>JAHWFO010002816.1:989377-1071312 GCA_023313115.1 Rhysida immarginata
CCCCCCCCCCCCCCCCCCCCCCCCCCCCCCCCCCCCCCCCCAGGAGGTCTCATTGGCGAATGGTGATTGTACAGGCGGTACATTTAAGTGGCATTTAAAAGAAGACTTCCGAACGCATCCTGTCATTTTCTTTGGAAACCTAAGGATGTCAGGAAACTGAGTGTAGTTGTACACTTTTGCAGTACTGTTAAGTCGCTTACCAATTTACTTTAACTGAGAGAGCTTAGCCACAGGCTCATTGTACCCCTATAAAAACGTAAGAAGTCATCTTGGAGGATATCTCCATTAAGAATTGAGAAAGTTGGTCTGTTTTGCATTGATTGCGCGAGCTTTTATGATTGCGGGACTGTAATTATTTTTAATGGGCGGATCCGTCAGGTGTAGCTCAGCCGTTTTCGTTCGCTTTTACGGATGGTGGAGTCACGAAGGCGTGAAATTGTTCACGGGAAACAAATTCGTGGTTGTGTTGTTGCCAATTTTTTAAGCTTTCTTTCTTGCCGAGTCAGAATTTGAGAAATGGTTGGAGGCGAAGAAAAAACGATGGAAGCGGTTTTTTTTTCTTTCTTGTTCATTTATTTTTTTTTTCATGAAGCGGGTATGCGGAAACGATTTGCGCGCGCCTGTAAGATTTCGACTTTTCTGGTTTGGTGCTGGGAATTTTTATATAAAAAAATTTTTGTGTAGTTTATAAAGGAACTAGCGATGTAGAAAATCAAGACGTTCAATAGAAAAGACGGTAAAGGACAATGGACCGTTTGCAATGTCGTCCGTCTTCTCCACCTTACAGCGTTAAGAATGGATTTTATTGAGCCTAGGCTTATATTATTGAAACTAGTCTGCTTGTGTTATGCAAACCTGTATTTCTTGATGAACTTGATCGAGGCCTTGCGTGTGAAGGACAGTACAGAGAACTCTCCATACCATGAGCTGTATTTCTTGTTGGTCATGATGCTTTTCAGCTTAGTGCACTGGATACACAAGAATGGCGTCATGTCGAATTCGTTCTAAGCAGTGATGACAGATGTCGCGCCATTCGATTTCGGTGATTCTTAGGTTAAGTCCTAAATGGTGTCCCAATCCTACGCTAAGTGAGATTATGAGGTAAAAGTGACGTCACTCGATTGTTTAAATAGCCTTCCGCGGCAGTGAAAAGTCACCTGCCCATAATAGTCTGAGCAACAACCATTGCCTACATCATTGTCTTCAACTTGGATTTTAGCAATCAGTATTTTTTCGTCCTACAATGGTCAGGTGACTTTTTAGTGTCTCAGTCGACAACAAAGGCATCATACGATCAAAACCACGGAATCACATGGTTTTAAATAGCGTTGTTCCGAAATACATATCTACTATAGCAGTGAATTTTGCGGTAAAATGATATCACTTAATACTTCTCGTAGCCAACGAGAAAGACAGGCCCTGGCCAACGCCTTCTATAAAGAAAGCCTCGGCACTGAAACATCATACATTGTTACATCTCATAAGTCGAACAAATATAGGGCTTATTATTGGTAGAAATACGATTAACAAAGGACAAAGTATGATGATGTAACAATGTATGACGTTTCAGTGCGGAGGCTTTCTTTGTAGGAGGTGTTGCCCCGGCCAACATCACCTAAAGAGAGAGGTGGTGTTGCCCCGGCGCGGAAAAGTCATTTTATCATAGTAGTCCGGCCAACAACTAACCTTCATTGTTTCCAATCAAACGAAATAATATTGTTTGTTAAAATCCAAGAGAGAAACAACATTGTTACTCGGACTACGGCCTTCTAGATACTACCAGGCCTGAACATGGAAAAGATAAAGCATGAAACTGGCGGTGCTATTACAGAAGTTAGTTCAACGTCACAATCTTAGTGCTTCAACAATACATTATTGACGTCATGTTCAGGCCTCGTAGTTTCTAAGAGGCCGTGCTAGTATGGACTTTTCCCTTATGCTTAGCTATGTGTTTTGCATCATCTTCACTCACTTTCAGCCATGGCGGAGCTTCTCAATTTGCTTCAAGTATTGCCGCTGGTTTCGAAGTTTATCTTTAATATACGTCATCGGGCTTCGAACGAGGCCAAAGAGAGACAGGCCAGGGCACTCAAAGGTCATCTGACCATTGGAGTCCGGGTAACAATCCAATCTTCATTGTTTCCAATCACTGATTGTTAACATCCAAGATGCAGACAATGGAGGTTGGATTGCTGCTAGCACCTCATTCTCGTAAGCTTCGATACTTCTTAGCCTACAGCAAGGGGTGAGGTCAAACACCCTAACCGGTGAGAAGAGTTAGCGATTGGTCGGCCATAAATTCCGGTTAGCCAGTTGTGACGTCATTTTCATGCGGCCGAAAACTGCAGTTAGTGCTCCTATGTCTAATCGGTTAGTCTCGCCGACCTAATCGAGAAAAAGCGTAACCACCGAGAGAGAAATTCCAGTGGTTATGGGAAAAGACGGTTATTCCAATGGGAAATTCTCGCTAACTCTTCTCGCTGGTTAGTGTTTTTGACCTCAGCCAAGGAGATCAAGCAATACCGCCTAAAGAGAAAGCCTGCTCACGGAAAAAAAATACATTGTTACATCACCTACGGTAGGGACAATTTTGGGCTTATTATTGGTAGAAATACGATTAACAATACCCTACCGTAGGTGATGTAACAATGTATGACGTTTTCGCGCTCAGGCTTTGAGTAGAGGTGGTGTTGGATCAGGAGCTAATAATGACGTCACTTGACATCTTCTCGAAGCCAGCGAGATAACAAGGCCTGGAAGCGAAAAAGTCACCTGACCAACTGGGTGCTAGCAACGATCCAACCTTCATTGTTTCCAACAAAAGGAAAAACACTGATTGTTAACTTCCAGGCCTTGTTATTTCGTTGACCTCGACATCTTCTCAGCTTCCAATACTGAATCGCATGCTTCAAAATGGTGTCCGTCTGACTGCTTAACCGTAACCATGATCAAGTCAATAGTAGAAATGGTCTTAGGACTCTCTCCTAATACGTAACTAATGTAGACTTTTGCGGTACTTAAGCTGAATTCACACTATGGCGGATTTCGCGACGGCGCACAGTGGGCGAAAATGACAATCTAGCCGGAAAAAAATCATTTTGCATACTTTTAATTTTAGACTTTTTTTTTCGTGGAAATATTTATATTAATAACCGATGTTACTTTATCTTACAATCAAAATGTCATTCCAAATTATTAACGTTTTAGACTACCAATTATACATATTTGCCATATGGCTTTACTAAGTTATATCGCCACAAAATAATCGAAAACATTGTAGAACACAGTGTTCTCATCATTTTGAGCTGATAAGCTATAGTTGTAGGCCTTTCAGTTGTTTACATACGCATTTAACACATCCGTGTGAGAACTGGCAGTTTACACAGACTTTTAAAACCCGTGTCAAGAGGTGTCACAATAACTTCAACTGCTCTGAGTAGAGTATGTTGTACACATCAGACTGTGTTAAAACCATTGTGCAGTAAAGTGCGGAAAAAAAATTATTGCATTTTTTGTACAATGATGTAGGCCACCGAAATTACTCATGGCGTGCTCCTGGATAAAACGAAGACAAAACTCTCGCACCATCGTTTGTCATCAGGAAACTAAGTTTGGAGAATTGTTCTGAAGACATTCTTGTGAGTGTGAGTAAAACAGCTCTAACTTTACGTGTAAGTTCTCTTTATTACTACATCTAGTATCGTTTGAATTATTGATCATTGATCATATCAATTATTGAATTAAGAATCATTTTTAAATTATCGGTTTATACGTATT
The DNA here is from genome assembly GCA_023313115.1 of Rhysida immarginata. Classification (NCBI taxonomy): domain Eukaryota; kingdom Metazoa; phylum Arthropoda; class Chilopoda; order Scolopendromorpha; family Scolopendridae; genus Rhysida; species Rhysida immarginata. Next base: position 993,155 of record JAHWFO010002816.1, read on the forward strand.
GCAGGTTACATGTTTCGAGGAAAATTTTGATATTAGAAAGGAAAAGCAGTTTTGGTATGTGACTGATATTTGCATCACTCTGTACATACGCATACTACTGTATAGTTACCTACAGAGTATGTATATGTATATAATAAGCATTTTAATAATGCACATCCTGTGCTCAACGAGAATTATACGAAAAATATTTTCTTCCGGCTAGATTGTCATTTTCGCCCACTGTGCGGCGGGGTCGAAGGCAAGCAAACTTTCGGTCGCGAAGCTCGTTTCGTTTGGCGAAGATCGAAATCGGACTTAAATTCTTTCATCCGATTTGTCCTTAATTATATGGTCGTAATCTATTTTGTTCACATATTTAGTTTAAATATGAAACAATATTTTTTAGGGCTTTGTTATCAAAACGTATACGCGTATCGCCGCTCAGTTCACCTATTCAAAAGCAGCCATTAAAGAAATTTTCTGTGTTGGCCATGACGTAGCGATGACGTAGATGCTAAGTTCGCTGTGATTGGCTGCAGCTATTGCTTGCCGTCGCGTACGACGGCAAAAGTAGCGCTCAGTTCTCTCGTGTTTTCCGCCCGGTTTCCGCGCTCCGGTGACGTCATTTCTTGCCGTCGAAGCTCTGCCGTCGCTAAATTCTTCGTAGTGTGAATCTGGCTTTACTTAATTGCAAGTCGCAACCCGAGACCTTCTATACTAATTGTTAATCTCGAAAGCCTAGTGGAACATGAAAACTACCGTACTGTTTATCTGCTTACAAGTTTTCACATTGGTTTTGACAATTAGCTTACTTATGAAATCAAAAACACATGTTGTTTTTTAGCGATTCAGTGAGCGCTCAACAGCTGGTGCTAGTATCGCAAAAGTCTATACATTGTTCACTATTTTTAAAGATTCTTAACATTGGGGAAATAAAGAAGTTAAACTGGAGCTAATTCCAAACATCAGGTAAATGATATTAATTAGAAAATGGATGGAAAAATTCTGCGACCCGGATTTCATGACAGTCGAGGTTCCTGGTTCGAATCCAGGTCGCAGAATGTTTCCATCCATTTTCTAATTAATATCATTTACCAATCCTCTGGTCTGTGCCCACAAGTTTTACAATACATTGTTGGCCTCCTTTGTTTGCTCAAGTTACGATTTTTGCCCCCTCTATTGCATGACTTCAGCTACTGAAGTATGATTAGCTTAACAATGTATTTTAACAATCGCACAACGTTTCGTAACTATCAGCTAATGTTATGTATTTTTTACTGAACACGTTGCTGAAGTGGTAATGCTTCTGGGCCTGCACCAGTGTAGATCATAAACCAAAATGGCGCTTCTAGATGCTTCTTAGGCTGTAGCATTATAATCTGAATTCAGCGGCATCGTTCACCGTAAGATTCGGTTGTTTGGTCGATAATGATGTCTCTGAATGCTTTTGGATGATTAACAGCTTTAATCTAGTTGGTCAGAAGATTCTGCTGCAATGGTTCACTGGAAGCTTCAAATTGGCCCTGGCAGGAGCGTAACATCAGCAAATTAGGATATTCAAGAGAAGTTAACTGCATGGAATTCTGGATCGATGATGTCAATTACTGCCTAACGTATGTAATCTTCACCAAGAACCCAAACTGGCTTCATTGGAAGGTTCAAGTCCAAGTAGAAATGTAAATTCAGTCGAGTAAATGACGTCTGCAATGTAAATTCAGTCGGGCAAATGATATGTAGCCGACGAGAAAGACCAACACCACCTCTACTCAAAGCCTGAGCGCGAAAACGTCATACATTGTTACATCACCTACGGTAGAGTATTGTTAATCATATTTCGACCAATAATAAGCCCGAAATTGTCCCTACTGTAGGTGATGTAACAATGTATGATTTTTCCGTGAGCAGGCTTTCTCTCTAGGCGGTATTGGAAAAACACGCTCCGGCGCGGAAAAGTCACCTGACCATAGTAGTCTGAGTAACAATATAACTTTCATTCTGTCTATTTTGGATTTTAACAATCACTATTTTTTTCGTTTGTTGAAAACAATGAAAGTTGGACTGTTGGTCGGACTGCTATGGTCAGGTGACTTTTCCGCGCCAGGGCTGATGTTTAAGATATTGCTGACGAGCACTTATGACATCATTGCAGCATTCTGTAGCACAGGATTTTTATTGCTTTGCTATGTCTTTGTCGGTTTGAATGTCATGTGGTCTATGGTAAGTGTTGTTTTGGATGCGATATGGATAGATAGTCTAACGTAAGCTGATTAGGCCTACTTAAGACTGGATTCTTTGACACGTGAGGTGGCTTAATTGGTTCTTTAACCTATAAACGTCGACCCCAATATCCTGTCAATTGAGGGAGATCTAAGGGGAATTGCCTAGTAGCGGGAGACCACTCTTGCTAATTAGAACCGCAGAAGGTGGTGGTGGTTCCTCTTCAAGGGGGTAAATTGCTAATTTTGGGGCTGTTTTTGTTGTTGTTATTGGGCATGCGCAGTTGACTGCTTGGGGAACAATGCTTTGCCGACTAATTTGCCTTTGATGAGGTGAAAAGTTCCATTTTCTCCCAGTCTGCTAATGAGTTGGGGGGCTGCTAATGAATGTTTTTAATTGCTCGATGCTGGAAACTCGTTAATGGGAGGGACAAAAGGGGTTCTTGAATGTAGGGTATTTTTGAAAGGAAGTTATGAATTAAAGCAGAAACTAACGCTTTATGCGCCCATTGACCGCAGTAACTCTTTCCAGGTTATCGATTGGAGGTTTAGATCAAGATGCAAACAGATGACGTCATAGAGGGGTATAAGACTTGCTCCTGGTGGATCCGTTTAAAAATTGTTTGGTGAGGGGTTCTGGAGAGATCAGATATGGGGATCAGATTAGTCTATTGGGAGGGATATATTAAGCCTATCAGGTCAGTGACGTCACTTATCTGTTAAACTGATTTTTGAGTTATCTGAAGGTCACGAAAAGACCTGGAAGACTCCATTGGCGACAGTTTCATCAAACAAGTGCCCTTACTAATGAAAGTGTTGGCGTTGTACTGTCGAACTGGAGATGGTCTTAAGGGACTGGAGCAATTTACTTTAAGCTGTAGCGGCCCCATAATTCTCAGCTAGCGATATTTTGTACTAGGTACTATTGGTACTCCAGTCTCGCTGCAGACTGATCTCGATGAAGGAAATGCCCAATGGTCATCAGAGGGCTAGGGCAGTTAAGCCGAAGAAGTAGCACAGTCCCCAGCTTGCGACATTTTGGGCATTTCAGAGGTATACCATTGGTCAAGGTCAGGAAAAGTGATTGTTTGTGCAGCCGAGTAAAAGTGAGAAGGCCTGGAAGACCCCAAACAATTTGACAAACAGGTGGCCTTACTGGTGACCTTGAAGGCCCTGGTGTTAAACTGCAGTAGAAACTGAAACGGTAGTTTGGAGACTATTGTTGTAGGGTGACTTGAATACTTAGATCTTAATCTGTAGCAGTCCCACAATTTCAATTAGTGGTAAGTTACACAATGTAGAGACACCAATGTCGCCGTTGGAATCTTGCGGTTTTGTTTGGGTTGTGTCGCGTGGCTGATTGCTCTTAGCAAAGACCGGCTGGGCTATCGTTGCCGTTTCCTCATTCGACAAGAGGAACAGCACTTCGAACCTGTGAGTGACGATAGCTTCCAAACCGTGACACAAAAGTGAAATCCGACCAGTGGACTGGATTTCTGAGAAAATTCGCATGTTGTTTGATATATCACATGACCCCCTTTTCTTTTGAAAAACAATTTGGCCTGATCTAAAAGGCGAATGGAATTCCTGGGTGATGAGGCAGGCATGCCTTTTGCGAACACTGCCTCTAGCACCTGTTAAATTGGCTTTTAAGGACTATCTCAAGATCGGTACTTGTGATTGTCTGTGAGGAGGCCTGGAAGGGAGCAGTTTCGTCAGATAGAAAATCTGAACTGGATGCAGAAACCATGAACCACTTGGATGGTCCGACAGTCCACAGCTAGCGACATTTTTCACAGTTAAAATGAACCACTGTCGATGTTGACTCATTTCGTCCTAAACCTGCTGCTGCAGCGATCCTGCGGGCAAGGCGACCTTTGCCAGCGACGTGCACGCTTGCAGTCCTGTTGCGCTAGTCTTGCACCATATTGCCATTAATGAGCTTATCTGAAGCTGAAATGGAGTTGTCTGTGCCATACCCTAGTATACTAAGCTGTTATCTCCTTAATTAGGCCTAGCTTTTTCAAAGGGAAAGTTATGTCTTGTGACATATCGTTCAACTTGTAAATTTTCTCAGAAATTCATTCCAGTTGTCGAATTTGATCTATCTGTAACGGTTTGGAAGCTATGACAATGCTACCTGTGTTCAGTGTGCTCTTCATTTGCATCGGGTTTTAATGGCCAAAATCTTCCTCGAACCCCCAGATCTTGGATTATTTCACTAATCCTGTGTCAGATGTGTATCAATCAAAGAATGTTTTTTATAAAAAGGCGAGGACTGTTAATTTATTTTCGTGGCAGACCCAAGTACACTCAAGTGTCGTCTCTCGCATCGATTTGGCTTAAATTAGGCTTATATTAGGCTACATTTGCATTGCTTAGCTAATCCCACTCTACCGTGGAAACCCTGTTGCTTCGGTTTTCAACACAGCTGTTTGTGACGTCGCTTTGAGAGAGAGTGTAAGTGTGCGTGGTGTGTGTGTGTGTTTGTGTGTGTTATCCCCATCTACCCCTAGAAGGGGTTGACATGGCGATTAAGGACATTGAAAGAGAAGATAATGAAAATGGATGGCTCTTTGCCCTTGAATGATGGATGGCCTGCGTTGTCACCGAAATTGATTGGTGAGATATAGGGAAAGCGGAGTGGACTGGGATGGGTGGGGTAAATATGTATAGGACCCCCCTTCTATATCATTATAGAAGTACTGGCGTCTTGAGGATCCCCAAGAAAAAGAAGTTTATTGGAAGAGTGTTTTTTTTTGGATTGTTTTCTTAAACCCTGCGGCAGTGTCTTTTGAATATTGATATTGGTGTGTTTGTGTTGTGGGGAATGTGTGGGAAGTCCGAGCTGGGGCTTTGTGGAACTTGTTGCCAGGCAACGCTCGAGCATCAGATTAAGTTGGCATATCCATCATGTTTCGATTAAGATGCTTTTTGGGGGATTGGGTTTGCCTCTTTGGAGAATGAAAAATGGGATGTTTCAGGCGTAGATACACACGCACATAGAGGCAGTGACACGCACGTGTAACTCGATTTACTTTGTAGATTGGTCACACAAATAACGTCATGTAAAACGAGTTTAGGTTAATATGTAGTGAATAGCTAGAGACTTAACACTTTTATATATACGCAGACTGTATCAACTGATGACTCGATGTTTACATTTGCATATTGGTCGCATATAGGTCAGTGTTAAATAGCATGGAGTATAGACTTAACTGTTCAATACTAGCTTATTTAGCAAGTGACTATTCTATCCCAGTACAGTTTAAAATGGACCACCTTAGTTCGGGAAGTTTTATCCTTCGGCAAACATATGCTAGAATGAATAAAGGCGAGAGAACGGGGGGGGGGGGTTGCTTACTCTTTTATGACGTCTTGGCCTTTGACCTTTCGCTTGTTTGGACTGGAGAGTGCGAAGAATATTCATTAGACACCCCGCAGATGAAACGAGGAAATATGTTTGGTTTGTTTTATGTTTCGCGCGAGAAATTGAAATTAGCCTTGTTCGTTGTTCTTCGGTCGCCAGGAGGCCATGCAAATACAGGACGTTGCATTATGGAAGAGCTGTTTTAATGGTTGGGGGTCTTAGAAATTGAGCGTGGGGGTTATGTGATTGTGTTAAAAGGAGGTAACAGTGGATATAATGGTCCCTTTTATGAGGGAAGGTAGGATTGCCTTAAATAAAATTGCCTCGATGCGCAATCATACTCCCACGTTGCTTGCCTAAAGTTAATGGCAAGAGCATTCTGTGTTTCTGTCTGTTCTATATACGGAGTACTTCAATAATACCAGTAGAGTGTTTTGTTTCCCGAACCGAAACCTAATCTTCTGCATACAATAAATGACCTATATTTTCGGGTATATAACGGACTTGGCTGCATCTTGAATCAGCCATATTGGATCCATGTCTATTTTTTTTAAATGGAAAGTAGGTCATGTGACATATCGATCAACATGCGAATCATTCCAGAAATTCATTCGAGGTGTCCGTTTCAATTTACGTGTCACTGTTTAGAGTGTATAGTCGCTGAAAGTTTCGATGGTACTGCTATATGATGCGTTCTTGTTGAATGGGGATTCTTCATTGAAAGCACCCTTAATTCTGAAAAGTACTTAGAAATGTTGTGGGATACTGCCATCCCTTTGGACATAAGATATCAATTTCTTCTTCTTTGATGGTTCTCAGCCTCAATATGGCATAATATTCAGTTTCAAGGTAGCACGATTTGTCGAAGTGTTCCTGTGGAATGATCTCCGAGACCAACTGATCTCGACATCTGTCAGGATACTTGAGGTGGGGGGGGAGGGAGGGACAGAAACACTTCATGATAGTGAAGTGCAAAATTTCACGATAGCTTCCAAAACTGTGACAGTTAGATAAAATCTGATTAGTAGCATGAATTTCTGGGAGCATTCTCACGTTGTTTGATAAGTCATATGACCCACTTTCTGTTTAAAAGATTGCCATCTATCCTATATGGCGGATTTAAAAATGGCGACCAAATTTGCCATATAGGTTTTTCTGGTCGGTCCTGGAATCAAAGGCTGTACTGAGACTTTCGGGTCTTGCCAACCGGGAATCGACTACAAGATGACTATTTTCTGTATTCATTAGTGTTGCCAGCCATGTCAAGTCTTAAGAAACCTATCATGACTGTATAGTGATAACTTTCATCACTTATCAAAGTCTTCACTAGATTTAAGGATATTCAGTGGATACAGAACGGATATTGGTAAATTGGATAGACTTATCGTGGATCACTGGCATTCCAGTGATGAATAGTTCTGTGCATAACCCTAAGGGGCAGCGGAGAAGACCCCCTTGTGACGGGTTATTAATATTGTGGGCGATTTGTTTCTTGGGAGATTTCCCATGGGCGCTCGCGGGAGTCGATCAAGATAATGCGATTTCCTCGTGCGAGGTTTTTCGAATGCAAAACGAGCCTGTGCTCGAAATTGGATTTGGTTTCAGTTATTAAAAGTGGTCTGTGTTGATAGATTGGGGGTCGGGGGATCGGTTCCCGGAGGTGTTGGCTTAAGACGTGAAGAGAATTTGTATGTTTCGCACCTATATGTTTTACTTGCAGTTGTATATCGATTATGAGATGATAATCGAAGGTCTTTGGTTCGATCTCTTATTTTAAATGGATTTGTGGATTTCTCTTAATGCTGATTTCAGACTGACCATAAGCCAAATTGACATTGAGTGAGAGCCTATTTGTTCATTTCTGAAACTGATTTTTTTTCCTTCTGAAATCGACTTTAAAACTCATGATTCGAAAAGTTAGGTTGAAATTTTGAAAAAAAAAAAATTTCGTCTGTACGTATGTATGCATGTGACCATTTTATGCAGCTATCTCCTCCGAAACGGCAGATAGTGGAACCGAATAAAAATTGTACATACATAGAGGATACGTTAACTTGTGCTTTGGCGTATTTTTATGTCAATTGGATAAGCCTTTTTAGAGATATTAATTTTTTTCTAAAAATTAAAAAATGGCTATAGCGTTCAAATCAGCGAACCAAACTCAATAATCTCAACATGTGCGGACTCCTGACATTGGTGTGACTACATAAAAATTCTTTTGAAATGGTGTTTCTTCACAACAATATTCTTCAATTTGTAGGGTGCCTCTCACTAGCCTTGCGTTTTGGTCCGCAATTCTTCTAATTTTCCGTAAAAATTGGATCTTCCTTTTGCTGCTTTAACACATTTGATACCGTAAATTATTTTATAAATAATTTGTTTGGTTCTGATGATCCGTTTTGGAGTTATTAACGAGCCCCCCCCCCCCAACTCTGACCCCTCTCCCGCGACATTTTTTTTTTTACTTAGAGGGATCCTTAAACTATGCACTGACGTAATTTTTTATGGAAATGAGCTAAGCATTTTTAGAGAAATTATTTTTTTTTATAAAAATGAAGAAATGGCAGACAAAATGAAAACGACATGAACGGCCTCCTCTCATTGAAACGAACCTTTTTCTGAAGAAGGTTGTAAAAGGTATTTTGGAACCATAAAGGTTTTAAGGACTCTCATCTCCCCCCCCCCCCCTTCCCCAACAGAAAAAAAATTCTTTTTGACTGCGTATCAAGTCCTCATGGTAGACCTGTCCGAATATACCATTCCGCCATTACAATTTTTTTTTCTTTGGCCTGTGTTTTCATTGCGAGGAAAAGAACCCTTAATAGAAGTGCGGGGTTTAGTTGCAGCAGCATGGACCAGAATATCTTTGAAATTAGATGTACGCTTAAAAGAAAATGTCTGGGAGGATAATGATATGTTGTTTCCGTAAGGAATTTTCTGTACTATTAAGATTGGATGATAGGGAAGAACTAGGGTAGGTGTTGTCATGACTGGAGAAGATTTGGGATTGTTATAGAATTACGATGTTTATAGATAGAAGCGCGTATGACAGATTTGGGATAATAAGTTTCTTTAAGGGGGTAGGTGAGGGCGTTGGCAATGGAAGTCCTTGTCAGATTGATCAGAGCAGATTCTATAGATGTGAAATAACTGACCTAGAGGGATGACCTAGTCATTGTTCCAGCCATCTGTATGAATAGTTTACTCTCTACCAATCTATCCATCCATTTACGTAACTGTCTATCTGAACTTTATCTATCGATAGAACTTTCCCTTAATTTAGTAACCCATTCATTTTTCGGTCTATCCAATCAACAAAAAAATCTACAATACAGGTTATTGGTAATATCAAAGTTTGGTCAAAATCGGCGTGATAACGGTTCGGGCACTCTCCTTGTTGGATGGATGGGTAAATAAACAGATGGATATATAGATAGATAGATAGATAGATAGATAGATAGATAGATAGATAGATAAGCAGACAGATATTTATTTCTAGGATGACAGAGATGTATTGGCATATGGATAGACAGATACAGTGATATATAGATAGATAAACAGGTGTATGTGATATAATATTTATATCGGTAGATGGATATATAGATTAGAGATTCTTTGAGTCTCTAGGCTAAAGCTGAACGTCGTATTGTGTGTAAATTTAGATTGTGTGGTTGAGCGGTCCTGGACATTCTTTTAGGTGTTGAAGCGTGACTCGTGCGGATTTTCTTTTTTTACAGTTGGTTCCTTTAATTGGTGTTGAAGAAATGGAAGCACGTACTTTTTTAGTGATTCATTCGAATGGGAAGCTGGGAAATCTGAAGCAATTAGGGGGTTCATCAATCACGGAAGTCGTTTGTTTAAATGAAGAAAAAACTGGATGATACAGGGACGAATTAGATAAAAAAAAAAAAAGATAGATAGCACGGGAGAGCTCTTTGTTTAAAATCGATAAACTAGTCGAATTTTCTCATGTATCTAGGAATAAGCAGTGCTTATTTTCCATTCTTCTGCCTCGTATTTGTTTATGACATATCACTGATCCATGCGCTTATCCAGCTGTTTTATCTATGTCCTAACCCGCCATCTATGCATTCGTTCATCGTTCTAAATCTCTCAACTATCTAGCTTTCCTTCCGTTGCGACATGTCGTTCAAACCATCTGCCAGTCTATTTTCAGTTCAACATTTTATCTATATATCCATCTATGAATTTTGACAGTTTAGTATATCCCTTCAAGTTTATCTGGTATTTGTAATCTTGTGAATTGTGTCACGTGATTGTAGTTAAGCTGCTTTGGTGAACAGAAGGACGACAATCTGACTTCATTATTCTTTTGAGAGAGCTGGCCGCAGCGTATAGTATGGGTATGGAGCCTTTAAGTGAATGACTTAATATCAGATTTTGATAAGGTTCGTGCTTATCTACGTCTCGAGCAGAGCGCTTTTTGAATTATTTTGGATAGTTAAGATATTTGTATCCAGCCAATAGAAACGCTTCTAGGCAATCGATGAGAAGTTGACCTGTAACACCCTTCTTTAGAGACAGGAAGGTGGCTGTTTGCGCTTTCAATGGAGAGGCGTCTCCCGAAGAGGATTGTGGGATGTGTGTGTGTGTGTGATGGTCTCTTTTATTGGATTGTGTCAAACCTGTTCTTTAGCGCTGACGCCTTTTGTGCAGGCGGGTGTCAAAAAGGAAGCGCGTGACTTTCTTTTGTTGGGCGCTTTATTGTGGATTCGGGTTTTGGTTAGAGGTGCCTTCGAGCTGAGGTTGTCAAAGTGGAAGATGTCATCTTCAAGTTTTTGATTTTTTATTGTGCTTTTGAGTGTGGGCGTTTTCCGATTGGAAAGGGAAACTGAGTTGTTGGTCGGAAGTGACATTTTTGGGGGGAATATTAAAAGAGAGGCATCTGCGGGGTTTTGTTTTTGTATTTTGGAATTGAGTTCTAACGTAGGGCTCATTTCTCTGATTAACTTGCACTTGTATGCTTTATAAGTCGTTTGGCAGTGGAAATTCCCTTTAAGACGCCCGTTCCTCCACCGCATATTGGCTCCTGATCAGAGCTGAATCTATGTCCAAAGATGGCCTCAAGGGAAAGATCTGTATGGCGACAGTTCGTGTAAGTTACACAACTGTCAGCAACTTTGTCCACTTTCACCTTTTTCAGGGGCATGATCTTTGTTTCAAGGGGAGAGATCTGGACTGTAGGGAGGGGTGAGGAAGAACATCCCAGCGTGAAATTAGGGATTGTCTTGAAGCAGAACAATGTAAGAGGACAACTTTAATGGCTCATAATCACAGCCCACGCTTGGAAGTATCGATTACACAGCGAAGCTCTTGTGAGATATTTGAGCAACCAGGATATCAGGGTATGACATTTACTATCGCTTTGATGGAATGTGTTTTCCTGAACGTAATTGCCAATTTCACAGGGCAAGGTCTAGATTGTATGGCGGGTCGACAATTTTCTGTAAAGAAGCTAGTGGTCTGGAGCCGATACCATTCTTACACTGCAGCAGTGACTGGTTAGTGACCTAAAACGATGTCCCTTTCAAAACTATTTTCAGTAATCGAAAGACAGTTTTAGTGGGGGATGTCTGGACTTTCAAACCGTCAGTAATAGCAGATGGGCAAGTACTTTCCAGCGTTAAATGAGGTCGCACTGTCGTGAAGGAGAACAATGTCATAAGACAAATTAGACGTGCCCGAGTACGCGGGTTCGATCCCGGCCGAGGACGACGAGGATTTTTCAGGGGGAAATCCTGAGATCACGCACTTCCTTCGGAAGGGAAGTAAAGCCGTTGGTCCCGTGTAGTCGTTTGCCGGCTGCACGTTAAAGAACCCTTGCGAGGCAAAATTTGCGGCCCCTATAACGCCGTCCTGAAATGACCACGGCAGTTGAAAAGGACGTTAATACCAAACAAACCAAACCAAACCAACCAAATTAGACGCCTCATGGCAATTGAAAAGTTGCCAGAATTTCTGGAAGGTTTGCAAGAAGAGACATGGTATAAATGGACTTGGTTATTGGTCTTTGGCGATTTTTGGAGAGCCGAATAGCATCTTCATGGTGCGTTGATTTGTGTGTATAAGTGCTCGTTTTGACTTCTAAAATCACGTGATTATGCTTGGCGCATAAAAATTACATTTCGTTTCTCTTTACAGATACGCTACTGAACAGCAGCGAGAGCTAAGCCTAACTGGACAATGGATGCGCTGAACATTGAAAGGGGTATGTACCAATTTGCAAGCATTTATCTAAATAGGAAAATATTCATAGTGTAATATCCAGTTGATATTCAAAAGATATACTGATGAGAGAGTATACCCATCTAGCATATAAAATACAATGAACATCCACTTCCAAAATGTAATATCCACTGGTTATCCCTAGGATATCTAAGACTTCTAGTAGAGATCTACTAAATATAAATGGATATCGAAAGCCTCCAGAGGAAGGCCTAGGAAAGCCTCGGAAGCCCTGAGATCATCTGTTTTTACTCTCTTATCTTTTTAACCCCCCCCCCCCCAATTTTTTAAACAGAAAAATTGATTTTTTCGAACGTAGTATTTAGAAAGTGTAAAAGAGCTCTATCTTCTTTCGTTTCTCATCATGTCCGATCGAATGATATATCACATGCCATTTGTTGCCATAGTTCTAAAGACCAAGTAACTGCCACCCACACAACTCCGACCCCATTGAGCCTATTTGGCCTTAGAGGAGATCTTGCTTAGAGGAATCTGCATACCGAATTTCACTCCTTTATATGCATAAATACATGTAGACCTTTTTGGTCTCCTCTAATTTCCATCCTCCGAAACTCCGACCCCAGTGGGCTGATCATAACCAAACTAAATAATGAAGGTGCACATGGCCATAGTAAGCTACATCCTGAATTTCAACCGTCTACCTCAAAAATTGCGGAAATTATGAAGGATACGGTCAGACGGACAGGCGGACATTGTGAAACCAGTAAGTAGCTTCATTCTCCCGCTACTTAATAATGTTGCAATAAAGTTAAGATAGCTATGTTTCAGCTATAATAGACAACTGGATGTACTAGGCGTATTAATGATATCCACTTGTAGCTGGATAAATGGACTGATGGGTAGGCCCTTGTATAATTCGTGTTTGTGTAAACTGACGGACAACCATCATGTAGGGACATATTAGGTTTAGGGGGAAGTCATATAATGCAGCTGACAGGGACTTAGATCCCTCGTAGGGTTTTAAATGCCAAGTGGGTCATGGGGCACATGTTTCGGCCAGAATTTCCAAAGAAAACAACGGTGCAGTCCGTTTATTTATATCTTAATTCGTTCAACAGTTACAGGCATTCCAAATGGCGATTCTTACTGTTACATATGATGCTCCACGTGAGCCTCCTCCTGTGCTACGCTCGTGTGGAGTCGTTCTACCTTTCTGTCCAGAACCCTCAGCAGAGTGTCCGGTGAGATTTCCGCACAGGCTGCAAAGAGCCGTTGTTCTGGGTGTCTAAGATTCCGGATCCTCTCGGCGTAGATCTTCGCCTTGAGATGACCCCACAGATAAAAATCCAAGGGAGTCAAATCGGGTGAACGGACATTCCCGGGGTCCACGACGCGCGAGCCATCGTCCAGATACGCACGGACATATACTCCGTAATGAGGAGGCGCGCCATCTTGTTGAAAGAAGAGTGGAAATGTACCGTTCTCGGACATACGGATGGCAGGATAAGATCTCGCAACGTACCCAAATACTGTTCAGCATTGAGGGTACCAGGAATGATGAATCGACCAATTAATTTGACGCCCCATACACCGCACCACACAATAAGTTTGTCATCCTGGGCCATTTCGCAAGGATCAACCCAGTGAGGATTGGTAGGGGACCAATAGCGAAAGTTGTTTATCTGCCCTTGAACATAAAAATTGGCTTCGTCGAAAAAGCAGATTTATGTGTGCGAATGTGGGTTCCGCTTCAAGCTGTGCCCGTGCCCGTTCGCAAAATTCTAGGCAACCATCAGGGTCATCTTCCGATAGATGATGCTGTAGTTGCGATTTGTTTGGATGCCAGTTGTTTTTCTTTAAGATGCGTCTGATGGGCGTAAGGCTTACAGCACATGCCATTGGCAGGTGATGGGCATTCGGTGTGGCAAGCGTTGCCAATACTGCTACGGTTGTGTTTTCATCTGTTTCAGTCGTGGATCTTCCACACCTGGGTTTGTTTGCTACGGACCCGGTATCCATGAACTTCTTGAAGAGCCGAGCAACACTAACATGGGACACAGGTTGTCGATCAGGGTGTCGTTCATTGTATCCCGCTACTACAGCCCGTGCACTCCTTCCTCCCTAGATAGTTAAAAGGATAGGTAAATAGATATATTGTATAATAGATGAAAGGATAGATACACAGATACGGATGGATGGATAGTTTAATAGATATTGCAGACATAAGGACGGATAGGTATATATGTGTATGCCAGATGGACAGACCGATACTGTTCACAAGTTGCTAGTTAGATGGATAAGCAGATGTATCTCAGGTGAAATGATAGATCTATCTATCCACTTGTGAACTATCCACATGATAGTTGAATGAATAAAGGGAAATGGGATATCTAGTAAACATATCTGGGCTTTATGAAGATGGGCCATCTTGGATGTTGGATATCCCCCTGAGATAATGCTTTTGTATGGGTTTCTTTAAGATACTGATTGAGTTGTAAGTTTGTGACATAATTTCCGGAATTTGGAATACTTTAGCGCATATAATAAAGGTTACTGGTGTTGGATAGTATATCCGCGTTATCTTGCCAGGAGGTTCTTGCCCAATTGCTTTTTTGTGTGTATATTGGGTTATTGCGTAAGTTTACCATCCTTTCAAGGACCCTTGACCTTTCTTGGAGTTTTGTCGGCTGTTTTCTTGGAGAAAAAAAGTTTTGCGCGTCCAGAATCAAGTTGGTGTCTCGAGGAACCGGCTGGGAATTAGATTTTGGAGTGTTCGTTAGGCTTAATAGGTTTCCCGCCAGTGTATTGTCGTGTGCGTTTCACTTGAGTTTCTTTCGGTAATTAGATTTGTGTGCCGAGATTGAATGCAAATGAGACCACGCCAGGGATCTCGGAGAGGGGGTCAGGGAGTTGAAGAGATTCGTCCGAGTTTAGGAATTTGTTTTTTAATTTGGTACTTCCGGTTTAATCGCCATCACTCTGCGAACCCCTTACACGAGACTCCTTTCTTAAGACGCTGGGTGACAACCGAATTAGCAGTTGAAAGCGTTCCATTTTAGGGAATGTGATCGAGTTCCAAAAGGCGCCCTTCAATTAGGAGTTCTTGCCTCACGAAAAGGGTAAAGGTGAGCACGTGTGTTCTGTGTATAGGTGTTTCGAGGGAAGGTTACCAGCCAACCAATGAGCGGACTGTGGCTCACCTCGATGCCACTTCTAGAGTTGAAGTTCTTAATTTAACTTGTTTGTTGCTCTTGCGTGGGTTACGGAGTGAAGGCTCTGCTAATTAAGGGTAGCTGGTGGGTTTGTAGTGGGCGTTTATGGGCGAACATTAGTATCTTAGCATCTTCGAAAGCAGCGTTATAGTTTGGTCCAGACTTCAATGTTCTGGGGTATTCTTCGAGATCACCAACATTACACGACCCCCAAGATAAATCAGTATATGTATTTTTTCTTGTAGATTTTTATACTCAGAAGTCTGTATTGTGTAGGACGTCAAGCATATTACCATTCAAAATAAAACCTGCTCAGTATACAATATCTCAAAACGAGACAGGGAATTACGGCTGGAGGGATACTTCAGATCAGGAGGCGCAGTATTGATTTCTTTTTTATCCGCAAATGTTATTCAACGAACGTCTTCCTTGGGGGGTAGACCATGCAGTCCATCCATCAAACTTCCAGAAAGACAGGACACTAATGCTTACGTAATGCCCATGTTGTTAGGTATGAAATCAAATGGTTCCTCTAAATAAACCTAAAAATTAACATCCTCCCTACGAAAATAACTGCTTCCACGATGAGTCCCTTAAAATAGGGTTAGAGACTCCTACTAATCCCAGAATAGACCCCCCAAACCATAAACACTTCGTTATCGACTCCGTCATCAACAACAGATTTAACGACCCCCATTTCTCAACTCTGTTTACCAAGCTAGGGTCTTTAATGGGAATCATTTGTTTCCTGAGAGCAGACTGTAAAAACCAATGGACCGGGACTAATTGTTACGAACAGTGGGGGGGGGGAGGGTCAACAAAACCTGAAGTGTAAAAATCTGTTTATTGGTTGCCAATGTCACGTGTCCTAATTTATATGTAAATACAAATAGGCCTCACTGATTGATTCTTATTGATGGTACCATCATAGCATATCTCGCTTATGGAACAGGCCAGAGTTGTGCCATTATGTAAATAGAGGGTCACAGGGTAAATATCACTCCAGGATTGGATTTCATAAACCATATACCGCCCAACACAGGTGCGATTTAGGGAGAGTAACTGCCACACTTGATATGCTCGATTCGGTTCTCTCAGCGAGAGAGAGAGAGAGAGTGAATGAGTGTGAGGGAGTGTGTGCGTGCGTGGGTCCGCACTTTTGGTTGTAGGCACTGCCGACCTCGATGACTTTTTTTTATAATACCAGCCTGCCCAATAATCTCGTTTCCTATTGTTCATCTATGAAAAATATCAACGATAGGTGGCGCCATCATTTGAGAGTATGTGACTCTAGTCGGAACACGACCTGCTGGATACTAAATCCTGTCTACCTGATGGAAATCACCGCCAACCTCATTGAAAATAAATTAGAGTTATATACAGGATCCTTATAATTCAAGTTCCATTTTGACATGGCCATAAAAAAACTACTGGCCCAAAAGCAATACTTGGTAATATACAAGAGGGCATGGGAAGTTCATATCCTCCAAAAAAAAAAAAATTAGTTCAAAAGGTCACCACCAGCATGGAATGGCGCTCTATGCAATATTCGTATACGAAATTAGACACGAATTATATGGGAAAGATTCAAATTAGCATAAAATTTGATAAAAGTTTTCAAGAAGAATATGGGGAATAAATTATTAAATTTTGTTGAATAACGTTTCCCCACGTTTCAATTAAAATTATTACGTTATTGAAATTAAGATAGTTTACTCACTTTAAATTGTATTTTTTAGGTTATTGCTTTGTGACGAACATTACCAATATTGTAAATCTGTTCATTTTCTCTTACCTTAACAACAAAGGAAAAATCATGCCACCTTGCTATAATGTTTCTGAGTGCAAATCAAAGTGATTATGTACAATTTAAAAGCAATAAAGCTGACACATAACTATCCAGTAATTAAGTGAAACTTTCATTTATTTCTAATCTTTTAAATAGGTTATGAAATAAAATAAAATAAAACAAAAAATTACCACTGCAATAAAAATTGAGTAATTACATTTTTACTGTACACAGAAAACAAATAAACAAATGATATAAATTTTCTTGGAAAAACAATTAAAGATGAAATCACTTTCTCATAAACTTTTTTTAAAAAAAAAAAGATAAAAAAATAAAAATTTTATTTTAGTGCCAAAATCAATAAAAATAATTGTGCGCACTTTGTAAAATTATATATTTTTTTATTCAGAAAAAAAACTGTTTAAAAAGTTTTAAACATATGACAGAAGCTACTTCTGGTTACCAATGCTAAAAACAAAATTAAATATCAAGCATTTTTAAATTAATTTTTTATTTTTCCAAATATTTTAATTTTAGCTTGTTCGTTTTTTCAATTTTATTCTTTTAAATTCTCTTTTTACGTTAGTTTAATAATTTAGGAATTTACAATGCAAAAATTTATATAGCTTAAAGTGTTTTATAATGCAGGTTAGTTCTATGTATCCATGGCTGATGTCTCCTGCTATAACCCGCAAATGCGCTCCTCTTTTCCGCCATGACGGTAAAATCATTCTTGTTTTCCATCTTATCATCTTAGCATATCTTACGGAGCAACGAATCTGGTACGCATTCTGGCAATTAGACGGTCCAGTTTGTGTCTGGGATGCCTGAGCGCATGGTGCTTATTTTAGGAAGTTCGAAAGAAGCAGGGACTATAACGTCTGCAACTGATCATGATATTTTGGGCAGTTGCAACTGTTTGGCGCTTGTTCATTTCTCCACCAACATGGTAATGTTCGTTGTCATAAAGCTCTGCTTATGCAGGAATGATTTTGAGGAGAAATAGCTTGATCTCCACAGGTAGCGGAACAAGGGTAGCTTCGTTCTCAGCCGAAGACTTTACGCAATTTATATCCGGCGACTTGTGACAAAGGTGGAGAAGCGAGTCGCCAGCAGTCACGCGCTTCTTATTTTGGATTGGGCTAATTCGTTACAGGAACTGAAATAACTTCCCTTCATATTGTAGAGAATTCTGCACTTCCAGTATTCGTGTAACAGTTTAGGATTGGGTCATTTCTGTGACAACAAGAAAACGCTCCTTCTCACAAACGAAGGTAGTGTAAGTAATTTTTTTGGGTGGAACAAATGGATTGGACTGCACATATTGTTGATCTAAATTTCATTGAACACTTTGAAATGAACTGGAGCGACGACTATGGGCTAGATCATATCGCCTACATCTGTAACTGAACTGGTGAACTCTCTTGGAGGAGACAGGAACATTCTTGGAAAAGTGTACTAAAATTTGGTGGAAAGTCTTCCTCGGGGAGTATGCATAATGAAACTAAAGAGCGGTGGTTCAACACCAGAGGAATTTGCATATGAGCAGCTTACTAACAGTTCACTATATTTGTTCACTGTTGCTGTTCTGTTAGTAAGAATTCGGTATACGAGTATCAGCTGGAACCCGCCCTCCCGTTGTTATCTCTACATCCAAAAAAGGTGTTGCTTTCCCTAAGGCATTGTAGTAGAGCAGAGGATTAGTTACAGACAGATAGACACATTGTGATGGGTCTGGGATCCCCGGTTCCTCTAAACCCCTTATTGGAGGGGGATAAATGTGCATTTTGGGCGATTCCATTCTGAGGGATTTGGGTTTAATCTTCTTTGAACCTTCCACTGATTTCGCCCTTCTCTCTCCGCTCGCTCGGAATAGCGGTGAACAAATTGCCCGTCATCATCACAGATACTTCCCCCCCCCCTCATTCACGGAACCGCCCTCCTGTAATTAACTGAGCGAATTGAACGGTAATTTGGACTGAAGTGGTTGATTATTGGGATTAATTACTAGAGGGTGGGCGTTAATGGGGTGTTTGGTTTCCTATTATCCCTACCCCCTCTACTCTTCTTAGAGTGATAAGTGATGATCCTCTTCCGGTGGACGTGTTTTGAGTTTAGCTGAAGTATGAAAGCTTTATGGGGAACCCTTGTATTAGAAACACCGTTCAAATACATTGCTGGCAGTGAAAATTGATGGTGCAGAAGGGATGATAACACATTGAAGAGTTATGTTTATAGGTCTGCGAGTGATATGAGATTGTTGGTTGGACGTACATGGGTATAGCAGTGACCTAGAGAACGTCAGCTACCAGAGAGTACAGTGCCCACTGTGAAGCATGGTGGTGGTTGAGTGATGGTATGAAGATGTTTCAGCTAGTTTGGCATGGTTCTGCTGATCGTAGTGCATGAAACTGTAAAGTATGCAACCTCAAACAGACCGACAGACCAACCAGACCAGACAGCTGACATTCTGGGACCTGGATTAGAAACGTGTACCGCGAGTATATACCGGATGTTTCAAAAATGACCGGTATACCGGTATATTTGAAAAATCAATAAAAACTAAACGGGCAGCGATAGAAATACACCGTTTGTTGCAATATGCTTGGGATAACAGTAAATTTTCAGGCAGACAAACTTTCGAAATTAGTTCACGGTGTATTTCTATCGCTGCCCGTTTAGATTTTTCAAATATACCGGTCATTTTTGAAACACCCGGTACTTGTTGCCTCTTTCAACTAGGCTACCGCCGACATCATATAGTGTCTGTTATCAACTCTTGGATTTAAGACTCTTGGACGTCTGTAGTGGCTTAGTTGGCAGAGGTGATGAGCTGGAAAGTCCTGCTCTCTGGCTAAAATCCAGTTCACAAATTTTTTTTTTAGTTTAATAAGCCCAAGTTTTGGTTAGATAAGCAGAATTGTTTGAGGTGACAGGGATTGAAGGAAATGGAGCGGTATGCACAGTTGATCGTATGCATGTGTGTCTGAAACCATAAGCGCTCTTCATGTAGAATGGAAGGAAATTGCTGAAGGTACGCTGTCTGACCAGTTTATTAGGCACAACCACCGAGTAACGCATTGTGTCTCCTTTTGTCTACAAAAGACCTTGGATTCAATAAGGCGCTGGAAGCGTTCTTCAGTTATATAGACACGAGTATGGCACGTGATTCTTTATATTAGACAGAGTATCAGCAGGAACGAATATTCCTTTCCAGCTCATCTGACAAAGTGAAGTCATCACCTGTCCCAGAACCATCCCATGTAGTCTTTCAAGCTCCATGTATCATGTTCTCTAGCCCATGAGATGCATTGTGTTTGGTATTTTTTGCATTAGTGGTGGTACTCTGGTGGGTTTACCGATGTCACAACCCATGGTTGTTAAAGTATACCTCACGGCGATAGTGCTTTTCAGTAGTGTCCAGGAATGTGACTTCCTGGATTAAATCCAACTCGGATAGTTCTTTTCCCGCCGGGGATACAAGTGTACTGGATAGTTATAATTAAAATTTCCAACTTCTATGCGGGGTGCAGACCGCGTTATTGCACGGATAATGATGAAACTTTGTGTATAGGTTCTGCATAAGCTGAGCATGGGGAAGAGAATACCAACAGAAAATTTATTAGTGGATACGGTTGCCACCAGGGAGACACCTCATTCATCATATTGCAGCCATTTCACGGGAGACACTTCGTGCTACTGTTGATCACGCCATCCTGTGCATCCAGCATGTCATCGATGCAGAGGGTGCGATATTGGACAGTCCCTCTAACACCATTCCAGTAATGTACGATCTTGTAGTGTCACTTTTTTCCCTTGGTGGTAACCAAGTGCACTAACAAATTTTCCATTGGGAATTCTCTTCTCCATGCTCTGCATAGCCTATACACAGTATTTCATCACTATCCGCGCAATAATGCGGTCTGCAATCCGTGCAGAAGTGTGAAACTTTAATTATAACCATCCAGTACATGCACGTAGTCATTATATGGTGTTTTAGATTGCCCCATGTCGTTTTTTATAGGTGGCAGCAGTGTTGAATTTGTCTGCTTAGATTCCATGACTTTTAGTCTGAGTGTGCACTAGTGTTTTTTTTGAGAAATCTTTAAAAATGAGCAGTAACTAAAGATAATGGAGAGTTAGCAGACTGGTGAGAAACAGTGGAAAGGTGGCAGAGGAAGCAGCCCTTTCACTCGGTACTGTATCAGTTTTGCTACCGCAATGCTGCAATTGAGTATGTTTTGACCAAAAGAGTGAAATCGAACGAAAGTCAAGTTTTTGGTAGTTTATGATCAAAAAAGTTTTCACTTAGTGTGTGTTGTAATGCTAAAACTATTCACTCCTGATACAAGACATATGATGCGCCAATAATTAAATTTGTATTTTATTCAGCGAGTTATGAAATGACTTGGAGTGTATCATTTTTTGACAGGTTCGCATATTTTTATTCATTATGTAAAATGTCGATATAATGATGAAGGATAATTATTTAGGTAAAGTAAAGATACAAAAAATATACAAACCTGACAAGCTTCTACTTATTTTTTTTTACTTCCTACTACGATGATTAGATAGGTAACAATCGCTCATATTTGGTGAGTATTTATATTTACATACCACTTGAAGAAAGGTCATTAATTAGATATTTTAAAGAATACATTGATAAATATTTACATAGTATGTTATCTTCGTAAACTGGGTTTGTTCTTATCTTTAGCTATCTATTTGACACGGAACACTTGCAATTGCATTATCCATTCTAGAAGAGTCAAAATCCTGTTCAAACTATGTTCACATGACCAGATAGTGATATGCAGCCATAAAAGAGGTATACAGGTGAATGTCGAATTTCCCAGCCTGCCGGGAATTAGTTGCTACTGAAAAAAAAATAATCTCTGATCAGAGTATCAGCTATCGTTTTAATAGTCCTGTCGACTGTGCCATTTAGGTATTCTGATTTACGCATTACAGAATGAGAAGAGCATTGACTTTACCAGTGACATATCTCTCTGCTTCCAGTTTAATAAATAGAGGTTTCTGTGCTTAGCAATTGGCATACAGTCCTTCGCTGTTGGAGTATGGGTTGTCGGTAGTGATAGTGTACATGCGGCTCGTTCCAGGTTGCGGTGTCGGTTCCCTGGATCCTCCAGGAGTCGGCTCGCCTAACGAAGATGGTTTGGAGTTTGTGGTGTTGCTGGATTGGTTGATGTACATCTCTGGGTACTCTAATCGGATGGCCTCGTCTGGAGTCGGTGGGAGTGGATCATTGTTGCGGCGGGATTTGGTCGTTTGGGATTTAAACGGAGAGCCTTGTTGGGGAATAAAATGAAGAAATAAGTGTTTTTATGCAAAGATATTTCAGATGGGTTATTTATAAAATAAAAATATTCATTAAGTGCTGCAGGTCTTATTTGACTACTATGGTGAGCTGATAATTGGTTTCTTATGAGTAAGAATTTAATTTAGACCTTGTAATGCTGTACTGGCCATCGCTTTCCACAATGGTTATTCTAGGGGGTCCTTTCCATGATTTTTTTCTATTCTCTATACAGGTTATCTCAGAACTCTGCCCAAACTTAATAGGGAGGTAGAGGGGATATATATGAACATATCTTGCCAATAAAACCATCAATAGAGAAGATCACCTTGAAAGATCACCTATCCAATTAATTTTTTTATCATGTTTCTTACAGCAAAGGTTATAATATTATGTGTCCAAAACATTGACCACGTGTTTAAATACATTCCTCACTTCACAGTAACATCTATGCTTTCGATGACCTCCTGAATGGCTGTTTTGAGCTCAGCGATGGTTTCGGGGTTATTTGCGTAAACTTTGTCTTTAATATTACTCCACAAAAATAAATCACAAAGGTTGAAATAAGGAGAACATGGCGACCAAGCTATTCCTATTCCAGTGGCCTCTGGGAAATTCAAAGCCAGAATGCGCTCTCCAAAGTGCTTTTCCAGGTCTTCAAACACTCTGTTGGTCCGATGGGGTCGTGCTCTGTTTTGCATGAACCACATCTTTTCGAAATCTGGGTCACTTTGAATAATAGGGATCAGAACATTTTCTAAAATTTTGACATATTGTTCAGCAGTCACCGTGCTTTCAATGAATATCGCACCAATTATTCCGCGAATTGAAATTGCACACCAAACAGTTACCCGTTTGGGATGGAGAGACTTCTCGATCGGGAAATGGGGATTTCCAGTCCTCCAAACGCGGCAATTCTGCTTATTGATGTACCCATCCAAATGAAAGTGGGCTTCGTCGCTAAACCAAACCATATTCACATCAAAAAAATTCGAACATGTCCTGCATTCAAGTTTTAACTTAATCTGCCAATTGTTCAAATGTTATAAAGTTTTTTTTTCATATAGCTCAATAATTGTCACCCTGTATCTGTGGTCGTGCTGATGGACAGTTCGCCAAAACTAGACCACTGAACTACGGAAAACATACCTTATTAAGTGGCCACTATGACATTCAAAAGGTCGCATTTAGACCTGAGTGCGCAGTGTCCTCTGAGAATCTGGAGTAGACACTGTCTGTGCAAGTGACTCCTGGTTTGGATTGGGCTAATTATTTCCAGTAGCAGGAACTATGAACAGCACCTACATTGACATTGAAATATGAGTAACATTTCGGATTATACTGCACTGCTAGTGATGCAGCAACAGTTGAAGATTAGACCATGACGATGTTACTTTTTGCAAAGAAGTAGAAATGTTTTGTGCGAGACAGTAGTTCAAGAATTGGAGAAACGGCTGTGGGATGTACCACGTCATCCAACATCTTTGACTGAACTCATCATTGCTCTTGGAGAAGACTGGAAAAAATGCCTGAAGCTATACACTCAATCTGGTGGTAAGTTCTTGTAATTGACACCATGAAATCATTGTCGCAATATGCAGTAGAGAAGTCTGAACTTTTGGTCACTATATTCGTAAAAGGAGTACTCCAGATGTCTGCTTGGTGTACTATGTAACACAAATAAAATTGCCTGTCACAGTTATGTGTATATTGACTTACCTTGGTTCGTGTTGTTGCTGGAAGGTACCGGCAGTTCATACCCATCATCAGTTTTCTCGGTGCCGCATTTAGCACACTATATTTTGAAAAAAAAAAAAAATTTTGACTGTTGTGTTTTCTATAATTACATAAGGAATAAACCACTAAGGAATGACATAACCAATTACCAAAAGGCTGAACTAAACCATTCGCAGAAACATTTTTTTCACCTGCCCTATGTTAACATTAAAAATTTCTAATGGACATAATGATACCATTAAACCACCTATCTTTAAACCAATTTGGATTATCATTGATTTTACGGTTTATTCATTTATGACACATCATTCCAAGTTGTTTGATATATTACATGCCATACTTTAGCATTAAAAGTTTCCAATGAACCATAATGGTTCCACAAAACCATTTGTAAATTTGCAAATGAACCATAATGGTTCCACAAAACCATTGGTGCCTTTGAACCAATTTCGACTATCAATAATTTTACGTTATATTCATTCATGACACATCATTACAAGAAGTTTGATATATTACATACCATATCTTAGCATTGAAAATTTTTGAAGGTGTCGTAAGGGTACCATTACAGCACGTGCCATTGTTTCGATTACAACCATTTTCAAAGTAGTTCATTCCCGGAACCATATTTATCAATTGGCGAAAATGGTAATTAATAACCGCTTCTATGTCGTCATTACGATTTGTTTGATATATTACTTAATATATCTTCCCATTGAAAATTGCTAAGTGGGGTCATGATTGTACCATTTGTGCACGGGCTATTGAACCGCTTTAGATAATATTTGCGATTGGTTCGTGCCATGAACCATGTTCAACGACTGAAGAAAACGGATTTTGAAAATATTTCATAGCTTTGGAGGAGTTAGAGTTACGGACAGACAGACCGACACGTTTCCCCACAATGAATGCATAAAGCAACTTTCGGTATTTAATAAGGGCCTTTCTAGTAAGTCCGACAGGTTGAAAGTAGTCTGAAGTTAAAACTGGTCTTGCTCAGCCTGCTCGAAAAGTGACTACAAGACCAGCGGCCTGCCTGATGAAGTGCAGAACGAAAGTCAAGCAGTACGAGCCCCCCCCAAAAAAGATCCTGCTGATGAGATAGTTACCAGAGAGTTAGATGGATCCGACGTGTACTCGTTGCGCAGTTTTGTACCAGGAGTAGCAGTTTTTGGTAGTGAAGATAAGTTCTGGAAAGTATATAGAGATAATTGATTATTTACTATTGTCGATGTGATTTATCGTTTAGTGCAATTCTGTGACCAGGAACTTACCGCAATGTCGTCGTTGTTGTTGTTGCTGGGGTCCCTGCGGATATACTTGATCCAGAGCGTGACAAACGGCTTGGTCAGTGTGGTGAACTTCAAGTGCCATCGGACGCAGATGAGAATGGTGACTAAGATGAGGAAAACCACGAAGCTTATTGGCAGGATGATCTCGAGCGATGCTAGTGACTTGTCAGGTCGTTCGGCTTCGCAAGTTGTCAGACCGTTTTCGACTTTCTGGAATATTTGATAAGGAACTGCAATACAAGGATGTCATTAGATTTCGGTATACTCTTTAGATGTACTTACAATGGCGATAGCAGTTTTCTGGCATCTTATGCAATGTGTACTGTTGGGTCCTTTGCATCCGTCGCACATCGGATGGCATTGCTCGCAGACGCGGCTGTGGTTGTAATGGGTCGTTGGACACACAGAGAGGCATTGCTTGCTCGCTGAAGACATCTTCAGGGAAGCCGGCTTCAGCTCCACTGTCCTGCCTTGGCAGATTGTGCAATTAAATAGGCTCGGCCCCACGCATGTTTCGCACATGCTGTCACACTTCTCACACGTCTGGGTAACTGGCTCGTTGTACGTTCCTGGAGGGCAGACGGCCACGCAGCTCACTGTCTTAGTCTCCCAGTCTGGGACGGTGAGGTCGATGATGAGGATATGCGGCGGTTCGGATTCCGGTTCAGGTGTAGTAGTTATTGTGCTGTCGTTCTTTTTACTTGTTCTGGGTCGCGTGTATCGCCTTCTGGATGGTCGGTGACGTGTTCGGGGCGATGGTCTGGATGTTGGTGGCTGTGTTGTTGGTGGCGTCGTCTCTATCTTAGATATGTCATTGTCAAGGTCGGATCGACTCTTTGAATTTTCCGGTTGCTTGTCTTCCTTCCTGTTGAGGGTTAGCGACATGGCTGTGTAGTCGTGGGGTGTTGAGAATGGGAATGCATCCTGTTCCTTTTCATAGCTCGAGATGATCTCTGTGAAATAAGATGGAAAAGTTACTTAAAGAGTTTGAGAGTGTACATGTGTTTGGGTGTTTCAGTACTGTCTTACCATCGCCATCTTGGGTGATCGGGTATTCTCTCTTGTTCACTTGAACGGCTGAATTAACGTCGTCCTCTAGGACATCCTCAGACTCTCCTGGAATTGAGATCACCAGCTCATCGCTGTGGTAGTTACTACTTTCTACGTCGCCAGATGATTCGTCAGCATCTGTAAAAAATGACATTGCGCTGTTAGATGGGATTAGAAGCTATAAGAATAATGTGTACCAAGGGGTGTATTACAATAGAACAGCAGAGGAACACAACTCCGATTTTGGGGAGAACTTAGCAAATCAGCTTATGTTTGTCGAAGACCAGGAAGTCAAGAGCAACTTCCTGGACTCTAAGAGCAACCATCTTATCTCGTTCTTTTCTCGGTTGCCCAATTGGTCTCCAGCGCGTAAGGAGCCTGAACCCAGTATCTTCATAGGAAGAGGCACATGGCACTATGTCTAGGGGCCGATAGGGGATAGTGGTGTCCTGGTAGTACAGGAGTACTCATAATAGGCTAACCAAGTCTGCAGTGCACCGATCTATCAGGTTGTAGGACCTGAAATGTCGGATTTGGTAATGTCACTTCAAGCAACTGTAATTCTGTGGACACTGACTCTTAATCGAGAGTGTACGCCTCTTTCATTAAGGTACCAGTGCTTTTACGCCAGCTCCATACCAGTCGGGCGTTCTCGTCTGACAGTAACTCCTCGAAGGTTCTGTTTCATTGTTATACCTTTTCTCTGCCAAAAAGGTCCAAATGGTTAAATGAAATGTTAGACGAGCATCATAGCGTGTCGAAGCGTGACCAGTAATAACGCTCAGTTTAACATTCGCTGGACTTACTGTAGTTATATCTCGTAATGAATACTGAGTAGAGAGAACATTTGAGACAAACCCTAAATATCATGTTGGTCCTCCTTGTACATACTGTAGCATCGAGTACACCGCCTATGAGGGTCATACTGGAAGTAAATGCTGTCAGACCTTTTTATACATATGATTGCAGCTTGTTCTAAATTTATGGTACCCTCGTCATATACTACCATACAGCTTCTATAATGTTCATTTTGCGGGATGTGAATGCCCGACACCTCGGCGTTTATTACCTGTTTCACCGTCTTTCCACCTACTTTTCTTAGATACCAACAAAGCAGCTCTTGAATAACGGGCGAGCCGTGCCATTATGGAGATATTCATCCCTGGCATTAAGACCATTTATCAAAGTCGCTTAAATCAGCAGCCTTCCCCATTACGCGCACCATGTCGACAAGATGATGCCTCGCCATTCCCTGGAGCCATTAAATACGATTTGCACCTTGTCACGTGCCGTTGACGTCATTCCGTCGAGGGTAGTAGTGCTCATAATGTTTTCCCTGATCGCTCGTATTATTGCGTTCAAAACTAAGTAAACATTGCTATTGTACAAATCTGTTATGGACATCCTGTAGAAGATGAATTCCGCTTTCTGAGAAAATATATTACAAGGTATCATGCGAAAGTATCATGCATATTTGTAGAAATTATTGATTAGGAGGCAAAAACCTCTCAAAAAGTCCCCTGGGCTCTTTAAGTAAAATGATTATCGTTTTTCGCTGAAGTTCATGAGCTGAAGTACAAATTTCGTTGTTTTATTTGATTGGGAGAAGTGTAGGCTTATTAAAGAAGAGGACTGTGAAGTGATATCACTTTTTGGAACTGCGGAGGGGTTTCGCTTTAAGATGGGCCTGAGCTTTGGAATGCTTTTAATTTGAGTTTGAATGAGAAGGCGAGAGCGTTTTGCGCAGACGCAATTGAAATGAAATTTGAATAAATCAGAGCCAATTAGATTAAAGCCTCGTGAGAAGAGCTCTTCAATTTTTTTTTTGTTAAATTTTGCATACTTCCCTCTTACGATGGGGTATGGAGTCGGGGGGTTTCGAAAAGAGGGTTTCATTAAGTTGGATTTCTGGATATTAAAGGAGAGTTTGGATATTAATTTGTTTTTTTTTCTTTTCTTTTGAAACCATGCCAACGGGAGCATGGGCGTTGGGGATGCGTTTTTGATTTGCGATTGATTGCCCTTTTGAAAGCGAGACCGATTTGCTTAGGAATTAGTCGCCACCTGATTACTCATTGGGTTGTGAGGCTCTGTTGCAAGAGGTTTCTTATCTGATTATCGCGAGAGATTACGTAATCTGGTGTCTTGAAAAGGGATTACGAGTAAGGCTTTTATGAGGTTCTGACGAAAGTGAAATCGACGATCTGTGCCAGGAGGGGGGGGGGGGGGGCCTCATCGTCGAAAGAAACGTTGAATTTTATAAATGAATATACAGAGTGTCCAAATACATAGCCAAGCCACATTATTATGAAAACCAGCTAGTAACAAGATTAACGTCCTGGTTTCCGAAAGTAGTCGTAATGAGGCCCGGGTGTCGATGGAGAAAGTTTATTAATTAACGCAATATCATATTTTACAGGGTATTAATTGACCTTAACAATCAAAATTCTCCAGATGATAGAAAAGTATGAACTGGTTATTTTGAGATAGGGAACTATGAGTACAGTGCGTCCCAAAAGTATAAATATTCTAAGTAATTAGTCAGAAAAACTTTATATCAATTTTTTTTTTTTATAAACGTTCCATCAAAATGATGTTTGATTTTATGAAGAAATTCTGTACCATTTCGTTAGAATTGAATATTGAAGAGCTTTTATTTTTTTAAAACCTAATTTGACCACTATTAAATTTTAATCACATCAAAAACACGATTCGGCTACTAAACTTCTCTGATCATAATAAACATCTCTTGAATCCCCCAAGCTCAAACTTTGAAGTCCACTCCTGTAAGGAAGCGTTATCTTCTTGCGAAATCCAGTCTTCACCAGCCATTTCGTCAGCGATTGGACGAAGATAATCATCTATTACTGCTTTGCTGAGATTTTTCTGCATTTTGGCGGCCACTTAAACAAGCAGCGTTTGAGATTCTTTGACGCCAAAACATACTCACACTATAACCGTTCTTCCCCTTTGTTGTCTACTATACAGGGGGAATTTTCAGTACACCGACAAACTTTTAGAGGAGACTGCATCGGTGATTCTAACTAGGGAACATCATGGAGTGATAATAAAATTACGAACCGAAACTAATATATGTAACACCTTACAGGGTGGCCCATAAGTCCCTTACCACCCCTTGTACAATTCGTGTTTATGGAAATTGACAAAATACTACCATGTGGACACATATATGATGCAGGTGACCGGGACGACGGTCATATTTGAAAGTCGCCATCTTGGATACATTGCATACATACAGACATTCCAAATGGCGACTCTCACTGTTATTTACCCTTTGTTGCAGTTGCTAAAGCATGCCACTAACCACAGAGGAGAGGACAGAGTTGCTAAGGGCATCGGGAGGGAGGAGTGCAAGGGCTGTAGCAGCGAAACTCAATGAATGACACCCTGATCGACAATTTGTGTTGCCCGGCACTTCAAGTTTATGGATACCAGGTCCGTAGCAGACAAACCCATCTGTGGAAGACCTACGACTGAAACAGATGAAAACACAATCGTAGCATAGGAGGGGGCTAACGTAGAGCCCTTCCACTATTCATCGTCTAATTTTCCATCTGGTGCGAAGAGTTTTTTGTCATTTTTGCTTGAATAAGGAGAAGGGCTTTTTCATTTTTATATGAAGGGTGTAAAACTTACTTACGTTTTGAGAATTTCTACTCCTTTTAGCATTATTCAAAGATTTTAAAGAATAAATTTTGTATCAGAAATTACCAGAAAATCGTTTTATGGGTGGAAGGGAATATTTAGAACGGCATTCAGTTATTGTTTCGTTTTAAGTTTATTTAATCTTCCTCTTTGGCAAGTTTTAAATACAAACGACTTCGTGCGTTTGTTATTTTACACGTGAATATTCCAAGGTACGGTATCCAGAATATGTTCCATGCATGACTTTTTCTCCCTCCTTTTATGAGTTTTATGCTTTTGTTTTCTTTATGTAAAAAGTAGATTTTTATTAAATAGGTGATGCTCTACATCTTCGTAATTGGAATTTTATCTCTAGCTATTATAGTTCAATATTTAGTTTCCGTAACTTCTCAGCGCTTACAATAGGAACATGGTCACTTTTATTGAATCGAGCATGGCCACTTTTCCATAGATAGACCTGACTTTTATGGCTCTAGTAGCTTTTATTCTAAAGTTATTCGTCTGTTTCGGAAATTTCCTCTACACCCCATATATGAATATTTAATGTGCCTATAAAATCTTTCAGTATAAACCTTGGCACGTATATTTTTTAAAACCGATATACTACTGGATATAGGTGTTACCTGTATTAGTTTTGACTCCCTAGTAAGCAAAGAAGTTCATATGAAGATGGGTCCTAATTTAAACGATAACTGACATATGAAGAAATATGAGATATGAATAAAAATGCCACCACCAAGATCAACAAGTTAATAACTCGGGTTCTCTAACACTTAGGACAATGAAATTTGGATAAGTAATACGATACATAAAAATATCTATATTGTTAAAATTTGATCAAATTCCAACGAGAAGTTTCCGAGTTACGCCTTCAACCAGCACGTGTTACGATGTTGACTGTGTTACTCGGAAACTACTCGTTGGAATTCGAACAAATTTTAACGATATACATATTTATATGTACCATATTATTCATCCAAATTTCATTATCCTAGGTGCTAAAGAATCTGAGTTATTAACTTATTGATCTTGGTGGCGGGATTTTTATTTCTGATCATATCTCAGTTATGGTTCAAATTAGGAACCTTGTTCATATGAACGTTTTGCTTAGATCCCCCGTACTACCTCCCTTAAAAGTTTGTACTTAAAATTCACCCTGTAGAAGTTTCCATCTTGAGTCCAGTAATACTTCTACCCGTCAGGACTGTCCAAATTTAACTTCTTTTCGTCACTGAAAAGCAATAATATCCATTCGTCAGTCGGAGGTTTTTTTTGGGTTTTTTGCCCATTGTAGTCATTCAGTTGTTGGCGTTTTCTGATCATTGACTTGTATTCCAAGGTACTAGCCCTTTGTGTTCTTCTGTGGGTGCTTTTGGAGATGTTGATGCTTAATTCTCGTTGAATTTCCCGAACTGAGGTTCCTTGATGAGCAGCTAATCGGAAAATTTGCCTGTCATCTTTTGAAGTTGTCGATTTCGGTTGGTCAGAAGGCTGTTTTTGGGCTGAGAAGAATCTTTTCCTAAGATGGAATAGATGACTGCAACAGTTCTACTATTTTTATTTGCAATTTCTACAACACTTAGTCCTTCACTTTCCAAATGTCTGCTATTTCTATTTAAGTTACCTGTTTTAAACGTGGCACTTTTCGTTGGCAGTAGCAAAAAATTTTTTTTTAATTTGAAACGCCCTGAATTGCAAATTAAGCTCCTTAAATTTGCATGTTAATTTTTTTAATCAAAATAAAAAAAATATTTGACCAAGTTGTGCAGTTATTTACGAAGGTAAGTCAATAAGTAAGTTACAAATGGATATAGAACTGAAATAAAGCTCCTTCTTGGAATGTGTACAAGATTTTATCTGTGCAACAGAAATTCAATTATTATATTATGAGCAATTGAGCGCATGCTCACGTCAACAATGCTTAAAAGACAAACAAAAAGTAAGAATGTATTCATTCTTGACGAATCGATTGTTATATTACATACAATCGAGGTAAGAACCTTGATGGTCTTATTTCTGAAAACCCAATTTGAAAAGGTTAATCCGCTTGCAAGTTATCTGCAAATGACTTGAAGACTACTTTTATTAGGAGCATCCGCAAAAATGTACGCTTGGTCTGTACGTTTATTCGGCCAGCCGGCCTTCCGTCGTTTGCACGATAACATAAAAACGATTAACTTTTTCAAATTCTGTTTTCAGAAATATGACCATCAAGGTCTTATCTCGGATGCATTAACTTTTCAGGATTTTTCGTGAGCATCTTCAAGTTGAATTCACGTGCCAAAACAGTAACCTTAAAGAATACCAAAATAATGACATGTCATATAACAATCGATTCGTCAAGATTGAATATATTGTTGCTTTTTGTTCATCTTTTAAGCATTATTGATATCGGCATGCGCACGTGAAATCGCTTTGTCGACGTACGATTTCTCAAATTCTTATAATCTATATTATTAAGTAGCGGAAGAATGGAGCTACTTATTGTCTTCACGATGTCCGTCTGTCTGTCCGTCCGTCCGTCCCCTTCATAATTTCCGCATTTTTTGAGGTAGAAGGTTGCAATTCGGAATATAGCTTACTATGGGCATGTGCACCTTCACTATTTAGTTTGGTTTTGATTGGCCTACTTGGTTCGGAGTTTCGGGGGCGGAAAAGGTCTACGCGTAATTATGTATTTAAAGGAGTGAAATTCGGTATGCAGTTCCTCTAAGCAAGATCAACATTACCGTAAAGTTTGGGACAAATTGTCCCAATAGGGTCGACGTTGTGGGAGTGGCAGGCACTTGGTCTTTAGAGACTATGGCAACATATGGGATGTGATATATCATTCGATCGAAAATGATGAGAAAGGAAAGAAGATACGATTCTTTTATATTTTCTAAATACAAGGTTCGAGAAAATCAATTTTTGATTTAAAAAATGGGGGGTTAGAAAGTGCAGATGAAGGAATAAAAAAATAAAATAGATAAATTTCAGGCTTCCGTTACTTTCCTATACCTTCCTCGGGAGGCTTAATTTCTTGTTATTAATTAGCGGAAGAAAGGAGCTACTTATTGGTTTTAGAATGTCTGTCCGTCCTCTTCATAATTTCTATATTTTTTGAGGTAGAAGGTTGAAATTCGGAATGCAGCTTACTATGGGCATGTCCACCTTCACTATTTAGCTTGGTTTTGATTGGTGCAATGGGGGACGAAATTACGGGGGTTGAACTCGGGGCAAAAGATTTATGTGCTAATTGGTTACGTAAAGGAGTGAAATTCAGTATCCAGTTTTATATGCTGTTCAAGCAAGATCTTTATTATGAAGTTATTGTTCCAGTGATGTCTGAGTTGCCGTGGTGGCAGTCACTTGGTCTTTAGAACTATGATCAACATGTCATGTGGCATGTGATATGTCATTCGATCGGAAATGATGAGAACGGAAGAAGATAAAGCTCTTTTTCATTTTCTACATACTAGGTTCGAGAAAATCAATTCTTTGATTAAAAAACTTGGGGGTTAGTGGGGGGGGGGGTAGGGAGGTAAAAAGTGCAGAAAAAGGGGTAAAAATAAATGATCGCAGGGTCCACTACTTGCTTTACCCTACTCGGGGGGATTAATTTCTTGTTAAAAAATATATAAATGTATTTCTGCTTCACCGCTAAAGCTCCTTCTTGGAATGTTTATAAGATTTTATTTAAACTCTCCACTGCTTTCTGATAAAAAATTTCTTGAAAATCTATTCTAGGTTAAAGGGGAAGAAAAAAATTTTACTCTTGAAATTACTGCATCCAAGTATACAAAACAACTCCATCGACCCATTTCTATTTTTATCTTAACTTAAATTTTGGCATTCTACTTATTACCAACCTAGCAATAGGCCTTGACCATAGCCCCCTGGATTGTAAATATATGGGACTCTTCCTCGACCGTACCCATGTTCCGGTTATAAAAATTATTACTAGATGGCAGAGTGGCATTTTAAAACAACTCAGTTGCTCTTCCATCACGTAGTTGTAGTCGGCTGTGACATTCATCAAAAGTTTGCCACTCTTGGGTGTGGTTACCTTGAATTACGGCGTTTTGCATAATCCTAACAATAATAAAATCTTGTAAACATTCGAAGAATGAGCTTTATCTGTGACGTAGAAGTTATATTAAATTCGAGAATTTTAAAGTTTAGCAAACATTATTAATAAACAATGGAAATTCATTTAACTCTTTCAAATTTACATTTATTTTATTGCTCAACGCAGTACAATAATTTAGTGATTGAGTTATTGAGCCTCAACAAAGCGATTATCACGTCCGCGTACCCTTGTCAGCAATGCAAAAAACATGAACAGAAAGTATGAGTGCATTCATTCTTGACGAATCGATTGTTTTATGACACGCCATATCTTGGTATTTTTTACGGTCACTGTTTAACACGTGAATTCGATTTGAAGGGGTCCACGAAAAAGCATGGATAGTTGATACAGCCGAGCTAAGAACGTGATGGCCATATTTCTGAAAATAGAATTTGATAAAGTTAATCCGTTTTTCAAGTTATCATGCAAACGGCGACCGCCGGTCGAATAAACGTACAGACCATGCGTGCATTTTTATAAGTAGCTTTTTGTTAAAGCTCCTGATAAGACTACTAACTTGAAAACTATTTTGGGCTTCTTTTTAAAGTAGGCGATAAATTATTCCCTCTGTACAACTTGGAGCCGAAGAAATGGAAATCGCTTGGAGGAACGTAAGGGCTATGCGGAGGATGCTCGAAAAATTCCCAGTTGAACTTTCGCAGAATCTCAGTTGTCTTGATGGCAAAGTGAGGATGCACGTTATTATGCAATATCAAACACGCGTTTAATGAGGAGTACTGGTCGCTTCTGTCGAATAACATTACGAGGTTTTATGAGGATGTTACAGTAGGAGTCGGCATTTACAGTTTACTCTCGCTGCCGGAATATAGTAAGCAATATGCCCAGAAGATTGTGAGCTGTACAAAGGAAATTCATTGCCTGGTTCAATATCACCCCAAAGAATTTTATGCTGCTAGTTTTGAGAGGCTTGTGAAACGAATTCAAGTGGCTCATTGTACAGGGAAATCAGCTGGAGAATTAAAAGTAGTTTTCAAGTCAGTACTCTTATTTGTTTCATTTTTACATTATATCCATTTGTAACTTATTTACTGACATTTATGGGACAGAAATTTTGTCTGTCTCTGAGAAAAATCAATAAAATTTTCTAGAATTTCTTCGAAAAATCAAACTACGTTTATAAGAATGTTATAGCTTTGATAAAAAATTGATTTAGAAATTAATAGATAATTTCTGACTGATTACTTAGATTATTTATAATTTAAGGATGCACTGTAAGAATTTCAGGCGCTACGAGATCTTTAACGAGCTATCAGTTTTTAAAGCTGTTTTAGTTTTCAGACCAAACGATTTAAAGTTCGGATCAAGTGTTGAAAATAGCGACACCAGTCTCAGTTTAATTCCTGCGACCTAAATTTGAACTAGGGACCACGAGTCTCTAGCTCGTCGCCTGTCCAAAATAGGCTGTCATTGGGCTTCCAGGTTTTGAAAAAAATTCCCGATCTGCGAGCCAGGTACCTAGTGTCAATGAGTACCTGCACCATTTTTTGACAAACTTTGTTAAACCCTTACTAACAGTCAAAAAACAGCCGGCCTCTGCAAAAGCTTTAGGCGAAGAGTGAGTGCGGCTCTGTACACTATGTTTAGAAATTCTGGTTTAATGACACCATCATCTGTGAGATAACAGGTGACCAAAATGGCGTGTGGCACATAGTATGAGGTCCTAAATCTCGTGGTGCTTTGGTTCTTTAATGTGTTTCCCAAACAACGAAATAACATGAAGGGAGATTGACGATCCAAGTTTATTTAGACGGCATTGGAAGTCTGCCATTTCCAAAAAGCTCACTACCGGCTCTGGTATTAGAAACGTGGCTTCATCGAAAAAAGCCTATTGGGTACTAGAATACGCAAAAATGTAGTCGGTAATCGATGTTGTGAGACATTTTGGACCAGTATTTACAAAAGACTTGCAGCGGGGTTTGGAGCCGATTTGTAGGTTTATGTACCACAGGGTCCATAAATTCTTTTTGCTTTTTGACCAATGAGTATGATAATGCATTTGGAAAAGCGTTTGTGTAAATTTTGAGAGAAAAAGTACTCGTAAGCACGTGCAAAAAATGT
Source organism: Rhysida immarginata (assembly GCA_023313115.1). Classification (NCBI taxonomy): domain Eukaryota; kingdom Metazoa; phylum Arthropoda; class Chilopoda; order Scolopendromorpha; family Scolopendridae; genus Rhysida; species Rhysida immarginata. Next base: position 1,029,180 of record JAHWFO010002816.1, read on the forward strand.
TGGCACATGACAGTAACATTAAGAAAGCGGACCGACAGTCAATACGGGAAGTAATAATTCGATTCTGTACTGTCTCTGTCGATTCACATTTGGTTCTTTTGGACGGTGCCTGTCGATTCACATTCTTCGCACTTAACTCATGTCACTGGTGCCGTTTATCTAGTAATAAGAATACAACGCGAAGATAGCGTTCTGTACAAGCCATCAACTTGTTATACCCATCAAGCTAACTTGAGCCACTTGGCTTTTGTTTCTTGGCTACGCACTTCTGCTGCCAAGTGGTCATAAACATGTGGCTGAGTACCTAGTTCGCTATGCCTCTGAGAAAATTCAGCGCTGTATTGCATCTTAAAATTGTCAACTTACCTTCCACTCTGTAGATGCTGACTTCCTGAGAAACACCATCCAAGACGCTTCTGCCTCTTCTTAGTCTTTGCCGGGTGACTTTGTCCTGTATCGTTGTCAGGATGAGCTCTTCCGTCGTGAGCAAGCTCGTGGATGGAAAGGATCCGTCTTTGAGAGTCGTTTTGGATACCTCGCTTGTAGTCTCGTCGTCATCAGTTTCCAGGTATGATGTCGCCAACGTCATGCTGAGAGTGGAAGCGGACATGGGCTCTGTTGCCATGGTGATCTTTTCCGTGACTTTGAAGTGCGCCTTGAAAAGATCCGCTGCGCAGCTTGTGCATTCTGTATCCGAGGGGCCCAAGCACTGGGAACAGGTTGGGTGACAGGGCCGGCAGTAGGAGGCGTTGATGGCCCATTGGCTGGTATTCGTCTTTTGCAGTCGGGTTCCGCACTTCACTGGGTTCTTGGGGTCCGTGTAGACTAGGAAGCTGCTGTTCTCGTAGTATCCTGCTGGGCAGCCGCATAGTGAGTAGATGGAAGTCTGTTGAGGAGAAGGACTTAGATATGTACCTCTCAAAATACAACTTAAGTATAATTGGTACCTACTTGGTTCCTTCATACACTATCTCCCAGTTCTCCCTATGTACAGTTTCGCCGTGCTTTTGACTTAACCAAAAAACGAACAGATTACACAGCACCAATAGGCTTAATAGCAGTTAGGTACAGGACACAGTAGGCCTAATAACAGTTTGTTACTGACCACAATAGGCCAGTTAGCTACTGGAAGCAAATAGCTATTGAAATAATAGGTCTGACAGCTTACAGATACTGAACACAATAAGTCTAATAATTGACGCATCGACTGCAGAATCGACGCATTGGTGCAACAATGCTAGGCACGTATCGTTGTAAGGTTTGAATTAAAAAAGTTTTGAGTTACCCTATAAGCTCTGCAACTTTTTACTGTTGGCTTGCGACCTTGAAAAACAATTTATCGCAATTACGATAGTGTTATCTGAGAGAAGGAGCCCTCTGTAAAATACAGCACGTGTACTACTTGTTCGTTAAGTCTGTACTGTGCTAACATTTTATTTAGAGTTGCTGCAATTGTATAAAGGAACCAGTATGCTTTCATGTGTCAGCTTAGTGGTAGCTTTTTATTGACAAACTTATTTTCATATAGGTGATCCACTTAGTATGCAACCCGAGTATTGCTGTGACGTGTCATTTGGGTTGCTAGCTAAGTGGATCGGGGTTATTGGATTTGATTAAGCTTCTATTGATGGAGTACTAAAAAGCATTTTGATGTACTGACCTTTTGTATGCTGTGCTCCAGCTTCATGGCTACTGTGACGACGAGGAGGATCCTGGCGATCATGTTTTGTTTTTTATTTTAAAAACAGCGTGGGAGTTGGTGTCCTGCGTCTCCTTTTCTCAATCTAATTAATAGAAAGAGAAAAAAGAGGTTTCTCAATCGATCTGATAAGCAGAGCGCATCAATCAATCAGGCTGCCTTTTATCATGTGACGTGGTCTGAGGAGGCTTTGAGTTAGTTTCAAGGTCAGTCGCATTAAGCGGCGCTGATTGTTATCGGGCTAATCACCTGACGTTTTTTGTGTAGGTGGGTTGGAGTTGTATTAAAGGAATAGAAAGACAGATTGATAAAGGAGTAGCGCGTCTTTCCCGCTTGATAAGCTGTTGCTATGGAGATAGAGGGACTGGAGCGCTTTGGAGGTTAGTTGAGATTGAGATAGTCAAGATTATTCATGTTGGCAATGAGTTCGCTCTTCTATGTGTTTTTGGAGTATACTTGTTATTGCGCAAATTTGTTAGATCCACCATTTCTAAATGCGCAACTGAAAGATCACAAGCAATGGACAGGAATGAAGGCATGATGAGTAAAGTTTCAGTTTTTTTCTAACTTGAGGTCGTGTGTAGGTGCGGAGATCAAGCGTACAAATTGGATTGCCTTAAACCTACTGTCAAGAAAGGTGAAGGTTCCTGTATGGATTAGGTGGCCTTTCACAAAACTCAATGGAACTCAATCGTCATTCCTGAAGACCACATAACAGCCCACCTGAATATTACCATTGGTGGTGCAATCTTCCAAAACGACAATGCTCTAATCCACTCGGCTCATCGGGTCCAACCGCGGTTGGAGGAAGCATGGCAGTGTACTGAAACATCTACTCCGGGGATCTGAATAGTATGGTCTTGTTTTTGGGGTCATATCTGGAGATATCGGCTGTATTAGGTTTAAAGAAGGATCCTACAGCATATTCACAAACTGAATGGGATCTTTTGTCGTTGTCCGAATTATAAGAGCTTGTTTTTGGCAACCATTCAAACTTACTTTCAGGGGAAGAGTACAGACCTACTTCCATACAAGGGCCGTTGAAATATTTCATAGAAGGTACAGAAGCGTCTTTAAACAGCCTTATAAGGTGACGGGATAACGTAATGTATGGTAAAGGAGAATGCCCTTGTGCTGAGAAGCATGTGTTTATTTCGCTCTGTTTGTGAGTCCGTCTGTATGTCTTGCGAGAATGGTTTAACTTTTTTAAATTCTGTTTTCGGTATTCGATAGAAGCCCTTCCTGGGCTTAACTGACTGAAATGGATTTCAATCAGAATAACAGTCACGTGACCAATCGAAAGGAAATTGACACCCACCCGCTAATGGATTGGAAATATATTGCCATTCAGTCGGGTAGCCTTTCTTAAAATGTTACTGAAATCAGTGTAGCGGTCACGTGATTAGTAGACCCTCTCGCCTTTAAAATTCTTCAATGTTTATGGTCTGCTGAGTCCATTTTATATTAAATGATATCTAATTGTATTCATTTCTTCCTCTTATAAATATTCGGCCCCGGTAAATGATACTGCCAGGCCGCAAGACTCGTCTACGAGAGCAGGGAGAGAGAATAGGGGATTGCTGGCCAGCGGTGCATTACCAGAGACAATTACATTTAGAAATCAATAAAATACTCCTGAATAATTAGTTATTATGCAGGTGTGGAGCTTGAGACGACATTCTTTGCATTGCTGATTGTTAAAAATGAGAAATACTGCCACGTCCCAGAAGCCAATACGAAGCTACGAAGAGCTTTGAGGAAAATGGAAAATTTTCAGGGTGGTTAATTTTCCAGGGAACTTAACGCATTAATGGGAGAGGGAGTATTAAATGGATAACCTCTGAATCACAGGGATTATGTCCATGTAATTAGATGGGTGGCGGAACGATAATCCACTGAAATCTCAGTTTGACAGCCAGAGTTAAAAGCGGAGTTGTTGGCTGACGCTGAAAAGCACGGACGTTCTTGTTTCGTCGGCGGCATTCGGTGAGGCCAACTGCCGCTAGGGAGAATGGCTATAGGATTGTCACTAAGTCTGTGCCGTTTTATGACACAAGAGATAGGCACCAATGACAGTATGTCATCAGCATTGTGGCTTTACTAAGAAGCATCAGTTCAATAAACGACTATTTAATAAATACAATAAAATGTACACAGCGCCAGTTTTTGTATTAGGCCTAATTCAAAATAGTTTTTTATATTCTTTTACAAATATTCCTGTTTCTATCTGTTTAACCGGAAAAATGAATAAAACAGTTTAGAATTTTTAAGAAGGTACTGTGCTGCGCATCCAACGTGTTCCCCCAAAGATGTACAGGATTGGAAAGTGGAGTCTGTTGCATGACAACGCACGCCCGCATACTGCGATCCGTGTACGCAACTTCTTGGCCTAACGCCGTGTCATCGTTACCTTCTATCGCACGTCCACCGTACACGCCTTGTCTGGCGCTTGCAGACTTCTTTTTGTCCCCTCGCCTCAAGGGCGTCATGAAGGGCAGACTTCCGACGACGTGTGACAACTGTGCTTCTATAGATCCCAAAAGAAGCCTTCGCTGACTAATTCCAGCAGCTTTATCAACGATGTCAAAAGTGTATTGTGTCCAACGGATGTTGCTTTGAGGGTGAATAAAGGCATTTTGTTTCCATATTTTGTTTTATACTTCCATTCTCCGAACTTTTTAGACGCACGTTCTAAATAAAAGAGCATGTCCTGATTGACTGATTGATTCATCAACGCCGAGCCGAAATCGCTGAAGCTAATTACATGAAATTTTGACAGTTGGTTAATTTTGTGACGTAAGCCCCCACTAAGAAAGGATTTTACGAAATTAATCCCTTAAGGGGGTAAAATAGAGGATGTAAGTTTTTATGAAAACCCGTCATTTTTTAAGTTAAAGCCATAAAAGTTGGTATTTGGCCCTTTTGGTAAGAAATTAAGAAAGACGTGTTTCATGATTTTTTTAAATTTACACCTTGGAGAGGTAATCTAATTAGCTTCAGCGGTTTTGGCTGAGCGATGATTGTAACAAAATAACTTTCTATAACACAAAATTTATTTTTAATACCGAGAGATGGCATTGGCTGTGTTTTAAATTGCGGTCTCGTTTAATTGTTTGGATAACTCTACAACCCAAACGGGCATACCCCATGCAAATTGACGGGCGCTCCGAATATATGAAAATTGTTCTGCATAAATAGCAAAGACATTTTTTTTCATTAAAATTTAATATCCATCCATTGATAGCATGGTTTTCATATTTGAAAAATAAAAACATCTACCGGAACATGAAATTATATGATGACTTCTTAGTATCGGATTTCTGATGTCAAAAAAAAAATTCAAACTGTTAAGGCAATCAGATTATTCTTATACCATTACTTTGAGTTTTAATTATTTAGTAGCGGAAGAATGAAACTACTTATTGGTTTTACAATGTCCGTCCGTCCTTCTGTCCCCTTCATAATTTCTGCATTTTTGAGGTAGAAGGCCTCATATCAATGAATTATGTCCAACACCCCTTCAAGGCACACGCATGGTTCGCCCCAACAACGATTACACATTGCAAAATTTGCATAACAGGCTGAGAAAACTTTAAAGCTGGTGCATCAAGCGGCAGGTGCACGAGCCTCAAGATGTGTAAACGTCCGGATTTAACGGACATCCAAAAAGGGATGCTAATAGGCTGTCGCAGCAAGGGTGGCACCATCTGCGAAACGGCGCGATTTGTGAACTGTTCACGGTCCGCTGCAGTGAAGGTGTACAAAGAGTGGACAGCAGTGACAGAAATCGCGTCCCAACGCCATCAGTGAAAAGGGTCACGAGCCATCTACCAACGGGGTGAGCGGCGCCTACGACGACTCATAAAAGGTGACAGGAGAGCCACAGTCCATCAATTGACCACCAGATTCAATAGTGGTGCCAACAGATGTGTATCCCTCTTTACCGTTGAACGCACCCTGCTACGGATGGGCCTGAACAGTCGACGCATAGTTGTTGCATCCATGTTGACCAGGGGTCATCGTCAACGACGCTAGACTTTGCACGTGAGCACCGCCATTGGACCACAGACGAGAGGGCTAAGGTCGCCTTCTCCAACGAGTCAAGGTTTTTGCTCCATAAGATTGACGGGCGATGGCGAGTGTGTCCTGGACGCCATGAAAAGAGACTGCAGGAGGCTATTGTGGACCGGAAGCAGGCTAGTGGGGGCAGTGAGCATGTGTAGGGGGTCTTCTGTTGGGAGCAGTTAGGTCCACTGATTCGTCTAGAGGGCAATTTGAATGCCTGTGGCTATCTGTCAATCGTAGCGGACCAGGTGCACCCGTACATGCTCACGATGTTCCCCCAATGTGATGGTGTGTTCCAGCAGGACAATACACGTCTCCTTCTGGATTGGTTCGAGGAACACTCTACTGACTTTCGAGTGCTCCCTTGGCCCGCTAATTCGCCGGATATCAATTGAACATCTGTGGGAGCACCTTGATCGCCATGTACGGCAGCTGGATCCTCCAACTGTGACTCTCGAAGCTCTGTTGCCAGAGCTTCAAGCGGAATGGACTGCCACACCATCGGACACATACCGCGCACTTCTTGCGTCTATGCCACGACGCTTAGCAGCAGTTATAGCGGCGAAGGGTGGCTACTCCCATTACTAAGCGGGCGGCCATAATTCAGTGATATGACAGTGTATATATTCAATATATAGTTTACTATGGGCATGTCCACCTTCACCATTTAGTTTGGTTTTGATTGGCCCACTGGGTTCGGAATCACGGGGCTTGGAGTTAGAGGAGACCAAGTGATCTATGCGTTATCTAAATATGTAAAGAAGTGAAATTAGATTGCAGATTCCTCTAGGCAAAATCTACTTTATTATGAAATTTGAGCCTATTTGTCCTAATGAGATCGGAGTTGTGGGGATGGCAGTGTCTTAGTCTTTAGAACAAAGGCAATATAAGGCGTGCGATATATCATTCCATCGAAAATGATGTGAAAGGAAAAAAAGATAGGGTTATTTTATATTTTCTAATACAACGTTCGAGAAAATTAATTTTTTGATAAAAAAAATTGAAGGGTTAAAATGTAGATGAAGGAGTAAAAAAAAAAGATGAACTCGGGGCTTCCACTACTTTTATATCGGGAGGATTAATTTCTTGTTGAAAATGGTTTTCAACAGCGGCTAATAGAAAAAAGTTTAATAGAAAATTCCAAGAATTGAATATATAGCCTTTCGAATTTAATAAGGTGCAGTTTGAATTCAGTTATACAAATATACCATTTGAAATACCCATGTGATTAAAGATCGATAAACGATAAAAGCAAACAGAATAATGGAGTACTCTGGTGAAAAATAATATCCAGTCCTTAATATGCCGCACAGCTTCTGCTAGTTTGGTATAATGGACTCCGCGCATTAAGACATATTTTCTTTGTAATTGACTTGTTCGGCTCTGATGAGCCGTTTTGGAGTTATTAAAGCACCGTCTCCCCCAAGTTTCCCTCCAAAAATTTTTTTTGCTTAAAAAGAAATTTAATACAAACTCAGAGGGTTCCTTATACTATTCACTGACGTGCCTTTCATGAAAATCGGTTAAATCTTTTTAGAGATAAAAATGTTTCTATTTTTTGCTCAATTTTGAGTAAAAAAGGTTTTGTTAAAATAAACTCAACCACCCTGTCCGCAACAAATGTTTTTTCTAACCATGCTAAAGTGGGAGGCCTGTGCGAATGTACCATTCCACCGTTACAATTTATTTTTATACTGCAGTAAGTTGTAACGTCTATGTTAGGAAGGCCGTTTTTAGATTGTTATGTAATTAGCTTAAATGCAGTTAGATTAATAAGCTTAACTAATCGAAAAAATTTATTTCCGTGTTTCCCTATAAGCTTCATAAAGATTTTATTATTTCAGGAGGCGTACTATTGCTTGGCTGATGCTTGCTTGATCGTCAACTGATATTTATTTATTTTATTTATTTATTTATTTATTTTTTATTTTATTTATTTATTTATTTATTTATTTTTTATTTTATTTATTTATTTATTTCAAAGGAGTACAGAGTATCCACCCGGGGCCAGTATGGCAAAAAGCCGACGAGTTGGGTCCCCTGGGTGGGCAGATAAAAAAACAATCAGTAGAACATATAAAAGAGAACATAATAAGAACAATATAATTAGAACATAAAAAAGAATATAATAAACAAACTGTAGAACATATAAAAGGAATATAAACAGAAAGAGAAGCGAAAAGAAAAGAGAAGTTAAACAGGGAAAAAAAAATTAGCTAGATTTGCGCAAGTGGGACAGTAGTTTAATTTTAAAATTGGTGGTTGAAGAAGAAGAACGGATTTCAGATGGTAGGCTGGACCAAAGTCTGAGACCTGAAGTAGAAACGCTCTTACATTGGTAAGAACGACTAATCCGGGGAAGAGTGAAAGGAATATAATGGCGGATATTGTATGCAGGTGTAGTGATGGGGATAAAAGGAGAATGAGGTAAAGAGGTAAGTAAAAGATTGTTAAGAGCTTTATAAATAAACATTGCCAGGTGAAAAGTGTAAAGTTGATGAATTAAATAAGTGAGACACTGAGGATGGCTTTCGGAGTTTCAAAAGAATTCGAAGAAACCATTTTTGGAGTCGGAAAAGACTTGATAGGTTAGATTTGGTGGAAGATCCCCAAAATTGTATATTAACGTGAGAGTGGAGTGATTTTTGCGTAGTAAAGCAACAACAAGATATAGGGGGGAAGGTAATGGAGACGGGAAAATAAACAGAGACGCAAATTTAAGGTGGAGGCATGGGAATTAATATGTGTGTCCCAAGATAGGTTGTGGGATATGTAAATTCCCAAATATTTAAAGGACTTAGAGGGAGTGATATATTGAGAGTTGTATTTAAGCGAGAAGGTATTGGTGTCGAATTTTTTATTATGTTGGGTGAAAATTATATAAGTAGTTTTATCAAGGTCCAGTTGCAAGTGGTTGGTACTGTTCCAAAGGAAGAAATTATGAAGAATAGTATTAAACTTATGTTCAATAGATAAGAGTGAAGAATCCGCAAGTGATAGAGTGGCATCATCGGCATAAAGAATAAGAGACACAGGGGGGAAAGTATATAGGAAAGATCGTTAATGAACAAATTAAAAAGAAGGGGAGAGAGGATAGAACCTTGAGGAACCCCAGTGTTACGAATAATTGGATCAGAGGATAAATTAAATAAACTTAAAGAGTAAACACGATTTGACAAAAAACTTGTGATCCAATCTAATGGGGGGCCTCGGATATTAAACAAGTGAGACAGCTTAAAAAGAAGGAGATTATGAGGAATGGAGTCGAAAGAGATACAAAGAGGGATACAACAAACTTGTTGTTAGCCATATTGGAAATAATAAATTCGGTCATTCAAACAAGCTGTAGTTGTGTTACGTTTAGGAATGAAGCCATGCTGTGTAGAAGAAAGCAAATTATTATTAAGTATGTAGGAGGAAAGACGGGCAAAAAAGAGGCTTTCAAAGATTTTAGAGAAAGAAGGAAGAATTGAGATAGGACGGTAATTGGAAAAAATGGAAGAGTCATCTTTTTTAAAAAGAGGGATAATTTTGGCAATACGAAGGCTGGAGGGAAAAATCCCTCGGGAAAGAGAAATGTTAAATAACCAAGAGAGAGGGATCGCAAGGGCATTTGCGGCCGAGATGATAATTACGGAACAAATGCTGAGAGGATCAGGATGACGGGAGGGTTTGAGACGAGAAATAAGGGAAAGTACGAGAAATATGAGAATCAGGATTAGGGAGTCTTCCGGACAGTGAGAATACCATTTTGCAGTTATGGCCTTCTGTTTAAGCAGGCCCTAAATCCTCTCCTCTGTGCTCGTTTTTTTCGTAAACGGTACGAAAAAGCTTCTTTTCATGTTAATAATGCACTGTGATCCATTTAGTAAGCAACCCGAAGGTTGCGATGGCATGAGAATCCGGTTGCTAGCTAAGTGGATCGGAGTAAGCAGCGGGGTTATTGGACTTGATTGAGCGTTGCGTTTCCGCTTCCTTGGGCTAATTTGCTCGGGAATTTTGTTGACAGTGAAATGGGGACAGGAGGAGTGATGTGTAATTGCAGGAAGGCATGACGGGAAAAGATAATTTTTTTCTTCTTCTCCAGTTGCATGGGACTATTAGTGTCACCAAGGAGATGGGTAGTAGTATTATTAATAAAAAATGAGCGTGAATTGATTTTAATAAGATTCTATTTCTCTTCGAACTCAATTCTCGACTTGGCATCAGTAATAAGTTCTTTTCTTTTCCGCAAATTCATTTCCTTTCCATTTGAAGTCTTCGCCTTTTATTAGCTAATGAAACCATGGCAACGTTCGTCGTTTTTGATTTTTCTTCCCTTTCTTTCTTTCTGTTCTCTAAGCTCTGAGCTTTTTGGTTATTGAATGCAGTCTCGTTACGCAATATCCGAGTTTACTTCCTTCTGATAAGGTTGAAGGAATTATTTTTTCTTTGCTAATTAAAGTTGATGTATGGTAATTAAAGGTTATGGGGTTAGTAAGAGGGCGATAAGGACTGTTTACTGATATAAATAAAACTTTGGTAATCATATTAATAAATTATATTAAAAAGTTCATATTCTGCTTCTTAGACCCTGAAAGTAATTTCTGATTTTAAAGATTTGAATTATCAGTGTTGTATTAGGTTTTTCTATGCTGGTAGCTATTACATGAATCATTTCATTACATGTATTCATATTCTGTCATATTGACATTCAAGTCGTCGCTCTCAATTTGTCCTAAATTTGTACTCATTCGACTCTTTTCACTCGCAGATTATCATCACGTCAATACCACCACATAATAATTTAATGGAAATCCTCATTCCTATTCTTCTGATGGAGCAGGAAATAAGACTAATACGATGTTTAGTGCACAGTAGTACATTAAGACTTTCAAAATTCAGAAGTCCATTTAACGTGGTGGCTTTGTAACTGTATGTAACTGCATTGAATGTTTGGAATAGCTCTTTACTTCTGATATTCATTATTTTGGAGGTTTCTCATATTAACAGTTCCAATAATCATGATAACATAGCAATTCACTATTGATAACAGTAGGCCTAACAGAGATTAGTTATAGATATTAGCAATTACTCACTGACAGCAATTAACTTTTGATAACAAGAGGCGTCATAGAAATAGCTATTGGTAATTGCTAGCTGGTGACAACAATACGTCTAACAAGGGGACTGCACGGACATGTCATCACGGATTTGGATGAAATTTTAGGAGGTCAATCTACAACATTAATATGGCTTCTGTGTAAAAAAATTTGAATCAATGGCCTTTCGTTTCGGAGAATAAATATATAATATTTTTTACGTTTACTATTGTAGTGCCAGATAAGCCAAGTGGGAAGAAAGGTATTCAACTTAACAGCGGCGGCGCAGTAGCTAACGCCAGGCCTCTGTGATTTCCTAGTTCGGGTTCGATTCCTATCATTTTTTTTTTCTTTTTGTTTTACGCCGATATTATTTGTTTGCATAGTAACATTCACTTATATAAGCAACGAATGCGCATAGACCGCCCGATATCGCGAATAGATCTTTATCGTTTCTTTTTCATTTCACACGCCAAATTAACATCAGTTTTCCTTTTTCGGTTACTATGGGAACGGGTTTGCGGAGAGGGGAGGGGTGGAGAACGGATCCGTCATCACCACCACGTCGCCGCCAATCACGGTTCGACAATGACCGTCCGTGAAAATATTGTAAATAATACAGGCCTGCAAGAATTACCATTCAATAGCGAACTGCAGTTAAATGCAATCAGCTATAGACAATAGGTCTAAGAGCAATTTGCTAGTGATAACAATGGGCCTAACAGCAGTTTGATCGATTGGGGTTAACTGTTGTTAGCAGCAATAGGCCTACCAGCAAGGAGCTGTTGGTGAGAACAGGCCTAAGAGTAACTTTCTGTTGCTAGCAATTAGCTATGGATAACAATGGGCCTAATAGGGATTAACTATTGGTAATGCGAGCAATTCGTTCATGATAGCAATTAGCTATTGAACACAGTAGGGTTATTGATAACAAATAAATAATGACGACTATAAGCCTAACGGAAATTAGCTATCGGTAACTGCCAGTTTGTGCGAACAGCAATTTCACTTCAAAGCAATTGACTTTTGATAGATATAGGCCCAACATTGAATTAACTGTTGCTAACAATTATCTGTTGATAGCAGTTGGTTACGGACAATTACCCATTGATAGCAACAGGCTTAACTGCAATTAGCTATTGACAGTAGGCCTACCACAGGTATTCGCTCTTGACATATTGGGCCTAACGGGGGAATGTCAATAGGCCTAACAGCAATTAGCTATTGGTAGCAAGCAACTATTGATTATTGACAATTAATGCCCTATAGCAATTAACTATTGATAACAAGAGACTTTCTTGCAATTATGTGTTGCTGATAATTAACTACCAATGACAGTAGGCCTTACAGCAAGCAGTTATTAATAGCTGTTAGTTATAGATGTGGCGAAGTGAGGGTAATGGCTCCCTGGGGCTTGGGTAATAAGGCTGGTGCCCGGAGCATCATTCCCTTTCTGCATCCGCCTCGCTATGCTACAGAGTTACTGATAACAATAGCCCAGATAACAATGGTTACAGATAACCTTCCAGCGAGTATAATCTGGAGGAGGGTGTTTCAGTTTTTGCCGCTAGGTGATACTGTTCCTATTTGCATAACGGCATAGTCAATTTGTTTAGTCAAATATACAGCTTCAGTTCTAAATATGACACTCTTGAATGGATCTCATAAAGATTTGCCTAATGGTGTATAAGGGCTCTAGCATTAATGGTAATAAGTGCCTAGGCATTCAAAAGTATTTTTCAAGCAGTTTTGTATGACTGTAAGAGTTTTAAATATAATTTATAAAAGTACCAGCTTCGTACTGGAGGTACCGAAGTATCAGTTATGGTCAGAAAGTAACAAAATAAGGCAGCCGTTTTTATTTCTTTTAGGCCTATTGTTAACATTGATAATTCTTAGCAATAGCTACTCAGTTTAGTTGTGTCCAGTTGACTTAGTGACGGGATAATGGACACATACATGTTCATTATGATTATATTAGTGTTAAGTATGACGTAGGATCGCCGAGGACGGGCTTTGACAGCATAAAAAGCGAATGATGTATTTGCCTACCTAATGATATACCTAATAAGGCATGAGGTCACGCGACTGAGGTTGTATAACAATGTAACTGACTTTAAAATACTATAAAGCGTAGAGTCTGCTCAGGAGGGTCCTATTTGATGTTTATGGTAGAGTAGTATGCGCTGTATCATACAAAAGCTGAATAGATGCTATTTAGGCTTAAGGCGACAAATTTAAGTGTTAAGCAGTGTTTTTGAAATTGAACGCTCTATGGCATACACTTGAGTAAAGAAAGAGTACGTTACTCACCTAAACTGTTGTTCTACACTTTGATCATGCCCTGGACCCCTAGTACGGACGGCGTATCCATTTTTTAAATTTTTTTAGAGAAAAATTTCAGTAACGTTTTCGTCCAGTGGAACTTGTTGAGCTTAATGGGGTGCCGCGAGCGTGGGACGCAACTGGGTCTGCGTGACGTCACTTCGTCTTGGAGGACCTCCCACTCGAAAGGGTCCGGGGCCTATTAAGGTGATTATTTCATTAAGCTGGGGGTCGGAACCGTGGCCGGAACTTGAATGGCGGCAATAATAATAATAAATTAAAATATCGACGGCTGGCCTGGCCTTGGAGAGAAGAGAAGGGTTCGCCAGTTTTTGAATTTTTTTTTCGTGGGTTCGTTTAGAGGGGTTGTATGTTGTATCTTTTTTTATTTGTAGTAAGATTGGAGGTCCCTTTAATGAGTTCACGTAGAATTGATAGCTGTTATGAGAGTGTGCAGTTTTAAAATTTTGCTGGACTCAATTAGTATTACTGGAGCAGGAGCGGGCCTAATAGGCTTATTGCTCTTGTATACAAGCGGGAGATGTCAACGACTCCCTCGTCGGGTCCCTCTTTGAGAGAACTTTCTATCGGATTTCCTTCCTGAGTTATTAAGCATACTGGAGACGTCTGCCCTGTTGTAAGGCGATTAAGGAAGGAAGCGAGGTCTTCGTGTAAATAAAAGTAAAGAGCGCATGACCGGAAGATGGACTGGTTTCTCATTTAGCGGTGGTGTTGAGTGTTTGCATTTGCATTGTTTGCTCGGTCGAGTTTGCTTAGGACTAACTAAGGTTAGTTGGTTAATTAACTAATTAGATTTACTAACAGCTGATTTGCGCCTGAAGGCTCTGACACTGAATCGATTTCGAATTCTGTCATTGGTGATTACTGCACGTAGAGCTCATTACATATGTATGCGTTTATATGTATTTCCAATATAGGAATCTCCTAGGAAGCAGCAATCGAAATTGGTTAGGGCTAACAACAACGTTTAAAGCATTATATGATTTCTAAGATTATAGGAGTCTTATCCTTTTTCAATGTTTGCTTACCTAGATGAACAAATCAGAGAAATTGCATATTGCTAATCAAAATTGCATATTGTTTGTTTACCTGTTAGCTGCTTTTAGCGATAGGCATAACAGCAATTACATATTTATAACATTCAGCCTAGCAGTAGTTAGCTAGTGATAGCAATTTAGATAAAAAGCATTAGAGCAATTGATTTTTGATATGTGGTGGGCCATAAGTCCCTTACCCCCTTTTGTACAACTCGTGTTTGTGGAAATTGACGGACAACCACCATGTGGAGACATCTTAGACCTAGGGAGAAGTCATATGGTGCAAGTGACCGGGACGTTGGCCATCTTGAAAGTCACAATCTTAGATATACCGTAGGGTTTTAAATGGGAAGGGGGTCATGGGGCACATGATTTCGGGCTAGAATTTCCCAAGGAAAGCAATGTGCAGCCCGTTTGTTCATATCTGAATTACTTCAACAGTTATAGTAATTCCAAATAGCGATTCTCGCTGTTGCATATGGTGCTCTACGTGAGCCCCCTGCTGTGCTACGGTTGTGTTTTCAACCGTTTCTGTCGTGGGTCTTCCACACTACCGACCCGATAATATGAACTTCTTGAAGAGCCGGGCAACACTAACATGGTATACAGATTGTCGATTAGGGTGCCGTTCATTGACTTCCGCTGCTACAGCCCTTGCACTCCTCCCTCCCCATGCCCTTATCAACTTTGCCCTCTTCTCTGTGGTTGGTGGCATGCTTTAGCACCTGCAACAAAGGGTAAGTAACAGTGAGAATCGCCATTTGGAATGTCTGTAACTGCTGAGCGAAGTAAGATTCGAACAAACGGATTGCACCATTGTTTTCCTTGGGAAATTCTAGGAAATCATTTGTCCCATGACCCCCTTCCCAATTAAAACCCCCAAGATGGCGGCTTTCAAGATGGCAGCCGTCCCGGTCATCTGCACCATATGACTTCCCCTTAGGTCTAATATGTCCCCACATGGTGGTTGTCCTTCAGTTTGCATACACGAATTGTACAAGGTGTGGTAAGGGACTTATGGCCCACCCTGTATAGTTGGTAGTTACTATACATGGACCTCGTTTAATATGTACTCATTGAATATGTATTCTCACAATAGGAAGTATGTGAATACATATGAATCTCCTAGGAAGCAATAGATCGGTTTTGAGTACTAAATTTCATAATTACTGTACTTGTAGCTTATTACATATTTACTCATTGTATATGTACTCTCAGCTAGGGTATTTTGAGTACATAGCAATTTCTTACGAAGCGTTGAAAACTAATTTGAGTTGTTTAATTCGTAATACTTGTACATAGAGCTCATTACGCATGTATTCGTTTATATGCACTCCCTGGATATGAAGTATGTGAAGTAATGTTAAATTTCCTAGGAACCAAAGCACGAATCGATTTTATATCGTATAATTGTTATTACTGTATGTAGAACTCATTACATATGAGTAAAAATGAATCTCTTAGGAAGCTCTGAATCGATTTTGAGTTCTATACTTTGTAGTTACTTGAGTTCATTTTGTATGTGTTTTCCCACAATAGATATCTTGTGAGTACAAGTGAATCTACTAGGAAGCAACTGAATCGATATTGAGTTGTAAAATTTGTATTTATTTTTTTTCATGAAGCTGATTTGCGTATGTCCTCGTAGTATATGTTTTTCCACAACATGATTAATGTGAAGCTTCCTAGGAAGCTGTCGTTGGCGAATTATTGACGGGTTGACTTGCTGTGATAAATCGATCGCCAGTGAATGAGGTCGCTGCCTCTGTCGTCATCGTGAAGGTCGATGAGATAGTGTATGTGATTTTAATAGATAACCTAATTTTTATCCAGTGTTCGTCATAGGTTTCAGTTTTCAAGGTGAATTATCATCTGTAATGGTCACGTGGTTATTAAGCGCCTATTCCTCGCATTAAAATTTTCCATTGGAACGTTTGTCGTTCTATAGGAAATGGAATAAGCTGTAAGAAGAAGGCCGCTTGTGATTAAAACACATGTGCTATTTTTTAAAAAAATTCTAAACTAGATTACCATGTTTTTAAGCGAAGGGCTTGCGTGCTGTAGGGTTTGGTTCAGATGTACGACCGAGCGCAGGCGTTTCTATTCCTATCTGTCTGGCCGCCGTTGATTTACGGAGGAAGAGCCTCGCCTTGGTTGTTTGCTGAGATAATTTTAAGATTTTCATAAATTTTGAGGTGCTCGGGAGTTCGTTCTTCGGAATGAGATAACATGTAAGATTGGGGGGTAATCTATTAGGGATAGTTGTGGTGGGGGAAATTGTGTTGGGTTTCATATTTTAGGAGGCTGGGAGGTGTTGAGAGAATAAGTTTTTGCATTTCACCTGAAGTAAGTCGTCAATGCTAAGTGGAGGTGAGAGATCTAGGATTTTTTAGGCTGTTGAAGCGTACTTTTTCGTTTATTTCAAGCAGATACTTGCCAATGAATTAGAAACATATAAGTAAATTTGTGTTGTTAAAATAGGCAACAATGAAATTGCTTCTTAATTGAAAGTACTCAATCCTGCGAAAACACGAATATCACATTGAAAAGGTTCATTGGCTCTTATTGCAGTGATACTGAGGTATTGTTCCTTGTGGAGGTGCTATTGGAGAGGATTAACTAGAACAAGTATGGCTCCCAGATCTGAGCTGAGCTGAAGTAGTGTCTCGGTAGGGTTTTTTTTGTCTATGGGACAGTAAATGAATCGATTTGCAGTATATCAAGAAAGACTGGCCTACGAGAGGATCGTTTAAGCCTGGAGAAATGAATATACAGCACCCATTATTGGCAGAACCACACAAAATCCTCATTCCTCCTTTACACATCAAGCTCTGCTTTGTAAAAAAAAAAACTTTGTAAAAGACATGGATAAGAATGGACCAGCATTCAAGTATACATCACTAAGAAACCATAGTGAATTCAGCTTTTGCTTAGTCATATTCGTGTTCAGCACAATGAATTTATTAAAAATGACTACTTTCATCTCGGAAGAATGAACTATTTGAAAATTTGTTGCTCAGTATTATGCAACAGGTTATGTGAATTGGGTGAGTCCAATCACAGAAAACGAGATATACAACATTCATTGGAAAAAGATTCATTGTCTTTATATCTAAAATGGGCGTGATATTATTATGACGTCATCAGCCAATTTGAATGATGGGTAAACAGATGTGTTGTTGTTTGATTCTAAGTCACCAGGTCATCCGGTCCTTCCAAGATCTCATCCCACTTGCCTAGAATTCATAATTCAAGACCTTCCAGAATTTACTTATAACATGCCCACCACTTCAGTTTTATATCCTGAATTGCTAGGGAGTGGACATGACGTCATACGCTGTACCCATATGAATGATAAAGGGTAAACCCAGTTTGTTGTTTCATTCTGCGTTGTATAATACCTTGTTCACACTATAGTTATTGACCATGATCATTTTACACACGTTCAAGGTGAATCATGTTCAAGCTTTATCGATAAATCCGTGCGTTCACACTGCAAAATCTTAATCAAGATCAGAGTTATAATTTTTGCCGCTAGATGGCAATAGTGGACCTTTTAGCGATAGGCACTTTACCGTCGATCTAGTCTTCTCTGATTATCATTTCATAGGGTTTCTTTCTTGTTTCGGTTTCATAACAGATGTTCTTGAACAAAGAGTTCCTTTTACGTTAACTATTCATGGCACGACGGTGCAATTAGTTCGTATAACTCTTAAATACATAGCGAAGCGGCATTTTTCCGCCATTCCAAAAAGCCTTGGCGAGCGCATTGGATTCTGGGAGTTGATCAGCTTTGAACGTGTTAAAGGATTTGATCAGGTTATAAGAACGTGTTTGAAATTACGTTTAATTACGTTCCGTTCACACTACATTTTTTATCATGATCAAGATTTGTAGTGTAAACAAGCCTCATCATACTGTAAAGAGGCCCATCTTCCCAGTACGTGAAGACATTCGTCTATTAGTACCTTATTTAAGGAAGTCACAACCGAAAAAAAAAATCAGGAACCAGATCATTCTTGCAGAAGCTCCATAACATGACCACCACCAACAGAACCTTGAGCTATCTCGGTTAAGCCGGCTGGATCCATTGCTTCATGGGGCTAAGGTCAAACTCTGAGCTTACCTTCGGTACAAAACATATCGCGATTCGTCAAACTACATAATCTTCTTCAAGTCTTCACTTGTCTAGTGACGACGTTCCAAACACTACTGTAGACAAATTTTCCAAAGGGCAGTGGACTATTGGTATCCAACGGTTGAATACTCTGCTTTGTTGTTTCAATCGCTGGCCCCAACTAGGTAACAACCAAGAGGTGAACTCTTTTTCGAAGTTAGTTAGGTCCTTATTCCCCTTGATAAGGAGCTTCATCGGGGTTTTTGGGGCCATGTATTTCTGGAAGAGTGGTTGAGTTTCATGGAGTACCTGAATAGTATTGCTGACTAAGCCCATACTGCAGCACTGCATGTTTGACAACGCGTACGGTGATTTGATTTTTAATGAATCTGCTAAGAGAACTAATGGGGAACGTCGGGAATGGGGAACGAATGGGGAACGTCGGGAACTAATGGGAATGTCGGGAACGTCTGGTCTTCCAATGACTTCCAAGTGTTTCAACACCTACTGACTATGCCCCTATGCTGTATTTAGAATCAAAGGGAGTCCAGTAGAATATCAAACATGTTTTTCTAATGTATTGGACACTGTATGTGTGTGTGTGTTTGTGTGTGTGTGTGTGTGTGTGTGTGTGTGTGTGTGTGTGTGTGTGTTTGGGACATCTAACAGATCATAGCAAATATCCATGAAGGCAAACGAACTGAACATCCTTATAACCTTGAGGTGTGTTTACCCTTTACGTTAATGACTCATTACAAAGAGATATAAAAAGTAAAAATGTCAGAAACAATTTAACGGACAGAGAAAAGAGAAAAAAATACACCCAGTTAGTGGATCCTTTTGTTCCTTTTGAAAAAAAAATTCTCGTCCTGTTCCCCGCTTTAATTTTTATTTCAACATCTTATCAGGCCCCTAAGGGAGCTGTAATTAGCCGGTGAAAAAATCTCGGAAACCCCTTATCTAATTACAGTCTCCGTTCCTTTAATTAGACAGAACAGAATAAAAATTTCAAAAAAAAAATAAACCCCTATGAAATGAACCCTCTGAAGAAGGAACTACATCAAAAAAGTGCTTTATTATGGATCTGCAGTTAGTCATCATCACGAAATAATAAACGAATTCAAAGTATGTACTTTTGAGGATCAGTGATCCCAATATCGATCGATCCTGGTTTCATTAAACTGCGATAACAAATTCACGCGCTTTACGTCATACCCCTTTCTCCAGTATCGCTCCATTGCCATCTGGTGTGGACACCTATTTATGAAAAAAAAATTTTTTATCGTAGAAGCCGGTTAAAGCCCTTTAATCCTGCCAGGAACACACTTAAGGAACTTGAGGTGGAGGTTCCTCCAACCCAAACAGACCCACCCAATGGCAGACGGCGATAACGGCCGCGGCCTTCCTAATCCGGTTTCCACACGCACAGGGGCCCCCCCCCCCCCCCCGGTTCTCGATTAAATTTTGCCAAGGGCAATAGACTGCCTCGCACTCCTGCTCCAGTTGCATTCGATAACAACAACTTCAAACCCTAAAGTGGAGAATCTCATTTATCAGGCCCTCCTGTAGCGAAAGGTGAGGAAAGAGAACAGTAGAAGTGACGTCATCGCGGAATAGGCGCCTATTTGACCCAGCCAAGAGAATAAGCAGGAAGGAAGCAATCACATTTGGCTGGAGTAGGAATGCATTGCATTCCTTCGTTACAGCCTCGAGCCGAGTATACAAATTCATTATCATCTCTTCCAAAAAGCGCTAACGTGCAATTGTGTTCGCTTTCAAAGAACCATTGTTACGCGCACACCTGATCTTCCAAAATCGCTATTGCGCGTTATCAGCTTCTTCAATTCGCTTTGACAAGCCCACCTATTGCAGAAACCGTATTCTCCATACATATTCATAGGAACGTTATTGTTCTTGTCTTTCTGGATATTTCATCTTGGACGCCTGGCCGTTCGTTTGGCACCATCCTGTTTTGAGTCCGAAGAAAAATCAGTGATGACGCCATAAGCCTATCACCTGCAGTGTTGCACTTTAGGCCTATTTTGGTTTGAAGGAGAGCCCCAGAACAGGAGGTTCCTTTTCTCCGACTTAAAGTGTCCACGAGGGACCCAGGATTGTGACGTCACGGCCATTCTTTATGGTGGTGCGTCGTCGTTTCGAGTAACGACTTCTGGCAAAAGCGGCGAACCGCAGGATGACAAATGGTGCTGCGCCTTCTTCGGAGGATCCGTGACAGGGAGGAGTCGGGAAATTGATTTACAGGACGTTGGCTCGGCGATTCTTATTTTTATTTTGCTGAGGGGGTAATATCTTTTAACTACCGCCAGGGGTGGCCATAAACTACCCAGGCCGTCACGCTATCGCTCCGTGAAACATGGCGCCCAGAGTCACTTGACATATTTCACTCTTTTTTGGAGCTTTGACAGTTTCGAGCGCGAGATTCTACTTTTGGCTTTATTTATTGAAGAGAATTAAGTGTTTGGGGGTTGGGTGTGCTTAAGTAATCCTGTATACCTGCAAGAGTCAGTTATCGTCTTATGAACAAATTCTTTAAGGCCTCTCTACACGAGCGTCAAAAACCTCCTGCGGCAGCGGCAAAACGCGCGGAAAGCCGCGGAAAGAGACGCCATGGTGTTTGAAATCTGCGTCAAAAAACGAGAAGCCGCTCCAAACGCAAGCGTCTTGCCGCTTGAAAATAGACGCCTGGTGTAGGCGCTTTCGCGAAACGAAAAGCGCGTCACATTGTCTCGAGAAGCCGCTCGCGGCAGGCTGCTGAGAGATAGAACATATTCTATTTCTCCAGAGAGCCGCTTGCTCGTCATTGGTTGATTCGGATAGTTTAGGGTTCCAGAGGCATGGATTCTCTTCATACATGTCTATCAACCTTTCTTCCATGCCTCTGGACCATTTTTCCTCACTCATAGTCATAGTCATGTTTTTGTCGTTGTCTTTCTCCTCGAGAACAGCAGGCAGACAGCAGGTGCGAGAAGCGGCGGCTCGAGAGGCGGTTTTCTGGCACGTTTTGCAGCTTGACTACGTCACTTCCTGTTCTCGTCGCGTGCTTTTCTATTTCCAGCGTTTCGCCGCTGCGGCTTAATTTATTTTTTGGCGCATGCGCATTGCCTAAAGACGCTCGTGTAGAGAGGCCTTTAGGCAATTGTACTTAGAGGAGCTCTTGATAATGAAATTTTGAACCGAAACACTGAATTCAGATCTTTCAGTCTTTCAGTCAACAGATGGACCAATATATCATGGAGTGAAAATTGCACGTAGAAACTGTAACGCCAGAGTGGCGATATCTTCCAAACTATCACAGTAGGTACAATCTGATGAGCGGAATGAATTTTTGAGAAAATGCGCGTGTCGATTGATATGTCACATGACCCACTTTCCATTGATAAAAAAGACCATCATTCGTTATGGTGGATTTCATGCTGGTGTTCAAGTTCGTCATGTTTTACATAGAAAGCACCCTCAATTCTAAAAGGTACTTGGAAAAGTTAAAGAATTCTGCTACTCCTTCCATTCAGACCAAAGAAAACAGATTGCAGTGATCAATCTGGTTTGAAATCTAGATACCCATTCGCTGGTTGGATCTGCAATAGCTTCCAAACCGTGACAGATAGATGAAATCTGCCAACTGGAATGAATTATTGAGAAGATGCGCCTGTTGTTTGATATTCATATGATCCACTTTCTATTTGAACATGGCTTTCAAGTTCGTCAGGTATTCCATTTTCATAGAAAACACCCTTAATGCTGAAATATACTGGGAAATGATAAGGGAACCTTCTTATCTGTTGAGCTAAAGATGGCATATTCTTATCTTTTCTGTGATAATATTACAATGGCTTGATATCCAGGTTCCAGGTCGTCATATAAAATTTTTTAAATGACGTGATCAGGTCACTTTAATTTATCTTGAAGCTTTCATAATACAGTATGCGGGTTCTATACGCACAAAATAAATAATCCTCTTAACTTCAACCTAAATGGGAAACAGTATATTGAACGTCATCATGTAGCAATATCTTCCAAGTATTTAGTGGTGGTATCTTCCAAACCGGGACGGGTAGAAGAAATCTGACAATAGGAATGATTTTTTAAGAAAATGCGCATGTTGTTTGATAGGTCACATGACCAACTTTCCATTGGAAAAATAAGGCGGATTTCAAGATGGTGACCAAGCTGGTGATGTATTTCCAAATGGAAGTGTCCGAATTTGTTTAACGTTGGTGTACGGAGATGTTTAGTTTGGTTATAAAAATTAAAGACATTATTGGGACTTTTGGATCAGCAAAGTAGTACAAAAATAGTGTACCATGTTGCTAGTGATGGTTTGTGAACCTGCCTGTTTGTATTCTTCAATTGGTTCGCCAACATCATGTAGCATTTTGCATAAATGTTACGAAATTTATAGTATTTTGTAGCATCTTTGAGTTGTGCTCTCCAAATGTGAGAGAGTCATTTCCGATCAGTAAAGGTGTAAATTGTGTTTTGGATCGATGCAACCATTGTGGTTCCCTCCCTCTCACTCTTTCTCTCTCTCCCTCCATTGATTAATGGGAAGCTGAGCAGCAGCAGTCGTCCTGTGCGTGACGTGCGCTCGGCTTACGTGCGTGAAGGAGGTGGAGGGAATTAATGAACTGTGACTGGAGGAAACTGTGCTGCCATTAAACCCTAACGAAACAGTCTAATTGCTCGACGATTGAAGAGGATGCATATTATGGATGACGCTGATGGGGGTGTTAATAGGAGTGCGCGTGCTGCATGTTTAAATTTGAGGAAGCATTTGCTTTGGTTTGATGGTAACTTTCCAGTTTAGTGTTGTGTCAAAAACAGTGAGAATATCATCCTCCTTTGTTTTTGATAGGAATCTTTATAGGGTTATCATCCAGTGATCTAAACAGGTGATCATCTGCGGGAGAGACAGTGTCATGCGAGTACGGAGGATGAAGCAAAGCTCACATCCAAGCTGCACCATAATCTTTGAATGCAATTTTGCATTGTCCTATAGAAGTTTGGTATCTTTGCCAGATTGTTGTTGTTATTGGAGAAGGTTCTGATGAGCCCGTTGCAGCATGGCACAGTTGGGTTATGCAATTTAAGATACAGTCTAGGTGGAATCTAGCAGATTAAACACACCAGAAATTTTAGGTTACGATGAAAATTTGTACCTGTAAGCCACACTTAGTACAAGGTCAGATCATTATAAAGTTAATCATTAAAGGACAATATATAGTGGTATTCAGCTGGGAACGTACGAGAAAACATACTTCGGAGTACTTGAATGTCCCCGATTTAGTAACAGCTTTGTCTGATGGAATGGACGTTAAGGAGGTTTTACCTGAGAGATACAAGTATTTTCCTTGATTGCTAGATTACTACATGCAGGTATGCTCTTATCTTTTACGGTACTTTACTCATGGTACTGTTACCCTCGAGCATTTCTAGAATTGTTAACACTTAGATGGTCGCGTTTGTTGTGTCCTGGTCACCTTATTTAGTCCTGGTTGTTTACTTTAGCTATTGGTCTCAGATTTGTGATACCCATGTTACGACGTACCGCAAGGATTCTATGTTTTAATAGCGGGATCTAGGTGTTAGCACTGGAAAAGGATACCTGATGCTATGGCTAGTTTGTCCTCACTACACCAAGCTCGACTATCAGCTTGGTACTCTAATAACGGTAAATCTCACCACAAGATTGGGCAGATATTCTCAGATTCAGTGCCCAGTAAGGGACATTCAATCGTCGACTCAAGTAATCTAGGGTACCCAGTAAGTGAAGTAGTATAAAGTCATTGGTACTGTTTGAGGCCCTTAATTACACTGTTGCCTTCCGCTTGGACAGTCTATGGCGATTCTAATGTCACAGCGTAAGTTAGGTGAGATGTTTCTGGATTTGTTACCATTCTGCCTGTTGAGGATTACTATCTCTGACGTTTTCTTCACTTAGTGCATTTGATCTGGCTAGATTGCATATTCTATTAAACTGTCTGCAGCCAGTCAATTTCACTTTCCACCTGGTAGACGCTGAAGTACCATCCGGGATGCTTCTAGCTGATTTTGCTTCTGTGACTATGTCTTGCTCAGAAATAAAAACGGACTTCATTATTCGAGTTTTCAGAAAACCCTACCCCCAGGAGTGGTCATATGACGGCTTTCAGGATAGCAGAGACGTAAGATGTGGGATAGTATGGCTAATTTTGATCTATCGATATGAGCATGGATTTGGAGGTCGGTTTGGTTACTTCGTTTGTGGTCAGGTCGTCATCCTTTTCGAGATCAGTAAAGGCATAACAAAAAAAATGGCAACTGTACTTCACTCATAAATCAGCATTAGAGTATAACGGTCTTTACACTACACTGACAAGGCTTTGAAATCCAATCTATTTGCTAGCTGTTTACCAGCATTGCATAACACTCCTCAATGGAAGAACCTCATAATTAGCACGCAACCACCACAATCTCTGATAACCGACTGGAAACAACAAAAATCGTTTCCTTCTTACAAACAGGTGTGATAATATTCAGCAAGCGCGTGACACTTTCCGCCTACACCATCCATTCTGGATAAAACACAAACACCTCCAACCTCGATTGTGCAAATCGATAAGACCGCGGGGGCGGTTGGCGTGACAAGTGTCCTTCTGACAATCCCATTTCCGCCTTTGTTTACCTCCCGCCTAGAGAAGATCACAGTGCTTCGCACGCGCGCATAACACGCAACCCGCTTTTCCCATCGCAGACAGGTTGAAAATGGGTAACGCCTTCTTCTTAACACCCCCGCCACCTACCATTCATTCCAGGCCCCTCCACTCTCCTTTCATTTGTCTCACGACGGCGGTGGTGGTGACATCGGCAGACTACAGTGACTAATGTTTCTGGGCCCTCGAGCTTTCTTTCCTGCTTAAAGGGAAGAAATAGAGCATATACATAACCAAAAGAGAACAATTCAACGGGACAATCGATTTATATACCAGCCTTTCTGTGATCACGTTCTAGCTTAGGGCTGGCAGATAATGCGCCATAACTTCAAAACGATTCACGATATCCAAAAAAGGACTTCACCGTTCGATTTTTCAGAAAACCCCACCCCAAATCGAATGGTCACATGGCCCTATTCGAGTTTCAAGATTTTAGAGTAAATTTAACAAGGCGGCTTTCAAAATTTGCAAAAGAGCGATAGATATATATATGCATGCTTTGATTTTAGGGTTGTAGGATGTTCTCGTGAGTCTGAAGTCGTCTTGTGACTTGCTGGCTGACTCTAAACTGGATACGTATTTACCAAAGCTTCCATTAGACTTTACAAGAAATCGTGACTATATGTATAATATGATTACGATTTAATGGAGACATTTTACGAAGAAAATCCCTTTCTCCACCAATGATTGTGTTCTATTTGGTGACTCTGATTGTGGACTATTGCTCTGCATCTTATCTTCCACTGTAGAAAAGATGTCTGCAGAACGGCGAGGCTGATGTCGTTCCATTCCTGTATGCAGGCTATCGATAGATCCTCAATGGTTGTTGAACGGCGTCGAGCTAGAGCTCGTTTCAATAATCCAAATCTACAGAAATCCATCGAGGATTCATTTGATGGACTTGACAGGGATATCATGAAAGGGTATAACGTGAATTCCAGTTTCATCTTCTAAATTTAACATAAATTGAATGGTCGAGTTACACGTATGTCTGGAGGCTTTGTCCTGATGCAGCCAAATTTTGCTGTTGTCCTTTCCATACAATGTGGAGATTGGACTGAGAACATGATGCTGATGCTAAAGGGAGTTAAACTTAACCTTTCTGTTCACTCTTCTAATTGTGAGATTGACTTCGTACGAGTATACAACAATCACCATAAATCATTTTGAACTACTTTTGATATGATTTCTCTCCATGTGGACGGTAGAAAATCGCGCGGGCTTTGTTGAATTCGTTGAGGTAGGCTTCATCCAAAGTAACAATTGGCGTTCTCCTGGGAGGTAACCCTTATAGAGCCTCCGACAATTCCTCTTCCTTTCCACGACGTGTTGTGGCAGCAGCTTACGAACACGACTCTTGTGACCATTTTCCAATTGCAAATTCTTTGTTTATTATTGAGTACCTAAAAGTGCGCTATGCTGTTCCTGTGGAGGAACGTGTCTGTCTGTCCATCCGTAACTCAATCTTCTCGAAGCCTATGGAAGTTTTTCAAAATCTTTTTTCATCAGTCGATTAACAAGACTCATTGCACAAACTAGTTCGAAGATGATTATAATCGGTATACTGGCACGTGCTCTAATGGTACCGTTATGACACCCCCTAGAAATTTTCATTGCTAAGGTATAGTAAGTAATTCATCCTCAAACAACTCGTAACGATAAGCTATGAACGAATATAACGTTATTAAGTACGTTTTTGACAATCGATAATTACAGTTCGATGATGGTCGAATTTCATTCAGTGGTACCCCTTCTAATGACACCATTACGATATTGTTGGGAATTTTCAATACTAAGATACAGCTTGTAATGTATCAATCGACTTGGAACGACATGTCATGAACGAATATATAAGAGTAATTAATAAGTTCGATGAAGGCAGAAATTGATTCAGTGGTACCTGTGCTAATGATACCTGTATGGTACAACTAGAAATTTTAAATGCTAAGATATGTCAAGTAATATATCAAACAACTTGTAATGACATGTCATAAACGAATATGTAAAAGCAGTTAAGAAGTTGGAACATGGCCGAATTTGATTCAGTGGAACATGTTTTAAGGTTTTCAAAAATATTTCAAAAATTTTGGAAATATGTTTCAAATGCCAGTGACGGTGTTTGGCGTTTCGGGACATGGTTTATGGTTTAATTTATTTACGGCAGCCTGTTCCTACAATGTTTGTGATTCGTTTTTGGTTTGTTGGATTTTCACGTTGGACAAGCTGCTTGACCTTTTGAATAACCTGTGGTGTTCGGCTTCTGGGAAGTCGAGGATTTTGCTGTTTCTGGTCAGTTGGAATTAACATTCCCGGGATTTTCTTTACTATTCAGTACTGCCGATATGCCTTTCTTCGAAACAGAGAAATTTCATGTTTTACATGTGCTAACTGTAGCAAAATAGCTGTAATAAGCGTCATGAAGAGCCGTATTGTACTCTTCTCAGTAAGGTCCGATTTTCGGAAACATTTTTTCATGGCATTTATGGCTTTCGAGTGAAACACAACAATGGGGGTGTTTTAGCATCATTTCACGTGCTCAGTGCCGCTCACGTGACCCGTAGCATTGATGCAATAAATCGTTACCAAAGTTCATAATCAATTTTCTGTAGGTTGCATTTTGGTGATACTTGGACACAGGGTAGAGCTGCGTTAACGCCCTGGACGTCGGATGGAGGGTTACTAAAAGAAACAGAAATGCGCTGGAGTAATTCAATTACTAGAGAAGAATTCGAAATAAGAGTGATGGACCAGTTAGTTGGACATTTTTATCGCCTCTTATTGGCTCTCGTGTAGACATTGTTAAAGGGACTACCACTTTGAGTCCCGCTGTATCTGCGTTTGATTTAAGCCATCTGTGTGTATGTGCATGTGCAATCTGTATACCTGTTCGTTCCAGCGAAAGCTTAATATTTACCCCTTCTTTCTATACTTTCGACTTCATTGAAACTTTTTCCTTCGACTTCATTCCAGTTACCCCAACTTCTTGACTCCCTTGAGATCCTGCGCGCGAGCACCTTATATAAAATGAAAACGACACAGAGTGACATGATGACGTAGCAGGTCTAATGCATTTGTCAAGTGTATACCTTTTTTAAAAATTTTTTATTTATTTTTTTCTTCACCTTCTTGCGTTGGTTGAATCTCGGTCCTTGTCTCACTGGGAATTGGTTCCCAGAAATGCTGCTAGGGGGTAGATGGGATGTAATGCGAAGTGTTACATCCTTCGGGAACAGCATGGGTACCCTCCCCCCTCGAGCGCGTGGAAAAGGATTTTCTTCTTTTTAAATTTGGGAAAAGGTTTTTATTTGGTGGGCGTCCTGGGGGTGGTGGAGAG
This sequence comes from Rhysida immarginata, assembly GCA_023313115.1. Classification (NCBI taxonomy): domain Eukaryota; kingdom Metazoa; phylum Arthropoda; class Chilopoda; order Scolopendromorpha; family Scolopendridae; genus Rhysida; species Rhysida immarginata. The sequence continues at coordinate 1,057,569 of JAHWFO010002816.1, forward strand.
TGCTGAGCTCGAGAGTGGCGTTTGGCTCCATCAGTATTACAACTGAATTGGGAAATGAAAAGGGTTGTGACATGGGGTAGTTGAAAAGACTTTTTTTCTTCTGCTCCTCTTCCATTTGATTTCTCTTGAGAAGTCTTTGCATTAATTTTAGTTTTTATCCTGCTGCGCACGAGATTGACTCTTGTCACTTTGGAATCTGTATACAGGTAGCTATCGTCGTAGGCTCAGAATTTCTTGGTCCACAAATCAATAAAACGCAAAGGGCTCCTTAAGACGGACATGTCTGCAATAAACGCGCTTATGCGCCCAGAATCCAAGCTGAAACGCGATATCTTGCAAAGTCTACCTATTGGAAGCTTTGCAACACTCACTCAACCAGTCACTTGTGAATATATATATATATAAGACCACCGTCGGAATATTGGAATGTACCGTAAAAATTTGCCTGTTTTTGAAAGTCGATGTCATCATTAGTTTTCTACAAAATATAATCTTTCATTTGTGTTATACGAATTCAGCATAGGGCGTTCACGAAATTATGAAGTATACTGCTGTGGCACAAATTACAGCTTATAAAAATTTTAAAAAGTTAAAAGGATATTGTTGCGTTAATTGTTAAGTCCGAAACCATTGTCCTTAATTTTCCGAGAGGTCTTGACGTTTATGGCAAGCGGCCTCATACGCGAAGGTCATCTCTGATTTAGGCAGGAGATAAACGTGGCGTTTACCACCTCTTACCGCATCACCTGATCCCTCAACCTTCAAGTGTCAACTCGAAGAACGTGTCGCGAAGTAAGCGTGGTGGATTACTACAAACAGAAAACAAGAGAGCAGTAACCAGGGCTTATTTTTTCTGCATTTTTTACTTTCAGTTCTTGGAGGTGTCTCTCTCATGGCAGAAACTCTAAAGGATGAGACACCAGAAGTCTACTACCCAAGCGCCATCCATTGTTGTAATTTGCATTGCACTACTGCACTGTGGCACCCGCACACTGGTCTTCCTAGGCAGTTGGTAATTTCCAAACCGTAAGATCAATGAAAATCAGGCCTAGAACTAGGTGGCTAGACTACATGGAGAATCTGGGTTCGAGTCGCTTGGGTATTACCATTGAGAACATACGCCTGAAGGTAGAAGAATGCGAGCGCTGGAGATCCTCCATAGGGCTGCTGCCGCTGCGTTCCTAATGGACAAGTAATTAAGTAAAGCGTGGTTCCCACATGCATAAAACAACGGCCAAAAACCACAAAGCAGGAAAATTTTATAACGTCATTTCCTGCGTTCGTCTTTCTTAAGGCTGGGTTTTTCCTTGGAACCAGGCTTAACCAGTGCACTGCACCGAAGCCGACGCGCAGAAAGATTGAAAGCAGAAAGTGACATCATGAAATTTTTCTGCTTTTTGTGGTTTTTGCTGTTGTTTTTACACATGTAGGAACCACGCTTTAGGCGTTTCCGCTTCAATTTTCTTCCTCGGTCTTCACCTTCGTGAGCTGAGCATCAAATTTTTACTTTTTGTGTGAGAGGACGTCACTGTGAAATAATCGTGGTTCCCATTAGCAGAGAACAAGAGAGCAGAAAGTAGTGCGTATTTTTTTCTGCCTTCTTACTTTCTGCTCCTGGAGTTGTCCCATATGGCAGAAACTCAAAAGGATGAGACAGAAGAATTCTGCTACTCAAGCGCCATCCTCTGTTTTAATTTGGCATTTTTGCCTAAACACAAATGCACTACACAAAAGCCGTCGATCGATCTAAACAGTCGGCTTCGACTGCACAGTTCGTTCAATCCTCGTCAATCATCATATCGAATTTTTGTATTCAATTGTTGTTTACCACGGTCTATAGATATTCATGGTCATCGAGCTTCGGCCATTTTCCATTGTTTCGAGAAGCTAAGGAAAACAGATCGCGCCAGGTGCCGCATAGATCGCATCAGGGCCGACTGTGACCTGCGATAGAGGTTTTTCATTGAAACTGAAAATGAAAGTAAAGTTTCTATCTGTCGATAAGGCGGCGGTGCAGGCGTTTTTGGGCCGATTGTACATGCAGCGCCACTTTTCAATAGAGTTCCTGCCCTATTGGGAGTTAGAAACTTTAGCTTCATTTTAACAATGGAGCTCGATCAACACCTCCTAAACAGAAAGCCTCTGCACGAAACGTCATACATTGTTACATCATCATAGTAGTGCATTGTTATTCGTATTTCATCCAATAATAAGCCCTGAATTTGCACTACTATGATGATGTAACAATGTATGACGGCTTCCGTGCAGAGGCTTTCTCTTTAGGAGGTGTTGGCTCGATGACCATGAATATTTATAGACCGTTGTTTACTCAATAATAAGCGTGGTTCCCACATGCGCAAAAACAATGGCAGAAACCATAAAGTAGAAAATTTTTATGACGTCACTTCCTGTTTTCGTCTCTTCTGCCGGACTGAAAATGAAAAGCTTAAATCGCTTTGGAAATATCTCCAAGAAATAAAATTTTTCAGAAAAAGCGATTGTTAAAATTCAATCTTATTCAAGCTAACAGATAACTTTATTTTAGGATACCGTTTAATAACACGATTTTGGAACACAATATTTTGCTGCATGATGGCGAGGCCTTTCAACATTACGTTGGCATAAAAATCTAGAAAACGAACGAATATGGAGATACGTCACTTTGGAAATAAGCTCTTCAAATTTCTGCTTTTTGGAATTGGGCTGAGTTCAACTTTTGTGGTAGAAGCAGGGCCGAAACGGTTGCATAGCCAATAGAAAACGATCTCTGCTGTGACGTCACAGTGTCTCCTCTCTCTCTCTCTCTCTCTCTCTCTCTCTCTCTCTCTCTCACACACACACATACAAAATAAAAATGTTGGACACTCAGCTCACAAAGGTGAAGAGGCCGAGAAAGAAAATTGACGTGGAAACGCTAATAGAAGAACTGTAAAATATTTATTTATTAATTAATTAATCAAACAATTGAATAGAAAAATTCGATATGATGATTGACGAGGAACGAACGAATTGTGCAATTTGTGCAGTCGAAGCCGACCGTTTAGATCGATCGACGGCTTCGGTGCAGTGCATTTGTGTTGAGCAAGAACGTCAAATTATAGCAAAGGATGGCGCTTGGGTAGCAGACTTCTGCTGTCTCATCATTTGGAGTTTCTGCCATGTGGGACACCTCCAGGAGCAGAAAGTAAAAAGGCAGAAAAAAATACGCTCTGGTTTCTGCTCTCTTGTTGCCTGTTAAGCGTGGTTCCCACATGCAGAAAATTTATTTAACATCACTTCCTGCTCTCTTCATTTTGTACGACAGAAAATTATCTTTGTTTGTTATGACTCAATCCAACTCGAATAAAACAGTTTTCTGTCGGGCAGTAAGAAGAAAGCAGGAAGTGATATCAGAAAATTTTCCGCCTTGTGGTTTCTGCCGTTAGGAACCAGGCATTAGTGGGAACCCGGCTTTACTGCAGAGCAATCAGTTTCTGCCCTACTTTCTGCCACAAAAGTTGACTACAACTCGAACTCCAAAAAGCAGAAATTATCAATCGGGCAGAAGAGATGAAAATCAGGAAGTGACGTCATAAAATTTTCATGCGTTATGCTTTCTGCCGTTGTTTTTACGCATGTGAGAACCAGGTTTCACCTGAAAAAGACGTCAAAACCAACTCTTTCCTTGAAGTACAAGGAGACTAGGTTGACCTTTGCATTTTACGGAATTGCCTATTGCCATTAAAAGATGTATTGATCCTGATATTGTTTTTCAGCATGCTAATGCCTTCATTCACCGTGCATTGTCAACTTAACAGTGACTGCGTGATCACGGACTGGTGAGCTTGTAGCCCGGCTATCAGTCCGATTGAGAATCCATGGGCTGGTACGGTGCGAAGAAGCGTATGCTACCATAATTGACATGAAAAGTGCAATTAAATAGCCATAGGATGATATACCCCTTGAAATACTACAAAAGCTGGCTAATAAGAGATCCTTTTAAATAACAAACAAACTAGATATCAGCTACTTCGATTTGAGTGATTTATTTGACATGAAGCGCAATTCATTGTTTTGTTTCAGTGGTCTTCTAAATTATCCACCTCTTTCTATTGAACTGTTCCGAAAACAACCAATCTGTATCTTTAATTTGTTTGCAATGATTATTTTTTTTTTGAAAAGATGTGGCTGATGGTTACCAATCGTATTACATTCAAAAGATTTGTTCAAACAGGGTAGCACTTAACACTGTAGCTAGTCCTATAAGTTTGTCCAGGACTGTATAGGAATTTAACTCCAGGCACAGGAACATCCATTATGCACCTTGTTGCCATAAAACGGATCATTAGTTTCATCTATGATGCTTTTTACGTCTCATTTCTGTTCTTGAAGGTCGCCATATTGGATTGGCCCTAAATTTTATAAACGCGAACTGGGTCATGTGAGTATTCTAATTGGGGGGGGGGGGGGTTCTGGGAATTCGAACGGTGAGGTCCGTTTTTTAGGTATCTTGATTTGTTTTGAAGTTTTAACGTTTTGAGCAAGACGTGTCCTTTGGATGCGCTCATGTTCTGGAAATCACTAAATGCAGAAGCAGGCCGTAAAAGCAGTGAAGGCGCATAAAATGGCGGATCATGATAGGCATACCATTGTGTCCAGCCTGTACAAGCCTAGCCTTTGCCAGGTCCATGCTCCAGTGTTGATCCGAAATATACTTAAATAGAGGGTACAAAAAATGGAGTAAAATATCCTAATTTCTCCGATGAATAGTATCACAGCAATGACGCCGAAATAAGGATCCAAGATAGTATGGCAAAATAGTTTATTAGCCTGTCACATTTCTGCGTTACGCTATTCTGGAATGTACTGGAAGATATCACCTGTTCTAATGAGTCACTTTGTGTGGTAATGTGGCTCTATGACAGTAAACTTTTAATTCACTTTAGTTCCCTGATATACGGGTAATGCAGGCCTAATTTGGTGGGACTTATTCAAAAGTGTTCAGAAGTGTAGAGCTTTCAATTTCCACTTTGTCGACGCGTGATATTGTTAGCAACGCAGCTGATGACAATTACAAGAAACTCGATTCAATAAAGTTTGCCGAGCAGCGACAGCCAATGAGAGCGCGCGGCTGTACATTACACGCTCGGAGGGACTACAAATGAAAGATTTCTTTGGACTTCATTTACAATTCTTATTTATATTCGAACAAATTTCTCTACCTCTCCGTCGCAGCCCCTCTTTTTCATTAGCTTGCTCAACAACTGAGAATAGTGGAGCGTTTTTTTTTTATTTTATGATGAAGTTCCTCTTGACTCCCTCTAAGAAGAATTGAAACTTTTGTTATTAAAGGTGTAATTGAAAATTTAAATTTAAAAGGGGGGGGGTTCTTTTTTTTACATTCTTAAATCTTCGTCTCCTGAGGATTCAGAGCGCCGTGACTGAAAAGAACAATCGTGGATCCGTCAAGGAACGTTTTTTTTTTAGAATGTATCCACGCTTCAAGGAACCTTTATGCTGGCTTCTTATTAAGGCATTGGAAGCTTAGCTTTTTGCCTTTTTGTTCGGAGTTTGTGTGATTACCTGGAGGTGATTGAGTTTTATGGGTTCTTTGAAAAGGGAGTATTTTTGAGAGGTAAATTGAGTTACTTTGAAGTGAGAAAATGTTGAGCAAATAATGCTCCTTTTGATGTGGACAAAGAACTTTTGCGTCTATCTCTTGAATAATCAGTATGAATGCGCTTTGAAATCGACGATACATTAGAAACCCCTTTGGTCTAAATGAAAAGCATGTATGCTGACTGGCAAAGAATCAGTTAAGTGTTGCAGGACTTGAAAGTAAATGGCAGATTTACTAGACATTCCGGCAGTTTTCTTAGCTGGGCCAAGCGTAGCCTTTGAGCTCGGATATTGCAGAGCCGTCAGAACTTTGAGTGGCGATATCTTCCAAACAGAGACATATAGGTGAAATCTCACAACTGGAATGAATTCTTGAGAAGATTCGCTTGTTGTTTCTTATGTCACAAGACCGACTTTCCATTTGAAAAAAAATGCCTGGTTTTCAAGATGGCGGTCAGGTTTGTAATGTACCGCAGAATGGAGGTCCCCATATAGATTTCATATTGTAGTAATAAAAATTTTAAATTTCTAGGAGTTTTGGAAACAAAAAGGCTATACAGGGACTAAGATTTCATTTCATTGTTGCAATACATGTCAGCGCCATTTACCAAGAGATAAAGCTCTAATTCACACAGCTCTGATGGCAAATCATGGTTTGAGACTTGTCCAAATGAAATCTCGCACCTTCACTGAGAACCACAGTCGCCGGACGTCTAATTGAGCCAATTCAGTTTTGGAGAAAAACGTTCAGGTTTGACAAAGTCAGTAAAATGCTAAAGCACTTGTAAGGCAAAGGAAGACCAGCATTCACCAGACTTTGCCTTAGTTCTCTTTTCAGATATATTGGTTCGCTGAATCAATGGTAGGCATGGAGTTCTGGCGTCTGGAGCTGTTATTGCAGTGCCGTGAGATCTTTGAGTGGCGATATCTTTGAGGTATAGGTCTAATTTGAGAAATGGAATGAATTTTGGAGAAGATGCGCATGTTGTTTGATATGTCAAAAGACCTGCTTTGCATTTGAAAAAAAATTGACCTTCATCCAATCTGGTTGATTTCAAGATGATAGCCAAATTCGCCATGTTTTTCATGTCCACGAAGGATGTCCGTAGCTGTGCCTTTAGATGTGCTCTGAACCTAAACGAGTTAACTATTGAGTTAAGGCACCCAGTATGGAATCACCTTCAATGATCTTTTGCCTTATACGTGATGTGGTTGTACTGGAAGTGAATTTCATTGAGTCAGGTTCAATATAACTCCGCAGGTGACTGTACATTCAGCAAACTATTGTCTCTTTAGAGTTCTTAGATATTCATGGCCAGGCAATGTATACACGATGGGGACAATTGTCAGCTCCAGAGATGTTTTATTCAGTCTCAGAAGAACACACGAAGCGTCTACTTAAACAAAACGTCATTGTCCTGGAACACAAAGCAACGAAAGCGCCCGCGCAGGATCGTTATTATTTATGTCCTGCCTCGTTACTCTGAATGGGCGAGAGAAGCTTTTTGAGCGCAATACTGGCGTCTTTTGTCACTTTTGGGGAATGTTCGCTGCTGCCGTAAATCACGTAATGCGAGCTAGCGCGCCTTTACCGATTTGGTTAATAAATTAAAGCGGATGATAACGTCTTGTACATTTTTTTCGACGTATTGCATCTTTAAATACCCCATCCTCCAAGAACCAACATTTTTCTAATATTTTTATTTACTTCTGTTTGAGAGGACGTCCATGTCACTCTCCCTTAATCAATCACTCTCCTGAGTCGAGAATGGCCATTTCGATAAGCCGCATTTTCCTATAAAGATTACAACGGGATCAAGGAAGGATATAAAAGGAGACATAAGGGTCTTCTTCTAGAGTTCTTTAATTCCCTAGAGAAGATTACGCACTGAGGGTCAATTTCCAGCAAAATTGATTGCGAATAGGAAACCGAAGAAGAGAAACCAATTGGGTAACTAAGCAAGAAATCAGTCAGCATCGCGTGGCACTTTGTAGAGCAGTATCGCCCTGGCTTGGCCTGATGGCAATGAGCAAGAGCGAGAAAAAATGGTTGCTGACTGGTTGCCTTTATACTAGTGCGAACAGGTTGCGCTACTTGCCGATCGCCGGGGTGCGTTGATCTGGATTTTCTGATTTCCGACAACCTCGTTCCAGGAAGTTGTAGGCTCCGAAAGCTGAAGTCATTTGCTTCTGTAAAGTGACATTGGCCAGAACTGTACTACTTGTATGGTGAAAGTGAAAAAGAAAGACGAGTCGTGGTCTCTTAAGACGTCATTCAACGTCATATTGGGGTCGCTAGATGGCGGTACCGCTATCTGAGGAAACGGTAGCTTTTTGTATAAGATTTAGAAGGAGTAGAGGGTGCGAATAACGGATAAAAAAGGTTTTTAACCCAATCACAGTCCAAACAATTTAGCTGTCAAGCGCTGAAAAGTAATTTGACATTGAGCACCAGATGGTTCCACTTGGAGCGCCATGTGCGTGTTTGTGTGCGCGCCTCAAATTGCTTCACGCCCTCAAAAATGTGATTTTATTTTTTGCCCACTGAACTGTAATTACGTCTTAAAGCGCCTCTTTTAACTGGAAACTTTTAAACCGAGACCATCAGCTGTTTCGGGCGATTATGGCGGCGAAAGTCGATTTTTATGTTCTTTTAAAAAGGCAGCCGCTTGAGCTTTTTATTTTCATTAACATTCTAGTTGAATGTGACGAATGATAGCTATCCTGATTTATATGTCTATACAATTATCCCTAATATGTAGTCCTTTATCTCTACGAACTGGGACAAAGCCATACAGACTAATCGATTCAAAGCGACAACACGCCAGTTTTGCTCAGGACTAACATAAAAAGCATCATAACTTGAAAACAAATCAAGATACCCAGAAAGTAACTTCGCTATTCGATTTTTCAGAAAACTCCATCCCAAATCGAGTGGTCACACGACCCCATTGAAGTTTTAAATTTAAAAGATAATTCAATGTGGCGGCTTTCAGGTAAGCAGAGACGTGTAAGCTACTTCAGAGCAGTCACCATGATGGTTACTTCCACCCAGGTTACGATTTCGCATGTCTGGAGGCCGTTCTTGTAGAAGTCTTCTATCTGGTCCTAGAGGAATGCTTCACATCAAAGATGACCTCGTAGTGTATAAAGGGTGTTAAAATCCAGTATGCAGTAGATAGGTTCAAAGTCTTCAAACAGTCCACAAACGTTCAGGGGTACAAAGAGCACTGTTACGACGCCATGGCTTTTATTATATTCAGGGATCTGTTATGCCTATTGTAATCAGTAATTAACTGATCTTAGTCCTATACCCTCCACCGCCTTTTTGGATGGCTCAACTTTTAAGGGGTAACCGTATATTATATGTATACAAGTACAATACTTCCTTTCTTAAAGTATCTAGGGGATCAGAAGGGGGAGTTCTTTGTTAATCCAATCCAAAAGTGACCTTTTTACGACAGAACATTAATAGCCCCCACCCCCTTCCCTACCATCAGCACGATATTTTCGCGCCAATATACAAAAGAAACTGTACAAAATTGTCCTTTATCCCCCTTAACCTGGCGAGATTAATCCCTGGAAGGCAATTTGATCCTAAGGAAGAAAACGAGAGCAGGATCGTTGAAGAGATAAACGTTGACGCCTCCACGACCCGGAACTGGGTCAACTTTCATGCAAACCAATTCAAAGCGACAATACACCAGTCTTGCTTAGGACTAACATAAAATGCGTCATAACTTGAAAACAAATCAAGATACCCGGAAAGGAACTTCACTATTCGATTTTTCGGAAAACTCCACCCCAAATCGAGTGGTCACATGACTCTATTGGAGTTTCAAAATTTTAAGGATAATTGATTATGGCGGCTTTCAGGAGAGCAGAGACATGTAAAATACATCATAGATGCGTGCTTTCATTTCTTTTATAAAAGTAGGACATTTAATTGGATAGTGAGGCTGAAATTCGCCTTGTTATATGTTACATGACCAAGATGGCTCATTGTGAGCTGAAAGTGAGTTTTCCAAAACTTTCAGTAGGTAGGTTTGTTGGACTTTGCGTTCTAGCTTGCATGTTAGGTATAAGTGCGTCCATTTGCATTTCATGGATTTTGGTATCGTATATCCATCATTTCATAAGCCCCTTAAATCCAGCACTACAAAATTCTTTGAGCTGCTGCCTGAACCAGGCAGTGAATTTCTTTGGTACAGCTTGAAGCCGAACAAATGGAAGTCGCTTAGATCAAAGTAACTTCCCAGTTGAACTTTCGCATCATCTTATTTGTCTTTTGCAATATGAGGATGCGCGTTATCATGCAATAACAACACGCCTTTGATATGTTCTGGTTGCGTCCGTGGAATGATATTACATGAGGATGTTGCAGTAGGAGTCGGCATTTATAGTTGACTCTCACTATACTGAATGTGGTATGCAGTACGTCCTAGTGGTATGCAGTACGCTCACAATCTTCTGGGATCACTAGGATGTACTGCATACCACATTTAGTATAGTGAGAGTCAACAAATAAATGCCGACTCCTACTGTAACATCCTCATGTAATATCATTCCACGAACGCGACCAGAATAGATCAAAAGCATGTTGTTATTGCATGATAACGCGCGTCCTCATATTGCCAACAAGACAACTAAGATGATATGAAAGTTCAAGTGGGAAGTTACCTTGCTCTAAGCGACTTTCATTTGTTCGGCTTCAAGCTGTACCAAGGGAATTCACCGCCTGGTTCAGGCAGTAGCTCAAAGAATTTTGTGGTGCTGGTATTGAGCGGCTTGTGAAAAGATAGGACAAGTGCTCATTGTATAGGGAACTTAGGTGGAGAAATAAAAATAGTTTTCAAGTCAGTACTCTTATTTGTTTCATTTTTAAATCCACTTGTAGCATACTTACTGACTTCTCCTGGTACATGTTTGCTCATTCCATATATGCAGTGATACGAACGTGTGAATTTGCCACTAAATTAATAAAACCATTTTGTTTCAGGGTTTCGCTTATCAACACACTGTGACGTCTGCGCATGCGTCGGACCTAATTTTGTTTATTTCCTGAGTGCGTTTACACATGTTTAAAAAGTGACTTAAGGAACCGTAATGAAAGCATTAAAGTGATAGCAGTCTGTGCATAATTAATGTTGGCTCGTTATGAAAAAGAGCTTTTGATTTGTCTTTTCTAGCAGGGCAGTGAAATTAAAAATTTAAGTAAGACGAGCCGCCTGGGTGCCATCCCACTAGATTGTTTTCCAGCACTCCCTTATAAATGCTCCCCACCCACGCGCTTTGTGGTTTTTACTTTATCTCGTTGGCGCTGGCAAATAGCAGCGAGGTTTGCTTAGGCCTGCTCCTTTGGGAAGGTTCCTTTTAGGAAAGCTTTGAGAAGATAGTGCTGGGTTTCCATAAATGTCGCGTGAGTTTTGTTTGTTTAGTTTTTTATTTAAAATTTTTATCTTTTTAATGGGGGCTCGTTTCCGGAACCACAGAGACCGTGTTTTTAGAATTTTTAATTTTTTAAAATTAATTGCTGGAATTAATGAAGCGTTCCAAGTTTGGTTTAAAGCTCACGAGGTTTTTTCTTGTATCATTTAATTTTTTGTTTTACTCATTAAAGACGACTCTTTCGAAAGATCACTTTAACATTTAAACCGCTCTGCTGTTTTGATAACTGAAAGTTTGCAGCTCGATAATATGCTTACACGGCCAATCTCCTCTGAATACATATTCATAGGACTTACCCACACTTGTATACGTGGAGCAGTTGCTATAAGCGCATAATCACCTACGCATTAGTATTAATAATAAGTGACCTAAGTGCAACGCTGAAGTCTCCTTTTATCTTATCACATAATGGTGATAAGATACCCAAACATAGTGGTGCGTTGTGATTATCTATGCTTATCTTTAAGAGGAGATAAGGTCTACTTGAAGAGGTATAGCTGCTCGGGTATTTCGAATTTTGATAAATATTTTGAGTTTTTTCTCGACAACAAGTGAACGATGAAGGCCGCCGTTGCTGTTTTTGCGCTGGTTCTTGGGTTCGTTACGCTGGGTAAGGAGTTTATGTGGGTTTATGTTGTATATCATAGGAAATTAATTTTCAAAGCTCCATACCATTTGTAAACTCAATTTTAAATAACATCATTACACAATACTTTGTCTGTTTAAGTCAAAGATGTGTGTTTATGTAATCTACTGAGTTTAGACAGTGTATATGCGTGCGTATATATTGTAACGGTATTAACGTTTGCCGTGGCGTGGTTCTTAAGCAACAGTTTCAAATATTTAATTGACGCCACTTTGGAACTCTCTTTAATGGGGATAAAGGCCCAAAAGCAGGGTTATAGGCTCCCCTCCCGCCGTGTAGCCTAATGTGCATTTTGCCTTGACGCCCCCTCCTCCTCCTTCGAGTGAAACGTAGTTTATTTTCCTGTTGATTCCAGAAGACATTTGCGCTGATTTCTTTTTTGGGGGCGGGGGGGGGGGGGTGTGAGGTTTTAAACAATACAGTCCGTCCAAAAAGTTTATAATATTGAGATAAATTAGATGTGTTTTCATTTAAACAAAATAATTATAAATAAAATCTTGTAAACATTCCAAGGAGAAGCTTCAGCTGTGAAGCAGAATTACATTTATCATTTGTTAAAAAGAACTTAACCCCCCCCCCCCCCGAGTAGGTAAATGCAAGCAGCAGACCCTGCGGTCATTTATTTTTACCCCTTTATCTGCATTTTTTGAAATGAACAGAAGTGTTCATTCGCCTAACTTGAAATAAATAGGCGCACCGCATACAAAATTTTTGCTGGGGAGTGATTATGTCTGATGCGTCACGCTCGGAAGTGAAACGTTTTTCGGGAAAACTCGGGAGGTAGAAAAGTGATTATGTGATCGGTTTGTCCAGATGTCCGACCGACTGTAGACACAATTCCAACAATACATTGCATTGCCTTGTGGAGACAAAGCATAGTGAAAAAGACGAATCATATCCGCATTGGGGAAAACGCTTACCGTGCAATTTTGTTTCCGTTCCGCGCATGCTCTATACATTGCTGGGATGGTGCGCGAGCAGGATTTCTTTATTAGTAGGGAGCTCATTATTGACTATGATAACAGGAAAACGAATTAACTTTTTCACATTCAGTTTTCGCCAGTCGATGAGTATGGGACAGAGCTCGAATAAAGTTCTAAGGTTAATATCCGGAATAGGTACAATAGCACGTGCAGTAGTGGTACCATTACGGTATCTCTTTAAAACTTCAATCCTAACATATGGCATGTACTATACCAAACAATCGTAATGATGTGTCATTAATGAATATAACGACTAATTAATGATAATGAAAATCTGTTTTCATCAGTCAATGAATATGGTTCATGGCACGAACCAATCACAAATATTATCTAAATCAGTTCATTGGATTGGTTAACTCGTCTGTTTGGATTAGTTTACTCCTGGACTGCTGAACGATGGTAGCAATCGCTACCGAAAGGATTCTCCAGATTACGGTTGTATTTTTCCATTATTTCTTTGTTGTGGCTAAAGAGTTTTTTTATTGATATTTACATCATAATTATTCACATTAGCTTTCATTATCTAATCATTGGCACGTGCACAAATGGTACCTCAATTTTCCCGCCAAGCAATTTTTAATGGGAAGAATATTAAGTCATATATCAAACAATTCGTAATGACAAGATTGAAGCGGATATAAATTACTATTTTCGCCAATTAATAAACATGGTTCCGGGAATGAACCATTTTGAAAATGCTTGAAATCGAAACAATGGCACGTGCTCTAATTGTACCCTTTTGACGCACTCAAATGTTTTCAATGATAAAATATGGCATGTAATATATCAAACGACTTGGAATGATGTGTCATGTATGAATATAACGTAAAATTAATGATAATCCAAATTGGTTCAAAGGTACGTGGTTAATGATATCATTATGGTCCATTAGAAATTTGCCGGCCAGGTGGCCGAGAGGGCTAGGGCGTAGGCTTTCTAGTTCTCGAGTCCGCCTGGCCGCGGGTTTGAATCCCGCCGTGGGCATGCATAGATGTTTGTGTTTGCGTACTGTTAAAACTTGTGTAAAAGGCGCAAAATGATCTTTGTAGTCGACGCCAAAATTTCTAGA
>JAHWFO010002816.1:1071412-1162986 GCA_023313115.1 Rhysida immarginata
ATTAACATAGGGCGGTTAAAAATATGGTTCTGCGAATGCTTTAGTTTAACCTTTCGGTACTTGGTTATGTCATTCCTTAATGGCTTATTTTAATAATTATTTTGTAAAATGAAATGTGTCCAGAATGTTTATAACATTAAAAAACTGTCTGTAAAGTTTATAGTAGGTGAAATTAATATTTTGTTACATCGCCTCGATGTTTTAACAATGCACAAATTCTTTTTGCCATACTTTTACTAATTTTTGATACAATTCTACACGAATATTTATCCACACTTTTTAGGTCATCAATTAACTGTATTTTTGCTGTAGGTCATAGTTTTTCAATTTGAATTTTCATTAAATGCCACAGATTTTCAATTGGATTATATCTGGTGAATTACCTGGCCAATTCATTGCATCTATTGCATGTTCTTCCATCCATCTCTTCTGTATGGCAAGGAACATTGTCTTGTTGAAGGATGTACTATTCATCTTCAAATTGATCTTCGGCAGTGGTAATAAAAAAATATCTTCTGTGGATGCTTTACAGTTCGCTGCAGCAGTTTCTGCATTCGTTTCCACGCGGGTCTTCCACCTTCATCGACAGAGATAGTAACAGAGATACACTCTGTCAAGAAAATACAAACTCAGTCAGAATGATGCAATAACTTTTTATTGAGATGATTGTTTAGCATCTCAATTTTTTCTTAAATTAATAAACATAAATAAATACTGGTAACGTTTAAACAACTCAGAGATTTTGAGTTGTTTTTTAATTAAACAAAAGGTTCGCTTTCCATGCGTAAACAAATTATAAACTCAGGTTGAAAACTTAAGATTTAAATAAAACTTGCGACTTTAGTATGCAAGTTTCTTTCGTATTGGATCTAATAAATAAATAAATAAATAAATAAATAAATAAATAAATTTATCTTCGCAAGAAAGTCTTCTGTGCATTATGATTCGCTGAAAGTCGTCAACAGAGAAAGAAATAAAAAAATACATTTTCTTCAAGGCAAAGAAAATAAACAAGACAAATTGCTGTCATAACACACCTTACACAAACTGTTGTTCAAGATATTATCAAAAAAAGTGATAAGTATCGAACCAAAAATTAAACATGTCGACACCGAAAACTTACGCCCAGAGATCATAGGCGAATTCAAGAACTTGCTTCTCGTGAACAAATGTCGACTCGTGAAATTGCAAACACAAGTGTCATTCGTGTTCCATGAAATTGTGTGGTAAAGCTTAAATTCAAATATCCATATGAAGTGAAAAAATGAAGGCGACACCCAAGCTCAGTCATCTTCCTGTGTCTTGCGTGTCGGGCTTTTCCAGTGATGCTTTTTCAGCGCCATGCTCTCCGCCTCCCCTCCAAGTTTAAAGTGGACTTTTGACACGCCCTGTATAACTTTCTCTTGACTTCTCTTACGCATTAAAAACAATAGCTAAAAGTGACCTTTATCTTAACGTAATCTCGTATTGGCACCTTCTTATTGTCCTTTGTTATTTTCAAGAGGTGTTAAGGTGCGTTTGAAGAAGTACAAGTGAATTTAAGCTGCTTTGTTGTTTCGCATTTTCATAATTCTTCCAAGTTTTCTCTCTAAAAACAAGTGAAAAATGAAGGCTGCTGTTGCTGTGTTTGTGATGTTTCTGGCGGTAGTTGTACTGGGTAAGGCTTTTTATATGGTCTACAGTATTTTGAAGATGTTTATCACAATAGAGCGCATTAGAGTATACTGTAGCTGTGTAAGTTTTCTCAGGATTTTCCAATGGGATCTGGGTGACACAATTGGTATCTTCTGATTAGTAACGGTATTTTCTGATTCTGCGCTCATGATTAGGGCTACTAACCTACCAAACTGCTATAGGCTTGCATTCGCTCTCATTTGATTGAATCTCATAGTACCATGTGTTTTGAAACATGGCGCACAGATCGCCTTGCAGCGCGCTGTTCTGATGTGAGATTACTATAGTTCACCGATATTTGACAGTAGCAGGTGTAAATGTAATCTGTGGGCTGGAATGAGCTCTGCTTTGAATCTGGTCATAGGCAATTTAGTTTTCTTTGCACGTTTCACAATTTGTCAGTGCGATCTAAAAATCTTTCTGTTTTGTGCCAATTACTTGTGCTGTGAGATCATATCTGCTTTGGAATGGTTTGACAGCTACCAACATCAGCTCTATACGTTTTTTAAAATTTATGTTTTTTCTTTGCTTTTTCAGTGTTGGCCGACGACCCAGAGGTCTGCGCCAGAGGCCCAGAAGCTTGCGAAGTGCACTGCCTGATCAATGGCTTCTTGAAGGGCGAGTGCGATGCTGTCACGGGTGAATGCAAATGCTCTGTCAATGGTCGCAGCCATGAAGTCTTCATCAATGGCAACGACGGATCAAATGTCTCTTTTGACCGTATCCAGTGCCAAATCTACTGCATCACCCATCGGCGTACGTCGATCTCTATGGTGTGGGGCAAGCGGTGCGTCTGTTCCTCGAAGCCGACGCTTTGAAGTAGGTATCAAATTTTATGATCTGTCTGTTTAACTACTTCATGCTCTTTCTACTCTTTAGACCTTGGTATATTTGTAAACACTGTGCTCTGGAATTTTCTAGTTGGTATAAGGAAATTAGTAGTCTTGGGATCTTGGTTTTTTCTTGTTATACTGGGATCATTTCAAAAAAGTGATTATATGCTATTAACTGTGTACGTAATGCATACTGCATAGTTTCGTAACACTTTTCTGTAGATTGTTGCTAGCCGCCCTGTTTCTGGCAGTTTGCTCCTTAAGCGAGGACATATTAACAGTTCTGCCACGAAGCATTAGTTTATGGAACTATGACATTTATTATGGAGAAATGAGATGCATGATTTATTGTTGCCTAATCACTTTTTTGAAAGGATCCTGTTACCCTTATAGCCCAAAATATTAATTTATATTTTTTCTTTCTAACTAGGAGGACTAAAACAATCCCATAAGACGTTTCTTATGGCACCACGAGAAAAATGTTATTTTAGTCTTCACTAACCCTAATATCCATTTTAATTTTTTACTGTTATCTTTAAGAGCATCAGTGTATGTTTTGCTATTACACAAGAAAATTATTAAAATGACTTTTTATCACTACTTGATTGTTTGTTTAATTTGAAGTAGCCAATCCTGAGAAGTACCTAATTCGAAGTGGGAATTGGGTTCTTGTTTGATTTGAGATGATACTAAGTATCATTGTATTTAAGTGCAAGTATTTTAGCTAATATTTATCATTTCAGCATACTGGTTTTTTTTAGTACGTAAGAAAGCGTATTAGTACTAGTTAGGGAGTGTTACCGTCCTGCATGTAGACACTAAGAGCTTTTCAATCCCCGTCTCCTTATGGCATTTCTGCACCACAACTTGCTTTATGGGATGAAGCATTGTCCTGTTCGTACAAGGTTTGTCAAAAATGGTAAGTTGTAGTCTTTCTGCTATGGGGACAATTTGGACATACACAAATCATGCAAATGAACCCAATACCAGGACACTCATCCCGGTTTCTGTAAGCCATTTGGCCACAGCAACTTGCTTTGTGGGATGGAGCATAGGGAAAGGTGAACGTCCACATATCGTGAAAATGAACCCAATATCAGGACAGTCAGGCCGACTTCCTTAAGCCAAGGTGCTGTATGAGATGGATCATTGTCTTCTTCGTGCAAGAATTGTATAAATTTGTAGTTTTCTGCTATGGGGATAAGTCGGACGACTATAAATCACGAATATGAGCCAAAACCAGGATGGCCAACCCATTTCTTCAATCTGTTTTCTTATGCCGTTTTTGCACGACAACTTGTTTTATGGAATGAAGCATTGTCCTGTTGATTAAAGGTTTGCAAAAAATGGTAAGTGATAGTCATTCTGCTATGGGGGCAAGTTGGACGTCCACAAATCGTGAAAATCGACCCAATACCAGGACATTCATCCCGGTTTCCTTAAGCCATTTCGTCACGACCACTTGCTTTATGGGGTGGATTATTGTCCTGTTGGTACAAGGTTTCTTAAAAATGTTAAGTTGTAGTTGTTCAGCTAAGGGGACAATTTGGACACAAATCATTAAAATGAACCCAATTCCAGGACATTCATCCCAGTTTCCTTAAGCCATTTGGCCACCACAGCTTGCTTTGTGGGATGGAGCATTGTCCTGTTGGTTCAGTTTGTCAAAGATGGTAGTCGTCTTGCTATATGGACAGGTTGAACGTACACAAATCGTGAAAATGAACACAATACCAGGATAGTTAGGCAGATTTCCTTGAGCCATTTTGCCACCACAACTTATGTGAGACGAAGCATTGTCCCCTTCATGCAGAAATTGTCCAAAATGTTAAGTTGTAGTCTTCTACAATGGAGACATGTCGGACGACTACAAATTACGAAAAGGAACCCAAAACCAGAAGAGCCAAACTAGGGAGAGCCAAAGAGGTGCTATTCTTCAATCCGTTTCCTGATGCTATTTCTGCACCACAACTTGCTTTATGGGATGAAGCATTGTCGTGTTCGTACAAGATTTGTCAAAAAGGGTAAGTTGTAGTCTTTCTGCTATGAGACAAGTTGGACGTCCATAAATCACACAAATGAACCCAATACCAGGACGTTCATCCTGGTTTCCTTAAGCCATTTGGCCACCACAACTTGCTTTGTGGGATGGAGCATTATCCTGTTGGTACAATTTGTCAAACATTGTAGTCATCTTTCTATAGGGACAAGATGAACGTCCACAAATCATGAAAATGAATCCAATACCAAGACAGTCATGCTGATTTCCTTGAGCCATTTCTGCTCCACAACTTGCTGTACGGAATGGAAGATTGTCCACTTTATGCAGGAATTGTCCAAAATATTATGTTGTAGTCCTCCGCTATGGGGACTATAAATCACGAAAATGAGCCAACACCAGGTTAGCCAACCCATTTCTTCAATTTATTTCCTTATGCCATTTCTGCACCAAAACTTGCTTTATGGGATGAAGCATTGTCCTGTTGGTACAAGGTTTGTCAAAAATGGTATGTTGTAATTTTTCTGCTATGGAAACAAGTTGGATGTCCACAAATCATGCAAATGAGCCCAATATCAGGACATTCATCCCAGTTTTCTTAAGCCATTTGTCCACCACAACTTTCTTTGTGGGATGGAGCATTGTCCTGTTAGTACGATTTTGTCAAAAATGGTAGTCGTCTTGGTATAGAGACAAGTTGAAAATGGAACCAAAACCAGGATAGCCAATGCAAGAGGTGCTATCCAAAATTTCCCGAAATGTATCTCTACAAAGTATAGAATTTACCCGATATTTTAATTTCCAGTCTCACCTTCAAAGTTTTCTCCTTGGGCATCTATACATCACTTCCAGCGATGTTCCCACTTTGGAAGCACTCCTGGAAGTCCCCAGGTTGGAGCATGGTTAAAATCTGCTGCGATTCCGCTTGGATCACTTCAATGTAGTCAAATCGCCGCCATTTTAACAGCAGTTTCAATTTTCAGAAGCCAGGGGACAGCAGTCATGTTGTTTGTGTTGATGAAGACCCTCACAGCGAGCAATGTGTGCGCCAGAGCTTTGTCAGATGGAGCAGCCAGTCTTTCTTCTTCCATATCTCTAGCCTTTTGCGCCTCACATTTTCCCTCGATCGTCTGAAAACGTCCCGTATGACAGTCCAAGGCAATCACAAACATCGTGGGCGATTTGACTTCGGTCCTCTCAGATCACGTCATGCACTTTCGTGATCATTTCCAGAGTTGTACTTGTTGACGATCGACCAGAATGCTTGTCGTCTTCCACAGACTCCCGATCATCTTTGAAACACTTAAACTACTCAACTGTTTGGGTTTGGCCTAAAGCTTGTTCACCAAACGCCTCCTTCAACAGTCAAAAAAGTCTGTAGGTTTCAGTCACCTTTTTCTTCAGTTTTATATATCAAGAATCGCAACACGACCAATACAAAGAGTGACAAAAACAGCTCAAACTCAAAACCACTGCTTGGCAAAATTACAGCTGAGGCGTACCCCTAAAACCATCTATCGGCAAACGGTTCGGTCGGAATAAAACAATTTCGAGAAATTTTGGGTTGCACCTAGTATTTCTTCAGTCTGATTTTGATGCATCACAGGATCTGAACACGTGATCACGGTCTGGGAGACTGTTTAGTTCTTAGTGTGTGAATGATGATAGCATTGATTGATTACTAAATCCTGAGTGAGTTTCGTAAGGATTTACTCCTATTTTTCAATACTTGAATTATCCGCATTAGAGGGTGCGTCCCGAAATTGCTTTTTTTCCCAGAGAGATCCCCACTTACTTGGTATTAGGACAGGCTAAGACGCTTAAGGGAGTCTCTTTAGCTCTTAGTCAAGACCAACCTAATTCTCTAGAAAGGCCAAAATAACCACAGGAGCGTTCAGTGGTGCGGAAGTACGTGAGACCAGAAAAGGGGAGGGTGGTACCTTGGAGATTGCCTTGTCACGTTTTGTTGTCATGGACACTTGAAAAGGAAAGAGAATAAAAAAAAAGTTCTTTTTTGGGGGCGGCGGGTAAACGTTAAGTGGATTAGTCGATCTCATCCTGTTTTCTAATTTGCGGGGCTAGATGGATGGAAATAGAGAACTTTGGGGATTTTCGATTGGATAGGATTGAAGTTTTTTTTTGCGTTTCTTTCATGGAACATGATTAGATGGCAATTCCAGACAGCGGCAAATGTAAGTCTGGTTAGGGCAGTATTGATTATCTGGAGGTTTGCTTAAGTGGGGTTAGTTCGCATTTAGGTTAACGTTAGGATTTGCTTTGATAGTTTAAAACTTCATGCTATGAAGAATTTTGATATGGTTTCCTACATTTTTGGGTAATTCGCCGCCATCATGAAACCTGCCATATTGGAAGGAGTTCAATTTTATTTCAAAAGTGAAGTGGGTCATGTGACATGTCAAACAACAAGCGCACTTTCTCAGAAATTCATTTCAGATGTCAGATTTTGCCTATATTTCACAGTTTGGAAGATATAGTCACTGAAAGTTCGCATGGCTATTTGGTTATTCGATTATCCATGGCTAATGCGATGCTGAATGACTGATGATGTGTACTCGATCGCAATGAATAACATTTAGGCCTAATGTGGTCGATTCGAAATGACATTTCGTAGTCGAATAAGGAGTCGTTACGTGGGGGGGTAAGTAGACAGAACAGGCAATTTTAATAAATTTTCCGTCTAATTTAACCCTCGATGGCCTGTCCATGTTAAGCCGTCGAAAATGATGATCACGTGATCCGGGTTCCATTGACTGCCGATGCTGCTGCAGCTGTTTTTCGACGCTTTTTGGAGGTCACTTCGTTCGGAATTCATTTCTTCTTCCCGCCAACTGGGCGATGGCAGGAAACTGTTTAATATGAATGAGCTGGAAGGGTTGAGGGAAAGGGTTATCGTTTGTGGAGGCAGAATGATCAATTCAACTCGAGGCAGACGGGTTTGGTAGGAGTTGTTTAAGGGGGTTGTCTTGAATGCGATAACGTTTACTTTAACAGCTGAGTTGCTCTTTGTCATATCGTTTTGAGATAACGGTGCGCGTATTTTGGTTTGAGGTGATAATATGTGGGAACAGATTTGGGGACTCTTCTGCCGTAGGCAATGTTGTTATGTGGGGCCGTATTGTGATGAGTGTCTGAGGATCCGTGATTACTGGGTATCATGTCTATTCGGTATGAGGTTCATTAGCACTTTTTTAAATGGTTCCACCTAGGACATGACAAAGAGTACTGCCACGACTTCATGGCTTTCATTATCATTCTGATTAATATTCAGGGATCTGTTAGGCTTATTGCTATCAGTAGAGTTTAATATGTAACCTGTATATTATCTGCTTAAAAGTACAGTTTCTTCCCTTTCTTAACTTTTAAAGATCTTGGGGGTCAGAAGGGGGCGTTCTTTGTTAATCCAACCCAAAAGTGACCTTTTTACAACAGAACATTAATAGTCTCCTCCCCCCATTGGCACGAAATTTTCGCGCCAGTATAAAAAAACTGTAAAAAAAGTGTCCTTTATCCCCCTTAACCTGGCGAGATTAATCCCCGGAGGGCAATTTGATCCTAAGGAAGAAAACGAGAGCAGGATCGTTGGAGAGATAAACGTTGACGCCGAGATGAGCTCTCCCTCCACGACCCGGAACCTCTCTACAACGGCATGAAAAGCCAGGATCGATTTCCCTCCACCTTACAGCTGAGCAGTCCATTCTCCATGCACTGGCGTCGTTTTAATGAGCCTGTGGGGGGAACGAAGATGGATGACCGATGACACCCACGCTCCACTTGTTGATAAGGTGGAGACGGTCGATTAAAGTTGGGAACGCAAGTGCTGTTCGGTGTGACGCTAGGTAGCGGGACTGTGCATATGCCGATATGGTATCTACACTACTGTTTATAAAAATCGCAACACCCTGATGGAATGGTCTAATCCATATGCAATTTGCAATATTTGCATGCAATGGGTCAGAGTATAAATGATTAGATTTTCAGAGTAATTGCTTGAAAGAACACCATGCCTCGACGACGACGAAGGGTACCATATCAACAGCTGACAGACTTTGAAAGAGGACGCATAATTGGTCTGCGTGAAGCGGGATGGTCGTATACGGACGACATTGCTGCTCGTGTAGGACGTAATGCAACGACAATTATGCGTGCATGGAGGCAATGGAGCGATGAGAACAGGGCACACCGAAGACCAGGCTCAGGAAGACCCAGCACGACGACACCGCGAGATGACAGACACCTCTATCGCATGTGTGTAGCAGATCGTACAGCCACTTCCACAGTGTTAGCACAACAGTGGGGTGCTACAGTAGGCAGGACAATGTCTGCTAGCACTGTACGACGCCGTTTGATTTCCAGAGGATTGATGGCACGAGTACCATTGTTGCGGATTCCTTTGACTCAAAACCACCGGCGCCTCAGGTTGCAATGGGCCCATCAACACCAACAGTGGCAAGCTGAATGGCAACAAGTTGTGTTTTCGGATGAGTCAAGGTTTAACTTGCAGCACCGTGACGGCAGGATACGAGTCAGAAGACATCGTGGCGAGCGCGACCTTCCAGAATGCATCCTGCAGCGTCATTCAGGACAAACGCCAGGGGTGATGGTGTGGGGTGCAATCAGTTACCATGGCCGTTCCCGTCTGATCAGAATCCATGGCAATCTGAACAGTGACCGGTACATCAGGGAAGTTGTGCAACCCGAGGTCATCCCCTTCCTGCAGAACCTTCCAGGCGCTGTATTCCAACAGGACAATGCCCGACCGCATGTGGCCAGAAATGTCCTCGCCTTTTTCCAAGCACATCAGACGCCCTTGTTCCCCTGGCCTGCTCGTTCACCAGACATGTCCCCAATCGAACATGTGTGGGACAGGGTTGCTCATCGATTGGCTCGTCAGACTCCTGCAGCAGCAACTGTGGATGAACTGTATACCCGTGTAGACAGAGCATGGTAGGACATTCAGAGCTTGTTTGACTCAATGCCACGACGTTTAGAGGCTGTAATTGCATCCCACGGTGGTTTCACCCGATACTAATGTGACAATAAAACGCATTGTATTGACCTGAAAATCTAATGGTTTCTTTTCTGACCCATGATATGCAAATGCTCCAAATTTAATGCAGATTGGGCTATTCCATCAGGGTGTTGCGATTTTTATAAACAGTAGTGTATATATTTCAAGAATACGCCTCCTTTCCAAATTTACTGAAACACTTAACCAAATTATGCAGCATGCTTTTTGTACATTGATGTGCCAGAAAAAAGTGGTAGCCAATGTAGCCTACAGGTTAAAATCCGTGCTATTTGGGTCCTCAACTTGCATGGACCGTTCTCATAGCTACCTACTGCATACTTTGCTTCAGTAAACATATATAAAACGAACCGCCAGAAAAAATGGCACCCTGGTATAATACTTGTTTGGTCCCTCCATGATGTCATGGAATAGCTTTTCAATAATCTTTATATACATGTACAATAAACTACCGGAAAAGTGGTACAACAATGTAATAATACTTGGTGACTTCATGGAAGCATGGAACCACAGAACCATAGACTCCAAGAGCTTCTGGAAAAAGCTTTGAGATCTGGTGTCATACGTGGCCTCGGAAGACCCCAACTCAGATGGATTCCTATGATCATAGACACTGAGTGGCCAGTTTATTAGGAACACCCGTGGCTATGCAAATCGTTTGCATAACAGTTAATACGTATCAGTTGGTCACGCGACAGTTGGTATCAATATAAAGCGAGAACACACCTGTCAACTGCAAGTGGTTTGACCGTCACCATCGGGAATACAAAGGATTTAAGCGACTTCGAGCGCGGGATTATTATTACTATTGTTGGTGCTCGGCGAGGTGGACTGAGTATTTCCGAAATCGCACATCTTCTAGGATTTTCCCTAACAACCATTTCAAGGGCTAATCAGGGCTGGTTAAACAACCAAAACACAACCAGCCACAAACGACTCGTCGATCCAAGGGGTGAGCATAGGATGGGAATGCTTGTTCGTGCGAATAGAAACGTCCGACTCGTCAATTAATCGTGGAGGTACAACAATGGATCGCAGAATAACATCTCTGAACGCACTATACGCCATACATTGGCAAGGATGGGCTACAACATCCGACGGCCCGTCCGGGTACCTTCGATCACCGCAAAACAACGTCTCCAATTTGCCCGTGATCACCAACACTGGACCATCGATGACTGGAAGATGGTCTGCTGGTCAGATGAATCCCGTTTCTTATTGCACCATGCAGCTGGCCGACGCAGAATTTGGATAAACTACTCTTGTCTACTTTCCACTGTTCAGGCTGGTGGAGGCTCTGTAATGGTCTGTAGAATGTTTTTTTTTTGGCAAACTCTTGGTCCGCTGATACCTGTGAAACAACGCCTTTATAGTGAGGGCTACTTAAACATTGTTGCTGACCACGTTCATCCTTTCATGGCTACTGTGTTTCCCCCATTGGAAGGATACTTTCATCAAGACAAAGCTCCGTGTCACAAGGCTCGTATCGTCATGGAATGATTCCAGGAGTACATTAATGAATTCAACTTTTTCCTCTGGCCACCACAGTCCCTGGATTTGAACCCAATCGAACATCTTTGGGATGAGCTGGAACGGATTATTCGAGGCATGGATCTACCTCCATCCAGTAAGCATCATCTGGGAGCAGCTGTTGCATCCGTATAGACAAACATCACGGAACAATGCTTCCAGCGGCTAATTGAATCCATCCCATGGCGAATTCGTGCTGTTACAGCTGCTAGGGGTGACTCAACACAGTATTATGGGGGGATGTAATTTTGTGGCTGAATTTCTATGTGGCGGCGCATTATCCTTTGGTACAGAACGCCGAGCCCATGGATATTGAAGTATCTGAGATAAATGGTGCACCCGTCTGAGAAAATAGGAATTCTATGGATATCACGAGCTTCTGGAAGTATTGGTGGCTGAAGACATGAAAGTTCGCAGGACATGAATGAGTGTATAAATGCACAGAGTGTATTCACTTGCTAGAGACTTTTGTAAACGCACCAGTGGGTCATCACGGAGCCAGTAGTATAGTCCCCTATCAGCATGCCGTGTTCATATTTTCCATAGGCGGATCTTTCCATCAGTCACAAACATTCGAATACCCGATTCTTCAGACTAGGCTGTCATGAAGTGTCCAATAGCTGTGTACTGGAGTTCAGGTGGCATGGGGCGTCGTAATTCTTGTAGACCTGAAACACCCTTGAAGTGATCTTAAGCAAAGTTCCAAATCGCTTTAATCGTAAAAATCTGCAATTCTCTCAAGTTTCAACAGGTCTCTGGCATGTAGTAAATGCATTGGTAGGTCTGTACATTATGACAGATTTAGCTTTTATTCTCGAGTTCGATGCACAAGGGATGCTACCAAAAGGAATGTATGCCTATGTGGTAAACATGTTCTGGAAACGTGATCAGGTTTGTTTATCAAAGTTAAGTGTTCTCATTTTTTTCCAGTTCATACTTATGTCTGGAGGAACGTGTTTACTCTGGGTGTCATTTGGCGTAATAACTTCGCATCAACTTCTGGGAGGTGTCTGCGACCTGGGGGTGTGGAAGAATTTGACGTGAAACGGATGTTGTTGTTTCCACGAATAACAGCGCATTAATGGGTTTTGAGATTTACATTGCGCGAATTTATGAGCCGCCATAAACACCGACGCCACCTATTGAGCGAGAGGAGAAAGTTTGCTGATTTTGAGTTTTGGAGTTTTAAAATATTTTTTCTCCAGGGAAGGGCCTTTAATGGGAGGGTGTTGGAGGTGTTATTGCAGTTTTATCGAAGGGAATCGTGTAAACGAGGTTTGTTATTGTTATTTGTTGTTTTTGATGAACGACGAAAGAGGGCGCTTCTCATAGCTTGGATGTTTATGGGAAAAATAAAATATTTTTACGGCGCGTTATATTGGTCTGTATGCGGAGAGATTAGCTTACGTGGGATCGTTTAGGCCTAATCTCTGTTTAAAAACTAATGGGCTGGAGCCACGAAGGCGATACTTTATTTAAGCGTTTGTGTTGTTAATCCTCTGGGAACTTTTTTTTGTAAGTAGGCGCACTGCATTGAGAACGTAATTCTCGTTTGAAGCCTTTTCGTCTTGTTTTTCGAGGTCTTGAGTGGAAAGTTCTTTGATTTGGGGGTCTGAGTACGATGAAATTAGAGAAGAAAGAAAAGCGATTAGGGAAATGTTAATAAATTTGAAAATTCAATCAGCCAAGCTTGAAGGACCCCATTATTTGCACGTGACAGTGCCGCTAACGAGATACCCTGGTCTGGGGGACACAGTGCGCTCGTCTCATTCTCGACTTTCTAATGAAAACGGAGCCCGCAAATGGGGCTCATTAAACCTACAAATCGATTCGATTAGGCGCCGGCTTGCGGGAGTCCGGCTCGCGGAGGGATTTCTTGCGCTCATTCGTTACTGTCTTCATAGCGTTTGTTCCAGGACATGGCTGGACAATGTTCCTGTCTTCCTCGCGCCTCATAAAGCTCTGAGTGATGCATGGCCCCCTTAATTAAGGGTCTCTTAATGGGGCGCCCGCCGCCTTGTAACTGGATTGCGGTGGCCAATGGGAAGGCGTTGTCTTGGTCGACCATATACGTCACTGTCTCGCCCTCTTCACCGCCGAAGATGTTGTTTTCTTAAGGGAGGTCTCTTGGAGAGGTCTTCGTGACAGATCTGATAGATGGGTGGGTATTGTGGGGGCCGTTAAGTAGGCAGTCTTCTACATGACTGTTCAGATGCTTCTGATCAGTGGAGGAGTTGGTTATTATTCTAAAAGGACAGCCGTAAATGACGTCACAGGGGTAAGCAGTTCTGATTCATTTATTTGACGCATTTTGTAAGTCATTTTGGGTTACGTAAAGTTAGGTTAGATACTCAACATTAGGGATGGATGGTTTGGTTAGTAGGAATGTCAGTTATGATTAGGTAAGGTTCGATTTGGTTAGGCAGGTCAGTTATTATTAGATGAGGTGTAGTGGTTGATTACTTAAGTAAATTATGTTAAGTAGGGTTAGGGTTGATATGTAGGCCAGTTATGGTTAAGTAAGGTTATGTTTGGTTAGTAGATCAGTTTAGGTTAGGTAATGGTAAGTCTGTTATGGCTAAGTTTGGTTATGTGGGCCAGTTATGATTAGGTAAGATTTGGTTTAGTTAGGTAGAGTAGTTATGGCTAGGTCGGTTAAGTGTGGTATGCTGGGTTAGCTTAGGTTTAGTTAGGTTCTATTAGGGTCAGTGAAACCTATACTCTGGTCAGTGACATAATAGCAGTTTAATTTAGATCGTGTATGTTAAGATTTAGAGTGTACTTCGATAGAGTCACAGCCTAAACTGAGAATCGCCACGATCATGCTATCGAAATGCTACGGGCAGGTAATCTTTGTTCAGGCGCTGTTTCACTTTCGGTTTTCGCGCTTAACTGTAATTTACTATTGACGTTGTTGAAAGTAGATATCGACATGTTGTATTATCGCGTTATAGCACGATACCCGATCTACCCATACAAATCCTGTATGACTGTCGCAATCTTTAAACAAGCAGGATTGTTTCTCACGAAGCTGTACGACCTCGAAAGCTAAGACCGTTTCTTGGGGTTCTGGACTCCCTTCTCGTGAGGTTCTTGGATATATCGAAACGGGTCAAAGAGGGAAAATCCTAATCTCGCGAGAACCCTGAGTCTTTCGTAACACAGCCTTGGTGGGTAACATTAGGTAAGATTAGAAGACATTAATTTAAGTAAAATAACTAAATTAGACATGTTGTGATAGGTAAGGTTAAGTTTGTGTAGGTGTTTTAGTTAAGGTTTGGTTAGGTAGGATAGTTAAGGTAAGGCAGTGTCTTTTTTTAAGTTACGAGGAGGATTCAATAATATATATACTTCTGTGTGAGGCACAACAGTGAGCGAGTTGAAACAAGTCCGTGCGTTTTACTACATGTCTCGATGTGACGCGTACCTAGTTTCAGCACGGTGCGATTGTGACAGTGAAAGTAAGAGCATGGAGGTGCAGCGATATGTGTCAAGCAAGAAATTAATGGATTTGAAGCAAGGGTTCGGCGATAAAATTTCTCATAAAGGAGGTGGTGATGGCAACTGGCTATTTCAGTTTGTCGGTACCAGCAGTTTAATCATCCATCCTACAGTCTCGACCTGGCACGCTCGAATTATTTTCTGTTCAGACACTTGAATGAAAATCTCATAGGGCAACGTTTTTCAGTGATGAAGAAATTAAGGCAGCGATGACAGCCTGATTTACAGAGCAGCCGAAAGAATTTTTTTCAAAAGGGATAACATCGTTGCAGGGGAAATGGTCAAAGTGTATCTACCAAGGGGACTATATTAAAAAATAGGAATATATTCATTCTACTCTGCAGTTTTTATTCCCAGGTAGATATATTATTGAATACTCCTCGTAAGGTAATGTTTTGGGTGAGACTAGGAAAGCCATTGCAGATCATGTTAAGTACCTTCGTTATTCTATTGTTAGGCTTGTTAGGGTTAGTAGGGAAGTTATTTTCGGTAAAGTATTGATAGTTAGGTTAGGTAGATTATATTTTCAAGGCGAGTTGGATCCATGTTGCATATAAGTAAAGAAAGGAGAGAAGGTTTACTTAGCAAGAAAATATGTTTAATAATGAGACGCGTTTCGATCTTATATCATCCTCAGTCTGAATACAGTGGCACTTTGTTGGCTTTTTATATTATAGAGACAGCCCCCTGCCCCGTGTTCTGTCCTTAGAGGGCTTGGAATGAGGTTCTCCAATCGCGAACAGGGAAGGGGGGGTTAACACCTGAAGAAGCTAGGAGAGGCAGTAAGAAAAATAATTGGAATATAAGATCTTATATCCGGATCTCTAACAAGCGGAGTTTAACACTTCGGGGCCATATGGCAATATGAACCCTAACCCGTCTCCTTAAACTTATCAAGGAATCTTCATGTATGATACTTGTTGGCGTTCGGGAATACCTCGATTAAACTCATTAATACATAATAACTTTCACAGTCACACAACAGAATGATTTTCATATGATCCTCCTGCGACAATATCTTACCCTATCAACCAGACAAGTTCAAAGAGAAATATTAGAATTAATAGGTGGTTAGGTCTGTGTTTGCCTGCAGCTAATTTTCATCACCTCTCTGGCCTTGTAGTCTCTGTGATGAGGTAGTGATTTGTCAACTTTGTATACATAAATGGCCTTCAGCGTATAAGAGCTGGCATGAGCATTGAAAGGCCGAAACGACTTCTTTATAGTTTCCTATAGAGTGTTGTATACTTCAGAGATGAGGTCTCTGACATCATACGCGACTTACCTTGTTACATTGCCGGCAAGAGTAATAGATTGTTGTGTTTAGTGGGTCCGAGTCAGTAGGAAATTGAGTCCTGTTATACATTAAGGAGAGAGAAATGAGGTTTTGCGCGTGCGATTCAATCACCCCAGATTGGGTTCCTCCATCAGTTTTGCACAGGTTGATGGGAAAGGGGGTCTTTAAAGGTGACAGTTTATTTGAAACCCCTTGAGGCTGAGCTCTCTCCTGTTCTCTCGTCTGACGCGATAACTTCTCGAATGTGGTGGCGGGCTTGGAGTGGTGGTCAAGCGAAACGCCACGGTGCGATGATATCGCTACCCTCTCGTTTCCTACCCCCGCGTCGAGGAACCTCACGAGATCATTGAACCCGGAGACACTGCCGTTAAATCATCGCCGGTCGACCGGAAAAGAGATTTCCTTTGCGTGAGGCGTTTCCTTTTTCCTGCGAGTGCGCTCTCCTATTCATCAGTTGCGAATCCTGCACCCCTACCTCTGGTGGATTGTCCACCTGTGGATGGTTTGAGTGTTTCTGCTCTTACCACGTGCTCTGAGTGGCTCTAAAGTCTAGAGTACAAATCTTGTTGCTTCTTACTGCAATGTATAACATTGTTATGTCTGAAATATTAATGTAGGGATGCCTATTGTAATATGTCTACTGACTTGGTTGGGATTCATTTGAAGATTCCGTTAATTGAAATTTAAATTCTTTCCAACTATCACGTGACCTCATTGGGACTCGAGCGTACCCGAAATCAAATTCATATTTGAAAGATTAGGAAGGGCTTAAGTGGCTCCGCACTTAGAACGAACCTGCTTTCAGCGAACGTGTTGCGCATCTGAAATCGATTGGCTCTGGGAGATTTTATTTCTCAGAGCTCGCGCGAGCGCTTGTTTCGCAGCAGGTCCGCTAGGCGGCGCGGGCGTCATTGTTGCCACGGCGACCGCAGCATCCTCGACTCGCTTCGCTCCGGCCGTTCGGCGTTCTTCTCTCGCTCCTCCTTCGGCCTGAGCGCCTCGCCCGTGCGCTTGCTCCAGGATACGAACCCAGGACCTTTTCTTGAAGTGAAAATCACGGACTTGTTACGCGTAAACGTTGAGTGTGAAGTTTGGGCGAGTTGGTCTGAGCTGGAAATCGCTTTCCTGGGGCTTAAGGCTCGGTTGTGAAGATTATTGACAGTTTCGTTGACGTACGTGTGCAAGAGTGTATATTGAGAGGACTGAAGTACACTTGGGCGGACTAGTTGGTAAGGTAAGCGAATTTTTATTTTGATATTTTGGGGAGTGTACTGCACTGCTTCGTTAAATGTTTGTTTTAATGCACTTGACCTTGTATCATGTACCCTTGTATTCAAGATTATGTTAGTGAGGACTAAGAAAGTCGAGATATCTAAAGAAGTTCCGTAGACATCATACTTGAGTTCTCAGTTCCTTTCTAGTTCTGTAATTTTGCCCATTCCTAGCTTCGCCAGTATTCGGTTTAAATGACAATTCAGTGATGAGTGGTTATGTCGTGTACGGACGTACGGCTCTTGTAGCTTCATTTGTCTTTTTGTGGGTACTGTAACTTAACAACTCAAATTCATATCCAGAAAAATAAGAAAAAAATTATTTCGTGAAATGACCACTAGAGTCTGCCAGTGCTGTTTTTTGTTGTGTTGTTTTTCCTTAATGGTCGGTCAGCGTTTCAGCCTCCATCATGCTAATTTAGACG
This sequence comes from Rhysida immarginata, assembly GCA_023313115.1. NCBI lineage: Eukaryota > Metazoa > Arthropoda > Chilopoda > Scolopendromorpha > Scolopendridae > Rhysida > Rhysida immarginata. The sequence goes on from JAHWFO010002816.1 coordinate 1,088,990, forward strand.
TCTTGCATGGCCAAAGTGCTGAGCAAAATGGCGTGTATAAATAGTGTTTAGCTATGGCACTAGACCGAACACAGATGTGGATTTAATCTCACTTCAGTCTAGTAGCAAATGGACACCGTCAGTTTTTTTGTCTTCTACAGCCATGCTAAACACCGCTTCGATAAGGTTAGATTGCGAAGGTTTGGCTGAATCAATTGTTACGTCACAAGCTGCTTAGGCATAGCTCAGCCAAACAAAAAGGGAAGGATTTTTGCTTATCTGCTGAATGTGCAGAATTTTAAGTCGGTGTCATAGTTCAGTCTACTGTAACAAGTTGGTCCAATGCAGACCATGAAAATTATCAACATAACATGATACAGTAGATGCCATCTTTTAAGACATGGGGACTTATCCAAGTATCCGCAAGACTTATATTCCAAAAGACAATTTTCTGTTGTTCCTTGGTTTTGTTTCGGTGAGCTGTACTTCCAAAAGATAAATTTTCTGATTCTTCTGAGGTGGGACTATGGGCAGCAATAGGACTTCGAAATCTAGTGTCCTTAGTTCACATTGGCGAATGGTAGTCCAGAATAGATCATTTTCAAATTTCTGCTTGATGGCGTCATTTCTAGTGCTAAGTTGACCACAGTGCACCGCTATGAATCACAAATGAGTACAGTAAGTTCTTCCTGGAGAACTATATGTCCTCTTCGTCTTTATCTATCTAGGGAACATCACTGAGTGATAATAAAATTCCGAAACGAAACAATTATAGGTAACACCTACAACCAATATTATATCGATTATAGAAATATTACGTGCCAAGGTTCATATTCAAAGATTTTATAGGCACATTAAATAGACATAATGTGCCTTGTAGAGGAAAGTTCCGGAACAGTCGAATAATTTTAAAATAAAAGGTGTTAGAGCCATAATCAGGTCTTTCTATAAGAAAGTGGCCGTACCCGATTGAATAAAAGTATTCTCAGCGCCCCTAGTGTAAGCGGTGAGAAGTTACGAAAACTAACTTTTAAATTATAATAGATAGGGAAAAACTCCAATTACAAAGTTGAAGAGCGTCACCGATTTAGTAGTAATCCATTTTTTGCATAAAGAAAACAAAAGCATAAAGCTCGTAAAACGGGGGGAAAAAGTTCACGTAAGGAACACCTTCTGCATACCGTATATTGGAATACTCACGTGTAGAACAACAAATATACGAAGACTGAATAAAATTAAACAGAGGTAATTATTCAGTCAGCACTCGCGATGACCCATACCTACCCAACTGAATTAGGAATAGATGAGAAATGCTCACCTATTTCTGACTCGATCCTGCTTGAGTGCTTTAGAATATTCGCTTTCGCCTTTAATCTTCATCTGTGGCCGTCTTGGAAGATAAAACATTGGATCCAAGGGTCCAAGAGAATAATTTTGTGATCAAAAAAATTCAAATTGAAAACTCTGGTTCTAGAAAAGTGACCAAGAATATTATCAAAAATTGCTTCACATCTTCATACTTTCTGCAAGCGGGAAATGATACTTTCAAGAATAGAAAGTAAAAAATCTATGATGAAAAATCCCTGAATCTTACTTAATCCAAAATGATGAAAACTCATCGCGCCTGTTACGCCAGATGGAAAATCGGTTGAATTCTCACTATTGCCCCGGGAGGAACCATTCGAGGTGTAAACATTCTTTTCGTGGAAACGTTCTTATAAGATTTCTTCAGACATTGTGCTAGTGGAGCAATTTAACGCCGAATTACGTCTTGAAATAAAACGCTGTATTTGTTTAACTCACTTATACACAATTTTCTTCTCTTAAGATTCATAACCATGTTTTCGACTCCAAATAGGAGCCATTTCATGCGTTTTTTGTTCTATACGTGATTATGCTAAGGTACGGTGTCCAGGTGTTCCATACATGGATTTTTCTCCCCCGTTTACAAGTTTTATTCTTTGGTTTTCTTTATGCAAAGAGTAGATTTCTACTAAATCAGTGACGGTCCACATCTTTGTACACAGCCCAGTCACCTTAATGTGACCATCTGTCAGTAGCCAGAATAACCACCTCTCGCTGCGCGGACAGTTGCGGGACGGTTAGGAAGAGAGTCAATTAGGTTTTGGAAGGTATTGACAGGGATGTGAAGCCATGCCAATTCTAGTTCTGTAACGAGATTCCGTAGGTTGAGCGGTAGAGGATCCATGGCGCGAACAACCAGATCAAAGTGATCCCACAGATTCCGTACACGCCATCGCCCATCTGTCCGATGGAGCATAAACCGTGATGCATCGGAAAAAGCCACTTTTCGCCACTTTATTGCTGTTCAGTTGCGGTACTGGCATGCAAATGCCTCCGATGAACAATCGTCAGCATTGGTGCACGAACCAGCTGTCTGCTGCAGAATGTTCGCTGAACTGTCGTTGAGGATACGCGTTTGGTAGCCCCTGGTTCATCTCGGAGGTCAGATGGTCCACTGTTGCACGTCTGTTCGCTTGCACGCATTTCCGTAGCCGTCGTTCACCTCTGTCATCTATGGCACGTAGCTGATTTTTGGTATTGCCATTCTGCCATGTACGGTATACTTTCACCACGGCGGCACGCGAACAGTACACAAAACTAGCCGTTTAGGAAATACTGCTGCCCTGTGCTCGGAAGCCGATGATCATGCCCTTTTGAAGGTCGGATAAATCGCTACGTTTCGCCATGACTCCAATGATTGCAATGTTTTCTGCTTTTCTCTGACACCCTTCCTATACCCCCTCCCATCTCTGATACTGGTACTTATTATCTGGACGTAACTATTTTCTGCTGATATTGAACGTAGGTGGTCGCCATTTTAATGTGCCTGGGATGTGTAATAAGGCTGTTCTCTATCTATCATGGTTCAAAAGTTACTTTTTGTAACTTCTTAGCGTTACACTAGGGGCGCTGTGAATACTTTTATTCAGTCGTGCATAGAGGACCCAACTTTTTATGGCTCTAACACCTTCTATTCTAAAGTTATTCGAATGTTTCAGGAATTTCCTCTACACCCAATATATGGATATTTAATGTGCCTATAAATTCTTTGAATATAAACCTTGACACGAAATTTTTTATAACCTATATATTCTTGGATATAGATGCTAACTGTATTTGTTTCGGTTCGGAATTTTATTATCACTCCGTGATGTTCCCTAGTAAGAAGTATCTAGTAGTGGATAAGTTAGATATACTGGGGTATCCACTAAGTATTGCTTTTTGGACTTGGATATGATGAGGTATTAAGCGTTATATGGGGATGCAGTGAGTCACGCAGAAGCAATGACCAATTTTGCTCTTTGTCTTGCCAGAAACTGTCTCCAGTCTTTGCTTGTCGGTTTGAAGTCTCCTTTGTACAGGTAGTTCTGTATCAGAAGTGATGACGGGGATAGGGAACGCAGACCACAGTACTCTGCAAAGTCTTAGTTGTGCTTGGAACCTATACTGACTGACTGCTTATAAACGTAAACAGTGATGGGATATTTTTATTAGGCCTAAACGGAACTAATGAGCGGTCGCCTTTGGACGAGGGCAGCTGCTTCATATTCTGTCCACGTATTCAGTATTAAAAAATTATGCTGCTGCTGTCCTGGTGTGTTTATTGGAAAACAACACGTGGTTGCTGTGATTGCCTAGATTGTCCCTTAAGAATAACGATGGGCTCGGCCAAGATAGCATAGGTGCGCCCACTCTCGCGTTTGGGATTCCGTAGTGTAGGCACATGAATAATGGAAATGATAGCTCGTAAGTCTAGATTACCCTTGTTTAGGGGATTTTTGACCCTCTCATGTTATTCGAATTTTAGCGTTGGTTGCTTGTTGTGATTGTAGAGTGTTAATATTAATTGATATTTGGTTAAATTGAGATATAGGGGTTACCGATTTTGTCTTTGCTTAAGTATTAAAAATTGAACAGGTGGAGAACCTGTGGGTAGATTAGTTTAGGTGAGGTAGTGTTCAGTCCTTCAGAGCATCGTTACCGAGTGGTACATGAATTCTTGAAAGGGGGTCTTAGAACTAGAGTTCCAATTGATCAGCTTTGCAGATTAGCAAACGATTAACAGGACGATGCAATTGTGAATTCGAAAAGCAATCAGATAATTGATTGAATGAAAAATTAATTAAACTGACAAATTAACCTATTTATCAGGTCAATTTTTCAGCAGTGGTCTGTAGGCGGCCATGGAATCGATTGGTTTTGGAAGAGCGTTGCATGATATTATTGGTTAGGTTAGGGTTACTCGTGCATGGAACCATATGAAATTCTTAGTAAGCACTTGAATAATATTCGGATAGTTGGCTACAAAAACATAAAGAGAATTTTGAATCCAGCACATGTCATAATGGCGCCAGTACATGATTCAGTCGTCATACGCGGACAGGATATAACAATCAGTATCCCCAGATACCAATGTCTTCAAATTCATTGGTATTTCACTGCTACCCTGATGTCTGCGCCCGATCTTTTAATGTTGATCTTTATGTTCTTTTTCACTGGCCATAGAGATGAAAATCGCCCATTCTGAAAAGTCGGAACTATCGGGTGCATGCTCAAATGGCTTTCATGGGTTGGAAATTTGTTTGAGAGACTGTAACGTCTGCACGATTCTCTTCCGAAGGAAATTCAGACGAAGCAATGGTGACCAGTTTTGTACAACTACAATAACACGACGGATCACCCGAAAAAACAACCGGTCTTCCTGTCCCGTGGGTATTCTTGATCCACAGCAATTTCATCATTTTGGCCAAAAGGGCTTCTAGGTAATGGTTGCAAGACTTCATTAGTTTTGCAACCGACGGTCTTTTATGCAACTGCATCCGGCAACTTTTGACGCAGTAGAAGATTATTGCCATTGGCGGGACCTGCTGACAAGTATGTCCTTCCCTTAGTCCGCAGTTCCTCAACAATCTTTTTCATTTGACAGACCCCCATATTCTTAATAAGCATTCTGTGCCCGGTTAAGTTACTGGAGACGAAAACTAGGCTATAGGTGATGCTACATACTGTTTCCACTGACAAGGTAGGATTATCTTGTTTCTTTATATGAATTCAAGCGTATCAGTGGATCTAAAGTGTACCAGATCAACATTCCCAAACCCATATTACTGCCCCCGATCGGATTGCATAGTTAACGACAGTCATGACGAGTCCATGGTTTGTTTGCCGCGCCAAATTATATTTGTTTTCAACATGAAAATGCATCAGAAATTTGACTCATCAAACTAAGCGACGTTCTCCAGTCGTCGATAGTCGTGTTGCCTTCCTGTTCGTCTGCGATGGTAACGGTACCCGATATATCCGTCTTCTTTTGTACCCTATTTGCAAGAGCATTCATCTAATAGTTCGTTTGAGACCGACAAGGAACTCAAATCTGCCCTGCGCCATTGGCTGTATTCACAGCCGACGGAGTTCTATGAATGGGGTATTCTGAAACTGGTGCAGCGTTGGGATAAATGCCTAAATGGTAGCATAATTTCCATCTATATTAAGGTACTTATCGCATCGTACGACCAGTTTTTGAATTCCATCCTCGTGGAAATGGGCCGCCTGATTTGCTAACCACTCCAGCACGGTCGTTTTGACGTCGTCGTCATCGTCGTAGCGCTGACCGCCAAAGTGTTTCATTAAGTGCAAGAACAAATAATAATCACTGGGCGCTTGGTCAGGGCTATACGGAGGATGATCATCTGTTCCTAGCCAAATGACGGTATGAGATCCAGGGCACTTGTCGTGAAGCAAAACGGTCATAGCGTTTTCTCCATTATACTTCACTAATCTGCGGACGAATTTCGGCCACTTCCACGTCTCTTGCATTTAAGCAACGACAGCACGTATTTCACAACCTGGGGTTTTTTCATGGTCTGAGGCATTTTAAACCCCTATAAATGCACTTAATATAGGTTGAAAAGTAGATTAAGGTCCAGGCTTTCATATAAAAAATTAAGGCGTTAAAAATTGCTTTTGTATATCAAAACGGTACTCACTTAAAAACACGCCTCGTAAAACCAATCAAGTGAAATAGAAAATTCAAAGATTGAGTAAGTTCATCCAATCCGTTAAGTCTATCTGTCCTCTGACATTATTCACCAGTTTATCAGGAGGATATTTTCAAGATTTCCATGGTTTCGAGAAAATTTAATTTTCTAGCATGATAGTTTTCTGACGAAATGAAATGGCTGGTATAAAGAAAATGATGCGCTAACGCTGATTTTTCTGGCTAACTGTGCTTTATGTGAATGATATGCTCCTGAAATTACAAATCTGATTGTCTATGAATGATGTCTATGATAAGAAATGTGTTGGCCAAAGTCGTTTCGGCATTATCACTAGAACTAAGGAGCATTTCAGTCACACAAAGAACTGTAGGCCAGAAAAATCGTCATTAGCGCATCACCTACTTTCTGCCGGCCATTTTACTTCGTCAGAAGACTATCGTGTCTTGCACTTATGTGATGTCACCAGAAAATTAAATTTTCTCGAAACCATTGAAATATTGAAAAAAACTTCCTGATAAACTGATGAATAATGACAGGGGACCGATCGACTTAACGGATTAGATAAGCTCAGTCAATCATATAAAAAAGCATTTGAATTTTGTATTTCACTTGATTAGTTTTACATACGGTTGTTGGGTATCTGTGGTAACAAGTTACAGAGGGCCAGGAAAGTTGGAAAACCCCTTTATCCCTGCTAGCTATGCATCGTTTCGACTGCAGCAGGCTGGAACGCGGAACACCCAGATCAATTCGTAACAACTCCTGTTGACACGCTTTCCAAAGACCTCAACTGTTCGCGGTTGCTCTATCCGAGGGCCCGTTTAAGTAAGCCAAACCAACAAAAATCCATTGGCGATGTGTCTGCCGACTTGACGTGCATGTTGCTCAATGTAATGGAGCGGATTTTTGCATGCGTTTCAGGAACAGGCGAGTTGACGCAGCGGTGTGACACCACGCCTTGTCTTGGTGCAGCCATACTTTGTTAACGTCTGTACCATACACTCCGACGGTGTCACTGGTAAATATGAGTTAGAACGTTAGTCTGATATTACAATGGCATTGACTTTGGCCTTTGACTCAACTCTGTGTAAAGTTAATTTGCCGTTGTAGCTGTATCCCGCAACAATTATGAAACCTTTTGAAAAAATTTTCCTTGCATTCACGGTACCATTTTTTGAAATCCTTAGAATCCTTTGGGAGGAAAAACTGGCTCGGCTCTTGTTGCAGTTGCTTAAATAAACATACGCCTCATCTAGTGTTTACGGCAGTTGGTCCGTCGCTCTTTACCATGGCGCGGCAACAACTTAGGAACGTAGCTCTTGTGTCGCTTCTCCATTATAAATGACGGTTTATAATTGCGTTTATCGTGTACACAGACGTCCTGACCTACTGAGCAATGGCCCATTGTGTTGGTGGATTATATCCGGTTATCAGATCCCTAACAACGTCAGGAGTACGACTAGTGGAATACCGGAAGGTCTCGAATTGGCCTGCTTTTTTATTTCAAGAATGGCGTTGCTTCTCGGATTGCCAAAGTTATTGTGTACACTTGATTTCTCTCTCTTGAAAACTCGCTTCCTGCTTGCTTTCATAATTTCGGATTAGCTGAATTTGACGTCGGAAAGGCCTGTTATGTATTCCTTCCAATGCCTGCTAATTTAGAGTGACATAACTTAATGTTTTTATCTCACTGTTTGATTACTAACTATTTTAATGCTTGTCTCTAATGATACGCCACGTGATAGCTGCCGTGAAATGAACGCGCGCGCCACTTTTAAATATGCTTATTGTTACCATAGGTCCCTAACACTGTATATAGCGTAGCCCGTTTTTGTCTCTGGATAATTTTCTCATACGGAAGCAAGGATGGTTAGCATATGAAATGTACATATATAAATTTTATTGTGACAAGTGGAAGATCGTTCCATATTTTTCCTAATCTATTAGCATGCACATGTATAGTCAACCTCCGCTGACCTCTGATCAATGAACGGTTTTCTTTCACTGGAGTGCCACTTACTCGACGTTTTGTTGCTTTACGAGAAAAGTTCAGAAGAACTGCCGCTCGTCGTGCAGCTCCGGCCATGAGTCGGTTGGGTCTTTGCCTTTTCCCATTGTTGCTAGGATTCGTAGTCTGGTTAATTGCATGTAGTTGTACACAAAGCAGGTGAGGTGACGCGCAGCAGAGTCGACCGAATCATTTGTACGCACACGGAGGATACGAATCATTTGTAAATAATAAAGTAGTCGGACAGTGTATTATGCTTTATTTCTTTGCTTCTTAATGGCAATATTTTTCAGCACATTTCAAAAAATGTTGAGTCCAGTTATTTAGTTTCGTTGCTATACGTGTAGTAGTTCTGAGATGCCTATACTGTTCGTATTGCAAGCTCATCCGATTCGGGAGAAGGGCCTGCAGGCTTACAACATCGATTTACGTATCTTGTGCCCTTTCCGCGTCGATCGGACTTACAATCAGTTTTCTACCTGAGTCCGGCAGTGACTTCCCTTTCTACAGCTTCATCGTCGGGAAAGTGTACATGTTTCAGATGCTGCGAAAATTCAACAGGGATGTCCTCGAGTATACTCCTTATAGCCCTGACCTTGCTCCAAGAAACTTTCATTTGTTCGTCCTATTAACCGTCCCTTTCAGAGGGGCACCGCCTGGTTCAGACAGCAGCCCAAAGAATTGCATGCTGCTGGTTTTGAGAGGCTTGCGAAACGATGAGACAAGCGCCTCAACGTATAGGGAGGTTAAGTGAATAAATAAAAGTACCGGGTGATCCAAAAGTGCCTTATATTTTTTTACATTTTTTCTTGAAACTTTGTATAACAATTCTTCGATAATAATTTGTGATTTATGATACAGCGGTGACGGGTTCAATGTGTTTGCCTGTGAACATCGCACGTTGTTTTGCTAAAGAATTCGTCAGGTACTTTTCAAATCAGTACTCTTGTTTGTTTCATTTCATCCATTTGTAAATTCTTACTGACTTCCCCTCGTAATATAGTAAACAGGATATTTATATTTAAATACAAAATGTGGTTATTTAGTACCTGGGCTAACAAAATTACTCACAAATGGGAAGTCCAAATGAAAATTATGTTTAATATGATTCAAAGTAATCTCCACCGGACAAATACACTTTTCAGCCCGTTTGTACAAGTTTGTAAAACAGCTTTAAAGTCCTTGGACGGAATCCTCTTGATTTCTGAGGTTACGTTTTTCTCAATGTCGGAAATGTCTTGAGTACCTTTCATAGCGTTTTGAATTTGTGGGAACAAGAAAAAGTCTGGAGGGGCCAAATCGGATAACAGGGCGGGTGGTTGAGCACTAATACTGTGTTTGGCCAGAAATCGCTTCACCCTTTTGTGGTATGCGGCGATGTGCAGAATCTGACGAATTGTCACCTTGTTGCAGTCCATTTCTTCCGTAAGCATACGAATTGTTTTTCGACGGTCATTAGTGACGAGTTTCTTAAATTTCTCGGTGGTGTCTGGCGTTCGGATAGAAGCTAGTCTTCCAGGACATGGGTCATCTAAAAGGTCTTCACAGCCATCACGAAAGCGAGCAAACCACTCGAATGTACTCGTTCGGGATAGGGCATCTTTTCTGTAGGCAATTTTCAACATCTGTAGTGTTGTTGTAGCCGATTTACCCATTTTTAGGGAGAATTTAATGCAAGCCTGTTGTTCCATTTTTTCTTGTCGACTAGTTTAAGAGTCCCGTGTGGCAGAAGAGGGGCCTTTGATAGTGCTCTTCCAGGCCTAGGTGTCAATGAAATGCCAGAGGTCCTTCTGTGGGTTTCAATGAGGAGTCTACTCGCCAATCTGGAGCAGGAAATCGGCAAACTTGCTGATACTCCTTGGCCCTATTTGCATTGGTACAGTTTGCACGCGCATGTTGATTTGCAATTGGAGCACGATAACCCACTTGCATATGCCGCTTACATAGGGTACACACGCGTGAAGGGCAATGTTTCTCAATATTTCGCAGAGTTGAGATGGAATCTTCATTATACGCCTTAATGAACTTTGCCTTGCACTGTTGGTCAGTAGATATATATTTTTGGCGCACTGATACAATTGTTGATAAAAACACGACGGCCCTATTGTTGCACGAACTTTGCCTTGCATTGTTGGTCTTGAGATACCTTTTCTTAGTATGCCCTGCCATCATTATGAATATTGAAGTACAGCTGCTTATACATCACTGCGCGTCCTGGAAGACTCGTAAGCGAGCCAATTCGAGGACCGAGTGCACCTTGAATGCGCCGTCTGTTCTTGTTGTCACGGAAACTTTCTCTGAAACGTTGTTACCGGAGACAGAGAGCTTCTCGAGCGCGACATGGGAGGGGAGGGTCACTTTCAGACAATGAAATCTCCGGAACTCCTTCTTGGAGAAAATGAACAGTAACTGGAGATAATGGAGAGTTAGCAGTCTACTGAGAGACAGTGAAAAATAAGCAGAGGAAGCAGACCCTTCGCTTGGCGCTGTATCGTTTTCACTACAGATTGCGAATTGCAACGTTTGTTAGACAACTGAAAAGAGATACGTGTATCTCCTTCGACCCCTCCAGAGAGACTGTCCTATCCATATCGCCTGCTGTACTGATCGTCTGCTCATTGTTAATAATTTGCGGAAACGTACGGTTCTATTACCAAGGCAACGAAACATGAAACTATTTTTTTTATAGAACGTTGTTTGTTCATATACGTCGCTATAATGCGTATCTGAACACGAATCCTTTACGAATCAAATTACGCTACTAAAAAAAAAATCTATGCAACTGCAATGCGATTGGTGACTCACAGAAATCGTGTGATGAATTTGTGTTTACATTTTACGCAGCGACCTCTGTCCGGGTATTTAATTGCCACACCTGATATTTATTGGCACCTTACAGTGCACAGCCTAATCCTCTTTTGAATGGCCTATCGTTTGTTTCATTTTAATCGACGACGGTATAATTAACGAAAGCCGAAATAAATTACTGAAGCTTTTGTTGCAGCTGGAACTCTGACCTCTTTTTATTGTTACTGTTCAAACATGGAACAATTTAACATTCAATTAATAACATTTAAAAAAAAGTAACGAAATTTGAAAGCTGTTCCGATGATGGACTGAATGAGGAAGGAATTATTTAAATAATGACAAATGAAACTGTTTTCCTCGCACTGTAGGCGGACACGGAATCGATTGCTTTTGGATGACTCTCATTAGTCTCGAACCACTGAGTATATATATTTCATTGATATTGCAGTAGGAACGCTGAATGCTTCAGGAATGGAGGACTGGTTTGAAATGTGTTTCACACACAGACGTACACGAGATTTTTCCTTTCTTTACACTCTGATGCAATATAGTACCTCCTCGTTAAATTGACTGAAGCTGAATAGATTGAGTGCATTTGAATGTCGTTTGTATTAGGCTGCAGAAAAGATGATAATGAAGTCGGGCGTTAAACATCCCTGGAAGCTAATAGAGACAATGTTCTTGATGGGAACAGTAAAAGCTTGACAGTACTACACGCGTTTCGATCCTATACCATCATCATTCGTTATATTAATGATCGTTACGAATTAGTAATAATTATTGTTCGTTATCTTAATGGATGGATGGATAGAGACAGCCGAGGCCATAGACCGTTTGCTGACGTTCAGTGCGCTCTCCATGTTAGGGGAGCCCCATTGAGAAAATTGGAGAAGTTCAAGGACTCGGCCGGGTATGACAGAGAATTGGATGCTCGGATCGGTGCATCCGTGATAAGGAAATGTTATCTAGAGAGAAAAGACGCCAAGACGCCACTGATTGAGCAATGAGCTAAGAGTGCGATCGCCGGTGCAAATGAGATTCCTAAAAGTGTGAGCGCACAGGAGACTCACAATAACGGAGTCTTTGGGTGTTGAGCCGCTACTTCTTCGCATTGAGAATTTTTAGTTGTCTTTGGTATGGTACATGATACGGAAGCTGCAAACAGGTCTTCCTAGGCAGTTGCTTTTCTCCAAATTGATGGGTAAGAAACCAAAGTGTCCACCTACGAGGGCAAGTCAAAAATTATTTACACTTTCGCCATAACACAACTTCAAGGTTATCATACAGTCTTCTGCGCATGCGTGCTTAGAGTTAGTACGACTACGGTCACGTGTGCGAAATTTGATACTGATCGCGTCATATGCTTTCTGGCTATAACTGTATAAACATGTCCGCTCTGCTAGCAGTTTGCACCAAGGAGGAATAACAAACAGTGATCCAATTTCTCTGGTTCAAACCATCAAGTTGAATTTTGAGGATGCTTTGCAAGGTCGTCGATTTTCCACAGACTTAGACACGCAAAAGTGCAAAAGTGGCCCAAACAGATGAAAGTCTCAGGGAGCAGGATCTGGGCTGTAGAGAGGGTGTTTCAGCATCTCAAAATTCAACTTGATGGTTTGAACCAGAGAAATTGGATCGCTATTTGTTATTCCTCTTTGATGCAAACTGCTAGCGGAGCGGACAGTTATAGCCAGAAAGCATATGACGCGATCAGTATCAAATTTCGCACACCTGACCGTCGTCGTACCAACTCTAAGCACGCATGCGCAGAAGACTGTATGATAACCTTGAAGTTGTGTTATGGCGAAAGTTTAGATAATTTTTGACTCGCCCTCGTAGAACCAGGTAGTTAGACTACACTGACTACTTAATTGCAGTAGTGGACACTTACAGTAGTGAAACAACCTGTGAATTCGAGCGATAATTTGAAATAAGGAGAAATTATAAAACAGCAACATTATGTTTAGTTGGAGTCAATTGGTGTCTGAGGTAAAATGCCATCATCAAAGCAGCTGAGAGATTTTCAAAGTGGAGTAGTCGTAGGCTGCCACATCAGTGGCCAGAGTGTGAGAGGCATAGGAGCGACGCTGAACCTGCCAAAGTCGACCGTAGATGCTATTATGACGAAGTGGAAACGTGAAGAAGTGGAAACACGACGTCATGGAGAGGCCGAGCCCGCCTGCTGACCGATAGAGACCGGAGGGCCCTGAAGCGGTTAATACGGCAGAACAGGGCTGATCCAGCGGAACAACGGCGGCATGACTTCTAGCAGCTAACGGGAGCTCCATGGCTTATGGTTCACCGGTCGGCCTGCTGTATACAAGCCTAGCATCACCCCTGTGAATGCCCAGTGTCGTGTGGCCTGGTGTAAAGACCGACCGTCTTGGTCGATGGACCGCTGGATGAGCATCGTGTGGAGGGACGAATCACGGTTCACGCTTTACCAATCGGATGGACGTACCTAAGTGTGGCATTAGCTAGGAGAGCGGCTGCTACATGTGTGTGTCATCCCGACAGTGAAGTTTGGCGGTGGTGGTTGTCCTATTTCTCCTTGTTTGGACTTGGTCCGCTGGTTGTGATGGAGTGGAACATAGCATCCACACAGTATCTGGACCTTCTAGATAATTCCATGCTTTTTAGAAGGCAGCATGAAAATGCGCCGTGCCATAAGGCCCGTGCTGTCAGCACCTGGTTTACGGAAAAAAATGTCCAGGAACTTCAGTGGCCCGCCCTCATGAACCCTATTGAACATTTTTGGTATAAATTGGAGAGTCGGATTTGTGCGCGTCCGATGCAGGCTTTGAAGGAGGAGTGGGCAAAAATACCGGTTGCTTGCTGTCAGAAACTGGCGGAGAACATGCCACGTCTTATGGATGCTGTGCTTAGGCAAAAGGTCAGAGTATGCGTTATTGGACACGCGTTAACTAAAGTGCCCAATTCCATACCTCAGATGCCCACTTTCAATTGAGCAGTCAGTGTATATGGAGAACCTGGCTTCGAGTCTTTTGAGGGAATGCGCCTGATGGCGGAAGATTCTCCATAAGGGCTGCTGTCGAAGTAGTGAACCCTTACTTCCTGCTCCCTGTGACTGAAGGAAATTGCCTCCTAGAGAAACGAGTGGTGATGATCTAACACTATAAAGTCGGATGATGTACAGGCTCTTCCTAGCATCTGCCAGATCCAAACTCTACTATTGATTATGTATTGAGAGTTTTCAATGCGATGTACATCACACTATTCGACGCTGCGCATTGATTCCGAAGCGTGCGTGCAGCAGGAGCTTGGATATAGATAGTTAAGTTCTTTTGATTACGTGGACTAGATTGTACTGGCGGTACTGGAATTGGCATTTTGATCAGCTGAAACACTAAACTGAGTTTGCCATTTTTTTGGTTTACCACTTTATATTTCCACTTGATAGTGATGTCACGTACAGTTGGATAGGTCGTTTGCAAAAATACTTGTTCAGCTGAACAACCATGCTACAGCAATATGAATCACAAAAGATTCCAATAAGGCCGGTTTCTGGTTATATACTTTGTAAGGATACTTTCATATTGTAACGTTCTGAACACTCCACGAATGAAAAGAAGCAAAAAAAACAGATGAAGATAATTCTTATTCACTAAGACGGGTTTTATTTCTCTTACGGTTAAGTTTGCATGTAAATTCTATGATTATCTTAATGTTACGATAAAGTAATTGGACTCTAAATAAACACTCCCACGCCTTCCTGGATCAACTCTTCTAAAAGGGGGTTTCGTAGGGGAGTGGCCAGAGAATAGATGAACTTTTTTATTTCAGGCATCAAAGATTCTATAAAGAAGCGATTGCAGGAAGAAAAAAATTTATAATAAAGTTTACTAATCAATAATAACTCAATAATCAATAAAAACAATGAACGATCGTCTGTAATTCTACAGGTTTGTCATGTCAACTTTGTGTACTATGTTGTCATTCTTTTGCACCGTGAAGGCCATATTGCCCTGTATACTACCTTAGTAAATTAGTGTGTTACGATATTTCAGTGCTATTCATTGTCCACACATGTAGTTAACACCTTGTCCTTTCGTCTGTTCTTTGATTAAGGACACATCAACGAGATCTCAACAGTATTTTTTGGTTTCTTAATTCAAGTCACTCATTATCGTCCAATTCCCACCCAACAGAGAAGGTTAATAAAGGGATCTTCACTCCCAAGATATCGGGTGAGTTCTTCCAAATCATTAAGTTAGTTTAAATGACAAATCATACACGGGTACGGTTTGTCGAGAAAACAATTTGTTTCATTTAATCTCACAATTTGTTTAAGTAACGATTCAGTTTGGCTCAATGTTCTTCGTTAAATATATCAGGAATCTATCAGGGATTTCGTTCTATTAAATTTAGAAAGTCATTAAGAGCTATGATGTCTCTTATTCCAAATTTTCTCTCGTTAATCTTCTTCCCCAGACGAACTTGAAATTCAAAACATCATTTTTTGGTAATCTGCACAATTCTTCTGATCCAAATTTCGGACATCAAAGCGGTCACGTGAGACAAATACTAAGAGGACATCTTCAAAAGGGTCAAAGCAGGGTGTCCGCGTATGAGAAAATTATACGAGAAGAGAAGGGAAATATTATTAAAGTGAGAGGCATTCACACTAATTCGTATTCACACTCCAGGTTTTGAGCATCTTGTCGATAGTTTTTTTTCGGTGGATAACAAATTATAAGCATACTCTCCTATCTTAGTTTCCTCCTCACAGATAAGTGGCATATATACATGGCTATTTGTCGACCCGGCACTTTGTGTCCAACGTCAAGAAATCCTTAGTGGAAAAGGTCGGCCGCCCACATTTGAGCATGAACTCCCTGGAATGTCTGGTGAAGAATACATCTAGAAGTTTCCCTCGACGACGATTCGTTTTATTAGTGGTCGTCTCGCATCTGAACAGTTTTTGGTAAAGCTTTTTTGAAATTGAAGAATCACCCGGGGAAGATCCTAGTCGATCTCCTTACCGGTGGCGAGGCCTATATATTATTCGCCAACGTTTCGCAAATTTGTTAACAGTTCCTTGCACGTAGGTACTATGGGCTATGAAGTATGGCAAAGGACTTTGGACTACATTCATCAACCGATGCAGATTTTCCAAAAGGCTTATGGTTGGACCTGCTCGTAGTAAGCTATGCAAATTGCGCAAGTCCAACTCTGATACCTATTTCCAACAGAAAGTAATAGACCCAATTAACTATCAAGAAATTCCTAGTCTACGGTACATGCGCTCATTAATATACTATGCAACAGTAAAAGAAACGGGAAGTGATCCATCAATTTTCATGCGTACCAGTTAACTCCTCAAACGTGTTACCTTATATGCAAAGAGTGTTAAACAGCAATGTTTTGCAAAGGTTTGATGTTTTGATTTCAGACATACTACAATATTCGTTTTGGGCAATAACAGATCATCCATTGCCGTGAATTAGCAGTTTATGGTTGTGAAGTTGTTTGTCGTCACTTGCTTCTGTAGATCATTTTATTGGATTCGGCACGGGCTCTCTGAAATGTGAGACTGGCAATATGAATTAGTAATGCGATACTGTTGACTTAATTGAAAGCTGAAGCAGCGCAGTGTTTAATGTTATTGGGATTTGCTCAGAGGAGTCGCGAACTGGTTTTCAACTGGAGAGAAATGACTTTTTCATTTTCGCTTATTTTTCTTTGTCGATCGATTTTATGGTGGGTACGAGGCCCCGTGTTTCTCTTTTTTTTTTTTTCTTTCTTTCTATGTGTGTCGTGAGTTTTTTCTTTCGATTAAGGACGGCGAATATAATGGGGGAAAGGATCATCGCTCGATCTGAGAGGAGCCGACTTTGCAGAATGGTGACGTCATCACCCGATCGATTTTTGTTCCGTTTGTTTGTATCGACGGGGCTGCGAGTCGAGGAATTTGAATTGAAATAGCGGCGCATTGGAGATGACGGATACAAGGAGGGGAGGGGGGGATCTGTGTTGCAGTTTCTGAAAGAACCCGTGTATTTTGGATGAAGACGAGATTTCCCTTATTGCGTTAAGTGAGAATTCATTAACGGTGGGGGGGATTTGCTTTTTAATTAATGGTGAGCCACTTCGCGACTCCGCCCTGGAAGTTGTCAAGTGTCGCCTTTCTGATTGTCACCAACGATTGTCTTGAGCTGAGATCTTATTTCGTAGGTTTCAGCTTAATCATTTAGGGGGGGGGGGGGGGAGGTGATTGTACTATTTGTTGTAGCCTTTGTTCAATATTGTTTTCAATTGTGCGACATTTTCGTAAGCTGCTCATCATTGATAAGCTTCACTTGTCCTAACGAAACTTAATCTGATCTACCCTTTCATGTAGGGGGGTTCAGTTTTCCTAACCTAGCTTGACATGGAAATAAAAAAGGATTTGATATTTTTCTAGCTTCATTAGTCCTAACCTAGCCTACCATTTCCCGATTTGGAGATACGTAAAGATTTGAGGTTGATTCTAGCTTTACGCGTCAAACCTAGCCTACGAAATGGTACCAAACTTCTTTAGAAGGCGTGATAGGCATTGTGTCTCAGCAAGACTTGGAAAGGTTAGTTGAGATGAAGCGGCTTCTTTCATTTCAACTGTATGGCACTATGCGCTTTATGCGTTGCAACCTGACCGTCAGGTAAATGCGTTAAAGGAAAGACAAGGAAGGTTTTCAGTTGAATCGGAGACGGAATTTTTAAAAACTAACCCTATTAGATGCGTAACAATACTTTGCAACAATTCAGAACTTCAGAACTTTCCAAAAGTGGAATCAAGCGAGTGGAGTTTGACTGGACGCATTGGGATTGGGCCAGTGGGTATAGACTCTTCAGCATTAACGTGATAATCTTAAGGGATATTTTCTGAAAAGTTATCAGATTTCAAGACTCCCCCTAGTATTAAGAAGTTACTTATTTGTCAGTTTTATCCAGCGAAAACGGGAAATTTGTTAGGCTTTACGATGGCAGCCTACAGCGTATCGACCCCCCCCCCCATATTGCGTTGCTCTTCTTTATTGTTTATCCTGTTTTGATCAAAATGCTTCTCCACAGACTCCGCCTCCGAAAATCTTATTTAATTAAAAGGCAACACCCAGTGGTGGCAGGAGGGATGAGCAGACTTGTTGATTTGGACTGTTGCCAGTCAATTAAAAGCTTTCGACTTAATTTTGCGGGGACTCCTTAGCTTAACCCCACCACCAATGTAGGAGGCGTTTTAATTTGGAAAGTTTTCTGTTGCGAGATTAAGGTTTGTGTTTTAATTAACTGGAATGTTTTGGGGTTTTGTCTATGATTGCGATTTCGTTGCTGTTTTAAGGATACGGCAGTAGGGAGGGGTATTGAGTTGACGACCCCACTGTGTCAGTGATTGCTTTCTTGGGTAAAACGGGCGATTTGTCGAGTCAGGGTATGATCATTGTCTTTCGGGTGAAAGGTGGTGGCATTTCTGAAAGTGAACCTCTAAGCGTGCTGCTCTGATTACAGTTATTGTGATTGGAGAAATGACGCCATTGCGAATAATTGAGCTGGAAACTGCAGAACACCCCGTACGTCTTTGATGAAAATGGTGTGTGCGGGCCGAAAGGCACGCAGCAGTTGAGCAACTCTCCCTCAAAATGAGCCACACATGTGTCGACAAAGATACTGTAGAGAATCTTGATCACGACACCAATCCTAAAATTTACAAAATTATATAAACTTAGAGGGTACCTTAAATTGTGCCTTGACGTTTTTTTATGTTATGGAGTTATTAACGATCCCCTTCCCCTTAGACCCCCCCCCTTCAGATTTTTTTCTTTATTTACGAGGGGAGTTCAAAAAATTATGCAAGGGAGGCTTATAATTGTACAAAAATTATAAAAAAACGTAACAATGATTCAAAGTACCCTTCAAAGTACTCTCTGCCGACGTCTATGTAAAGTTGTGGCCTTTCAAGCCACTTATTAAAGACCAGACGGTATTCTTCTTCAGGTACAGTCCGTAGAGCTGATTTTACTGCTTGTACGAGATCTTGGACCCGACGAAATGGCTTTCCACGAAGTTTTCTTTTTATCTTAGGGAAGAACCAGAAGTCGCATGGTATTAGATCGGGAGAGTAGGCAGGATTTGGAAGAAGTTGTATTTTTTCTTGCTGTAGATAGGCAGCAACAGCCTTCGTCTTGTGGGCACTCGCGTTGTAATGCAGAGGCAAGGTTCTGCTGGTTTGCATTGTTGGGCGCTGTTGTTTAATTAACTGTAACAATGCAATGTTTTTGTAGTACTGTCCTGTAATTGTAAGACCCTCTGTTCACAAGCAGTGGCTCAGAAAAATTAAAGAAAACACTGAACAACACTTGCAGGTTCGAAAATATGGCCTGAGCACGTGTGGTGGAGGATCGTCTTCACCTGCCCAAACACAGTTTCACAAACCAGCTCCTGTTTCCTGTGACAATGTCTGTAAGCCTCTTGGAACCATTTGGAGGTAATAAATGGAGCAACTCTCTCGCTTTTTCAACATGCAATTTTTTGTGATCGTCAGTCATTTTGTGTGATACCCATTCCGCACAAATTTTTTTCCGATGAAGGTTGTCTTGCAAACTTTTCTCAATATTACTTACTGATACACGAGATATGGGGATTTTCCGTGACTAATTTATGCACAGACTTCATCGTTGACTGGTTTACTGCTTCTGGTGGTCGATCTGAGCTAGTGTCATCTTTTAAGCTCAGCTTAGCCTGTTTAAACTGTCTAATCCAACGGGCAGTGGTGTCAAACGAACAAGCACTACTGCCATAAGCTGTGATCAAATGTTCATGAATTTCTTTTGCTTCTTGCCCCGAGTTTGAACCGAGCAAAGATGTAGGATCTTTCACTTTTTTTTAGAATACTCCATAGGAAAAAAAAACCAGGGTGATTTGCTATGACTCCGAACAGAACTAATTGCGCGGGAACAGGTGCATGCCCATTGTTGAAACTTGCAAGATAGATAGCAGGCAAATATATCATCCAGCGCCATCAAACGTCAGTTTCGTACATTGACGACAACATGAAAAAATTCACTTAAATAACTTCTTGAACCCCCTCCGTTTTATTATTTTTCTCTACTTAGAAGGATCCTTAAACTATACATTGACGTTGTTTTCATTAAGGGTTTTTATAGAAATTATTTTTTTTTCTAAAATTGAAGAAATGGAAGACACATTCATTTCATCGACCCACACACAAAAAAACGACATAAACAACCTCATCTCATTGAAATGAAACTTTTTTAAACAGAAACTGTTTGGCTTCGAAGACCTGTTTTTGGATTAATTAAGGTTTTAAGGACCCCCAAACCCCTCCTCCCTTTGGATTTTTTTTCTTATTTTGAATCAGTTTCATGACCTGGTGGTAGGCCTGTTCAAATGTACCATTGCGCCATTATAATTTATTTTTTCTTGGCATTTGTGAGTCTTCTTATTAATAATTAATTAGTAATAACTCAAGTTTGATATTTTCTTCATTATTGAGGATCAGATATTTTCTCCATTATTTCCTTTGGTACCACCTGGACCATCATTATCGCTCCAAGACACACTGTTCAGCAGTTGTCGGACATAATGTAGTCTGCATGGCTCGACATGGCAGTGAACGCTTTCTAGCATCTTATTGTCTCTTTCCCATTCTTTAGCTGCTGTGCTGAACACGGTGGTTATTCTGGTTACCAGGTGGTAGACATAATAAGGTGTGATGATAGAATTTAGAAAAGCAAGTTCGGGCACTCATCATTCACTTGCCGAATATATTTTACATGGCGTTTCCATAGACACGTATACGGGTGTCTCAGTTGTCGTTTAGAACTTTGGAATGGATTGATCCTAGTTAAAGTGACATAACTTTCTGCAAAGTTTGGTTGGTGTTCTTCTAGATAATCCTTTTGCGGTGATTGTAGAATTCCTGGAAGCTCTGAGCATATAAGATGCCGAAAGGTATCTTCTGGTACCTATAGCTATGCAGCTTAAGATGCACCAAACAGTTTCTGAAGACCCTAACCCCCCAACCCTGGGAATATAGAAACTCATTTTGGGGGAATTCTCTTGAGAATTAGGCCTCGGCTACCGACCTACGCGCTAAGGAGTATTTGCGATGAGCATCTGCGTATGGCAGTATCAGATTGGTTTCGAACTTGCACTATGATGGGCTATAGCTTATTCATTGGAATTCTAGATAGATTCTCCCATTCAGTGTAGCTGCTACTTCTGGAAGAAATTTCTTTGGAATTAGGGTTATGAGTTTCTGTAATAGGACTTTTCTGTATTTCACTCCTGGATGATGTATTCATTGTGCTACCCTCCTTTTTGCATATTCGCACAAGCATATCCGTTGAGATTTAGTCGCAACACTTGATATTTACTCCAAAGGGTCCCAGTGACTGGGATCTTGCAGAAAGATCTTACCTGGGTAATCAGACTAAGTGTCTGGTCGGTTGTGGACCCTCCCAAGCGATTGCTGTTCACAATGTAGGCTTTCTTCTGTGTGACAAGTATATTCACAGAGTTTTGTGAGTAGTCTGTTCTGTAAATAATATGGCCAGGATATCGATTTTCTTGTACGAGCTGCACGTGAGGGTGACAAAAATATTCTTTGCCTTTCCTTGTCAGCATTAATTGAATTCTTAGTCGTCCTAGAAAGGGAGTCGCGTTTCCAGTTTTTTTTCCCTCCAACTTTTTTTCATACACAAAACTGAGCTCGCGCACAGCACGTGCCAGGAAATGTACTCAGAAGAATTTTTTGATGTGCTGTAATTTTTTATTTTATTTTTTTCCTGTTCTTGTCTCCTCCTTTTGGACACGTACGACATGTGTCAAACGCACTTCATCAAGTGTGTCTGTGTGTGTGCAATGGAGATAGAAGGCTGGAGGATGATGAAAAAAAATTTTTGGTCTGATGGGAGGGTAGGCTCGTGAGAGGAGGGTAAAAATGAGAACAAACTTTGCTAAGTGAGGCAATAAGTGTCAAAACGCTTTGTGAGTTTTTTCTGTTCTGAAGATAAATGACGACCACCCCTTTATGGAACCTCTCTTCGCGCTTCGAGTATCAGCATTTTTTGGAGACTTTTTATTTTTTATTAATAATGTGCGAGATGAAGGAGTCTGGAAATGGAAGTCGATGAAAGATAAAGGACCAGAAGGGCTTTGCGATTTGGGATAGGTTTGAAGGGTGGGGGGTTCGTTTTTGGAGGTGAATTTTATTGAAAATCAATTCATACACAGAAAGTCGGTGCATAATTTTAATTCTCTAATTGACCACCAGAGTCTTCTGCTGCTGTTCTTGATTTTATTCTACAGGATGGTGCAAAAGTCTTAATATTTCGAAAACATTAGGACGATTAAACGTCTGAATAAAAAAATGTGATATGGATAGCGAAACCTACATTTCGGGTATATGCCGCCAGTTTGAAATCCGCCATATTGGATGCAGATCAATTTTTTTTCGTATGGAAAGTGGGTCATGTAACATATCAAACAACATGAGAATTTTCTCCTAATTTAATTCCACTAGTCGGATTTGACCTAATCTTTTCACTGAAGAAGTTTTTTGAACTTTTGCCTGATACACACACGCAGGCCAGTGAATATTTATTTAAGATGGGGTTGGGTCTAATCATAGAATTTGGAGGAAAAGGATTTGAAAAAAGGGGTTTGTTGTCGGTGGTTTTCTAGCTGGAGCCACAACTGAAACAACGAATCAGCTGACTGGATTTTTTAATATCTGAACATTGTCTTTTCCAAACAGGCTAAATGTGGACTCGTTTATAACAAGACACCCACAATGCTGCAACGCCAACGTATATGTGTTCCCGAATCAGTCCGGGATCGTTGCGTTGCCCTCTGCGGGAATTATCGGACAAAAAAATGCATTGCCATTCCTCAATGCAGGATACTCAGGGGTCAAAGGCGAGTAGTTTGGTTCTAATCAGTGGATTCTCTGCCTATAGACTAGTTCCAGCAGCAACGAATAGTTCTTATTGAGACCGAGAAAGGTGGTGCGGACCCCACAGACTGTAGTAAAGGATGACGTTGGATCTGCTGGACGATCTTTTCAGTACTAGTGACTGCACAGCCATGATGAATAACTATATGAAGAGCCGACAAATGTCTTTGTGGAGTCCGACTATACGACCCCGTATATATGAGGTTTAGTTGTTGGTATTCATCACGAACATGATGCCGTGGCATACAGATTTGGCTCCTAACACTCAGAATTCTGATCTTCTAACCTATTTAAGCACTAGGTAAAGGCTTTAAGCGCCCTCTATAACGAGTTTTGCAATAACGTTTCGGCGATGTCATTTGCATTCTTCCGTTGGTACTGTATGTGGATGACTCTTTCTGATTGTTGTATTTCCTGCCCAACAGTGTTTGTGCATTTGTGGACATGGATGCTTGTTTCTCCAGCTCAAGTCATACGATGGGAATCACGTAAAATGGCGTCAACAATGGCAAGAATCCGACGAAACAAGCAAAGAATTTACATCGCGTGTCTCAAAGTCGCGTGCCATATGAAAACTTTGAGTGTTGGCATTATGTTCACACGGTTTCGCAAGCTTATCGTTCATGCTCGAAATGTGCACCATTGCACCATGCACTTGAAAACGATCCAAATTTCTTCAACAATCTGTCCACAATTTGATGAGAGGGCTTGGGAATATCAGGGTGCCGGCGATGAAATTCGTCTGCAGCTTCTGGAGATGTTCTGTGGTGATCTCCACAAAGAAGTATCAGCTCTACACGTTGTTCCGGTGTCAGCATTATTCCTCTACTTTACTATTTCACCTACAAAATCAAAGCAACCAATTAATTTATTTGGCACGCAACTTTTGAGACACACGGTATTTAAATTGGTCCATTTTGTGAGGATTGACATACATGCGCCACACCTTCCGAAAGAGACCGTAGAGTTTGAAATTTATAATTGCAATCGTGCAAGAAAAAGCTTTCGTGACCTCCACCGATCGATATGAGCTCTCGCCAGTTCATGGGATCTGCCGGGTTATAGAGGGACGCCTCATTTGTTATTGTTGTATCAGAGCTTTCATTTATTCTATAGTTTAAAATAATTCCAGTAGGTGGCGTTGTTGTTTATTATAGGTTTTTTTTTTGCTATGTAAACTGAATATAGTAATAGTTAGTAGAATAATAATAATAAAGCTTAATCAGGATGGTTTTCTTTTGCGAGGAGACTTCTTTTGAGAGATAACAACAAAAAAGACTTCTGTTCTTCTTTTTAAATCTTTTGTTTTTGTGTCGGCAGTGGAATAATACAGGGACGCTGGTTCTTTATTCATGTCTTGACGTCATTTCTGCTTGTAGAGCAATTTCACGCGCCGTTGCAGTTGTGTGTCGTAAAAACAGGAAAGGCGTCCTCAAAAGGGCCTTTCCAGGCGAGGAAAATGAAACGAATATTTTGGGGTCGTTTGTTGTGAAAAGAAGAAGAGAGAGAGAGAATGGGAGTGTATTGTTAGGATTAAAGTAGAACTGGAGACGGAGGAGACAGGCTTGGATTAAGGTGATGAGCTGTATGCATCTGTATAAGGTTGCGTGGGCTGTCAGAGCTGCAACGGAGTTTGAGGTAATGTGAGTAATTCGTGTATTTATTAAGGAGGACTTGGGTCAATCTAAACAAAAAAAAATGGATCATGGTGTCTTTAATTGGCGCTTTTCTAGCCGGATCCACAATTTAGCTTCTCGAAAGGTGCGACAGCCAGACTATTCCGCAGTCTTCGTCTGAATAGGTATCTGTGGCTGAAAGATTGCCAATCACGAGCGAGACCACCGTCATTTCTAAGCAAGACATTCATAACGCTACAAGTAACTTATGCTATTCCTGGCCCATATCTGGCAAAATCATGCGCCAGAAAAAAGATCAGATCCAAGTTTGTCTTTAGGGAATTGTTGTTCGTCGTAACCGAATACGTGAAAGTTTTCTGGTGTGACAAGGATTGGTGTGCCTGGAGAAAAAAAACTAACTGACACCGGAAAGGAGTTGTACATATATGTAGGTTCTGGACCACCAACTGTCGAACGCCCTCAATTTTCATAATTTTCAAAACTCGTAAAATTTGGGTAAAAAAAACAAAAAATAGGGTAAACACTTGAAAGATACTATAAAAATGATAAAAATAGGGTAAAAATAGCAAAAATCTTATTTTTTACCAAATCCTGCTCCATTCGACACTCAATTTTTGGGCCCGCCAGTTTTTGCAGGATTTCTGGACCAATAATAAACTTCACAAAAAGGGAAAAAACAGTAAAAAATGATAAAAATAGGGTAAACATAGCAAAATCTAAATTTTAGTTGAACCATTGGACCAGTGCTGGATTTCTTAAAAGTTCTATGTATTTTCTGGACCACTGCCCGAGGATCACAAAAATAGGGCTAAAAATCCCAGAAGATTAAACGCTATCACTGTCAACTTCATCATCGTATTCTAAGATTTCTTTCTGTCTACAACAACTTTGAAATCAATAATTCTGCTTGCTTTTCATTATCTAAATCTTTTAAACAAACATGAGTTTCTGTGAATTTCAAAAAGATTAAGCAAGTCGGTCATACACCAAAAATTAAACTAATAGACATAGCATCTGGTGATACATTCCCAATTAAAGAAATTAATATTAAATTTGCTAAACGCACAACTGTTAAATTACAAGGCAAAGAAGGAGAGATTCTAGTATTTCCTCCGGTCATCCGCTCGATGCTGTGCCCTTTCCACCCTGCGTTTGCTCTATTCCACATCGTGTTAGTTTTCACCGGTCCTGTTTTTACACTCTCCAAACAATACGATTTAGTTTTTGTTATCTTTACGTTCTTTTTTCATTTATATTCTATTAATTTAATTATTTTTTACTGTTTTATTTGCCTTTTTGGTGAACGTTGTTAGTGGTCCAAAAATCCTGCAAAAATTGGCGAATCCAAAAATTGAGTGTCGAATGGAGCAAGATTTGGTCAATATCAAGATTTTTGGTATTTTTACCCTATATTTAACATTTTTTGTAGTGTCTTTCTCCTTTTCCCCATATTTTTTGCTTTTTTACTTTCTTATACGAGATTGTCACGTTTTAGGGTACCTAGATTACGAAAAAGCGATTTTTGGAAAATGTCTGTGTGCCTGTCTGTGTGTGTGTGTATGTCTACTATAACATCCAAACGGCTAAAGCTATCGAGACCAAACTTTAAACTTAAGCCTATAATCTTCCTCGGGAGGTCTGATTAGTTTTCCAGTGGAATCGGTGAACCGGAAGTATCAGTTTACTCCAGCGCCAAAATATAAATTTTGAAATATCTCGTTAGCCATTGCGTTTACGAAAATTTTGAAGGGATTGGAAAGCGTTACGTTTACAATTTTAAACAATTTTTGTTAACAAAATTTTTCAAAATTCCAACCGGAAGTCCCAGTTTTACTCTTATCAAATTCCAGTTTTTTGCTAATATAGGCAAAAGATGATGGTATAGAAAAATTTGGAATCTCTACGAAAGTGTTTAGAAACTGTTTTGAAGTAACTTTTATTCACAAACTTTTTCAAAATTTCTATTGGAAGTAGCCATTTTAGACAGTTGTTTAATTTTTTTCTGTATTTGAACCAGGACATTTACGTATAAGAATGTCCTGAACCTCATTTTTTTACCCTATTTTTACGAGTTTTTGAAAATTGTGGACGTTCGGCGGTGGTGGTCCAGAACCTACATACGAAGGTTATTCGTAAAGTAAGGTCTGTTTTGCAATGAAAACAATACTACTACATATATTTCCTAATTTTTTCTTTATCAGATTCTTTGTATCTTTAACTATTTTTCTACATAGTTTCCAACTTCATTTAAGCACTTGTCATAGCGCTCAATGTACTTCCGCATGATCACTTCATAGAAGCTGCCGCCGGTGAAGAAAGTCACGCAGTTTTCACTTGTTCATCATCGCTGAAATGCAGGCTGCCGATGATCTCCTTTAGATCCTAGAACAAATGGTAGCCGCGAGGTCCGGACTGTATGGCGGGTGGTCAAGTTGTTCCCAAACAAAAGATATGATTAGTTGGGACAACTTGACCACCCGCTTTACAGTCCGGACCTCGCGTCTGGTGGCTACCACCTGTTCCGGGAGCTAAGGGAGGTCATCGGCGACGATGAACAAGTAAAACCTGTGTGATTTTCTTCACTGGCGGCAGCTTCTATGAAGTAATCATGTGGAAATACATTGAGCTCGATGACAAGTGCTTAACTAAACTTGGAAACTATGTGGAAATATAGTTAAAGGTACATAGAATCTAGTAAAGAAAAATTTTTGAAAATATATAGATTAGTCTTGGTTTTATTGCAAACCGGACCGTATTTGACGAATAACCCTCGTATTTTCGGTACCAGTCTTGGTGGAACCATGATTAGGACAAAGAAACAACTGTCCCGTTTCTCAAAATCGCCCTTGACAGTCATTCACTCAGAAAAAAGATATCCACTGTGCAAGACTTGAGGAATGATTTTTATCAAAGACTATTCCAGATCTGTATCTAGATCTTGAACAAAGTGCCGTGAACTGAAGCGGATCTAATTCGTCAGTCGCATGTATACCGTATATGAAATTCCGTGATATCTCCTGAAAAGAACAGGAAAATTCATGGACACATGAAGTTTGGAAAAGAGTTGTGGTCTAACGTGGTTCTGATGGTGGTATCATGGGATAGAGCTTCTTCAGCTTGAAAACGGTCCTCTGATATGTTCTAAAGACTAACTAAACATTGATATTGAGTAAGTCCATTCTGAGCCTGCTGCACTTTTATCCTACATGTGACAGCTTCATGGACTACAGTTTTGCCATTGGTGCTATAGTGATTTAGCGAGCAGAAGGCTATCTACCTCGTTAGAGAATGTTTGGGACATATTGGAACGACATATCCGGCAGCCAAGTCCTCTTCAAACAAAACTACTGAGAGAATTATGGGAATGTCTGTTTGTTCAGTGGATGATCTGTTAATGAACACCTCACAGAAAAAAAACATTAGAAAAAGCGAGAATTTTATTTTTCTGTCACTGGTTTTGATTGGCCCACTGGGGTCAGAGTTACGGGGATAGGAGTTAGAAGGATGAAAGATAAAGGGCTTCATTTTTGGAGGTAATTTTAATTAAACAATTAATTTCTGCTTAGAAATCTGATGAAAAATTTTAATTCTTGAGTCCACCGCCAGAGTTCTCTGCAGCTGATTTTACTTTTCCTTACAGGGTGATTCAAAAAGTCTCTTTTTCTAGACAACAGGATCTTTAAACCTAAAAAAAATGTGATGTGGATAGAGATCCTACGTCTCGGGCTATATGCCTCCATATTGAAATTTTTTTTTCGTTTGGAAAAAGGTTGATGTGACATATCAAACAACATGAGAATTTTCTCAAAAGTTCATTCACCTTGTCGGATTTGACCTATCTGTGACGATTTGGAAGCTGTCGCAACTGAATGCTTGCATGACACTGCAAGATGGAGCCACTGAGGAACAGTTGTCCTAGCAACATTATGCTGGAGAAACAGGAGGAAACTGTGATAAGAGCCATCTGATAGAAAGGATCATGGTGCAGTACGACTAAGTGCTTGTGTAATTGTCACGTGAGAAGATTGAATTCAGGGATACATGATATATCACTAACATCATACTTTAGATCATTTCTTTTAGATGAGAAGCCTGGATTAGTTTTTTACTCTGTCAAGTAGCATACAAGAGATAGCTCAGTCCTGTACATTAATTTTGGGGTGACCATCCATCCAGAACCTGAACGGTAATGAACGAGCTCACCACAATATACGTGCAAACAGACCAATATGGACAAACTTCCGGGAATTGATAATTAAAAATTGATAATAATTAATGAAATTCAACTAGACAACAAAACCAAACCTATTTATTCAACCAAATCACGAGCAATAACAAACATCGACGACCCCGCTGCTCACTCCCGGGGGGCGCTAATCCAAGGGTAATTAATTTATCGTCAAGAGAAAGAATAATTTAATAATAACCGTCCATCGTCCGATAAATCAATGAGGAAAACGATTAATCAAACACGTGCGTTTTCCTTTGAGGTAATTACCCGGCCATAAAAGCCCAAAATGGCCGTTGTAAATCCGACGGCCGCTTGATTTACAGGCCCACGCGCCATCGCCTTATTAATTGTTATAAAATGGAAAAATAAATTCACACTGGAACTGTTTATCTCTCGCGGATGGCGCCATCAATTCTCCTGGATTCCTCCCAGCGGCATATAGGCAATAAATCATCAGGTCTCGATGGAATGTATCACGTGATGAAAGGTTTGGGATTGAACTGACACACTGCTTGTGCACTATATATATTGATATATCGATATCCTCTGTGTTCTAAGTGTTTACTAGTGGTTGTCTACTTGCATTGAATAATCATTAGAGAGATGCAGAAACATTCATAGAGTGTCATAGAGATACCAGAATAGAGAGATACATAGTGTAGACACGCATAAAGATAGAAAGACTGAAAGCAAGTTAGATAGACAGAAGATACAAGATAGGCAGTAGACACAAGTTCACAAAAACGGGGAAACAGAATGATAGACATAGACACAATGATGAATAAGCAGACAGAATGATAAAGAGATGGATAAACAGAATGATACATCCACAAATCTATAGAAAAAACTGATTGAGAGTAGACACACATTCACAAATAAACGGACAGAAGCTGGTGGAGAAGCAGACTAATATACAGGATGTTTACGAACTCTTTGTATAAGGTTTAAGGGGTGGTAGAGGGCCTTATTTTGAATATATTCTACCAATAAGCTGGCGGTCGCAAATGAATCCTTAATGCATACAAATTATTCTCTCGTGTTCCTCGTTCACGTCAGATCAGGACACGAAGATTATTAGGCTACAGACTGAAGCTTGACTCATCACAGTAGAGGACACGAATCCAATGACGATGCTCATCAGCCCACCTTCTATAGGTTCTGTGGTGTTCAATAGATAAAAGAATACATACCAATGGTCTCTGGGGATGCAGTCCAACTCATTGAAGCCTACTTCGTACGATCTGCGTGTATATTCGTCATTCTGTAGCAGCAAGAAATTGTCTCTACAGCTCAATCGCAGTGCTGTCCCGGTTCCTTGTAACCATTAAAGTCAAGTAGCGGTTATTTCTTGCTGATTGTGGTGGATGGGCGACCTTACCCTCATCTTCTTCGCACGTACTGTGCCAGTTTTTTGAAAGTGATTCCACAATCACGCTTTGGGATGTTCCAAGTGCTGCTGCCACTGTCGTCTGTGTTTGGCCAGTCTCATGACGTCTATGACTCTCCAGGCTTCGGATTCGGGCAAATCCTGTTACAGGGCAATGCAAGAGCAACGAAATGGCAGGATATGCACTTTTATGATTAGATAAAGTGCAGCTACTCCAGTACTTACAGCCTTTTTATAATGCATTTTGCCAGATAAACTGAGAAAGAAATCTACACAGATAGATAAAAATTCACTAAAAGGTAGATAGGTACTAACATGGATAGACAAACAACAGAGGTACATATATAGATAGATGGATGGATAGGCAGGCAGACTTACAGTATCAACACATTCAAAAAAGAGGCAGACAGACATAGATCTAAAGACAGACAAGCAGAGAGTAGACACAAATTCATAAAAAGGGGCAGATGGATAGATAGTGAGACAGATAAGACAGGCATTTACAAAAAGGGACGGACCGATATAGATATATAGACACTAGATACATTCACAAAAATTGACTGACAGATGGATGAACAGATAGGCAGACAGTCAGATAGACAGTAGACAGATGGATGGGAGATAGACAGACAGACTTATAGTACATAGAAACCTTCATAAAAATGGATAGACAGACAAATACGCATTCACCAAAACGGCCAGATGCAGTGATACACACAATAGTTTCCAAAACAGTATATTTGCAGAAGCAGATAGAGTACATTCCCACAGGTAAATGATAACTGACACAAAGACATAGTTATACAGGGTGCGTAAGGTATTTGAGGACACACCTTCCTTCGGCTACTGCTGCACTATAATAAATTGTATGTCCTTTCCGTTTCCGGAAAGCAACATGGCGGACCATCAAGTAACACAAATCATGAAGAGACATGCAGTAATCGTGGCAATAAAGGTAGAGCACAGCGATTTAGAGATATCACGATTTCTAAAGGTCGCAAGATCATTCGTCCACAATGTGCGGAAGGAGTTGGAGACCGAAGATGGCAATGTTGTACCAGTAGCAAAGCATAAAAAGCATGCCTCACGCTGTGATATCATCAGAACACCTGAATTTATTCAGCAAACGCAGCAGGCCATCGATGACAATCCCAGAACATCCATGAGGTCGCTTGTCAAAGATGTGTCGGAAGAAACAATCAGAAATGTTGTCCATGAAAGCTGAAACTTCCGTGTGAAGCTGATTTGCTGTGGATTTGGCCACCTAACTCCCCTGACCTGAATCCGTTAGACTACTACGTATGGAGCGTTGTGGAGAGAGAAGTTAATGAACACCCCCATAACACCAAAGATGAATTGAAAGCTGCCATTGTTCGAGTAATGACCAATACAAACCATGACAATTTGATTCGCGCATGTCGACGGTTTCGATCTCGCATTGAAGCAGTTATAGAAGCTGAAGGCAGATTCATTGAATAGCCCTATAACTAGAAGGTTTCTTGTGTATGCTCATGATATGTTTCGATAATAAAGTTATTATCTCGACTTATATCTCTGTTTTCTTTCTTGACGTGAACCTTTCCTGAAATACCTTACGCACCCTGTACTACAGGGTGGTGCAAATAAAAGTAACCTCGCATGAATTGCAGAGGGTCATGCGAGGCTACTTTTATTTGCACCACTCTGTATATTCATAACAAGGAGAGACAGATACATTGAGAGAAAGAGATGGATAGTCAGTCAGTCAGTCAGTCAGGCACCACATATAGAGTAATGCCAGTTTCGAATGCTACGAACATGTACCATTTCATCAGTTCTGACAATTACGTTATACAGGAAAGAACTTGAAGTCATTATATCTTCTAAATTTAAACAAGTTAGTTGTCACATGGTGTATGTCTGTAAGCTACAAGAAAAGTTTCCCCAAACCCATTAGTGGTTTCCTGTCTTAACTCATGATTGAACTGAATAAATTCGAGGGAACCTTATCTGCAAGACGGTCCATTCATATGGAACCACCGAAGGGGGAGTAATAATAACGACAATACCAATAATAACTGAGATACTAGTGCCAATAATAATAATATCGGATTCATTCGAAAGCCAATCCCCATTGTAGCTCACCTTATCACCAGCGACGAATTATTTCCTCAACAGAGAGTTCCACACAAGCAGGCGCCCTCCAGCTTATCGACCCTTCCCTATCGGCGATTGCCCAAACTTCCAATTCCCAAGAGCCACCTAAACACGCAGGCGCTCTCACACCCCCATCAACCAGGAGGCTTGTTATAGAGAAGCGCGTGCAAAAATGATTTAATTTTGGTGGAATCGAAAAGTCAATATCAAGTTCATCTCCAACTGATTAATCGGCCCTTATCTCCCCAAGCCATCGCGCGCTCGTTTATTGCGCCCGCGCTTTTCCGATCAATTACCAGATGAGCCCATTGAGCAATGCTGGCTGGCGTTCCTGTGTTCTTTCGTCGATAAACAAAATGGACTTCTCTTGTACTCTAATTGCATTCGATCAGCTTTCTATTTCTAAGGCTGCCCAACGAACAGATTCTACTCTTTAGCAACTACCAATGAATCTATTTTAGCCTTCTCGACCATGACTTGCAATCAGTAGACGCAACCTATCAATCAGGTTCCTCGTTGAGCTACGAATTAATCAAGTCTAGTCCGTTACCAGAAATCAATCAGTTCCAATCAAATTCTATCAATAAGTTTGTTCTACTAAAAAGATCCATTGTCCACCAATAATGGCACGCTACCATTCAACCAGCTGCAGAGGAATGCTACCTCTTAACCAATTCCAATGGAAGGGTACCATTCAGTCAGTTGCAAGAGGATACTACCATTCACCAATTGCAATGGACTGCTACCATTCTACCAATCTCAGTGCAGCGCTACCAATTAATAGTATGCTACCATTTTATCAAATTCAATGGAACTATGCCAGTCTACCAATTGCAATCAAACACTACCATTCTATGAATATACAGGGTGTATCTAAACCCCTGTCACAAACTTCTCGTGGTGATTCCCCCACAACGAGATGAAAACAAAAGTTCATATAAACATGATTTATGAGATTTCCGCAGATAAAATTGAAGTTTCAGCAGCTGGTTTCGTACTCTGTGGAAGGCAGGTGACATGCGGAGAAGCTACAACAAATGTTCAAAATGACGACCGTGGGACGTAACATACGCAATGAAGCGGCGAAGCATCGACTGGTATACTCGTTTGAGGACTTCTGGGCTGTCTCTTGCGGCGCTGAAAGCATTGTCTGTACGGTTCCAAAGCCCATCAACCTCCTGGACAGTTGTGGCATACACGCAGTCTTTCATGTTTAGGTACAACTGAAGTTATTAGCAGGCGTACCTGTTAATAACCAATAAATGGGGCGTTATTTCAAGAATTTGTTGTAGCTTCCACAGAGTATAAAACCAGATGCTGAAATTTCACTTTTAACTGTGGAAATCTCATAAACGGTACGTTATCCGAACCATGTTTATATGAATTTTTCTTTTCATCTCATTTGACCAGAAGTTTGTGACAGGGCTTTAGATACACCCTGTATATACATCGCTACCGTTCTACCAATTTCAAGAAAACGCTACTTATCCCATGTTGAATAATAAAGGTTAGTCAGATCGGGCCAGGAGCAAACAAGCGATCTTAACTTGTGACGTCAAAGATTTCACATGCTAGTCGGAGGCGACGCGAGGTCAGCGAGAACATACATTTCATTGAACTGCCGAGTATATGTCGTTTGCAAAAAAAAAAAAAAAATCAACAAAAAAACAAAAAACGTGGAATCGAAATTTATGCTTTGTTGCCTTCTAATAATATCTGGAAGATTGCTTGCTTCCTCCCGGCCCGATCTGACTAACCTGGTTTATTCAACTATGGCCTATTCAGTCAGTTGCAACCAAACGCTACCATTCTACCAATTTCAATGTATTGCTACCATTTAAACCATTGCAGTAGCAGTGTCCGCGCAGTCCGCTCGCCAAATCGCCAGTGGCGACAGTTCAACTAATCTGACGAATATAGTCACATTTAGCGAATATACTTGGCTTATTCTAATTATATGGAAAATTTTTATTTTCAACCTCGAAAATGCGATTATCATGTGATTAAATCTTTTTTAATTTTAAATGCTTCATAATTTTTTTTAATTTTAAATTTGACTAAAAACATGAGATTCTGGCTTAATGGAAATCTCTATTGGCTAAACCATTGGCGATAAAAATTTCAAGTCCTGCGCGGCCACTGCAGTAGGATTCTATCATTCTACCAATTCTATCCCAACGCTACCGTGCAGCCAATGAAACAATTGTAATTGTAATTTGTAATTCTACGGAAGGCTACTATTTATCTACTGAAATTCTTAAAATTAAGCAATAAAACGGAAGGCTACCATTTAACCAATTTCAGTATTACACTATTTCCGATGTACTCAAGCATACGTTGGTATTCAAGGAATTCTACTGAGATAATTTCAGCCAATTTAAACGTAGCTCTATTACTCTATCAATTGCAGTGGAGTCCTTCCATTCAAGCAAATGGAATAGAAATGTCCCATTCCATCAATTAAGTCCTATGTTACCATTGAATAATTCCACGGAAGGATACCATTCAACTATTCCAGTTCAACAAATTTCATTACAACTCTATCAATCAATCAGTTTCAGTAAAATGCTGCCATTCTAATTGTTGTCGAATATCATCATTCAACTGCGCTATCATTGAAGAATTCCACGGAAGGCTACCATTCAACCAATTTCAACAGAGCGCTACCATTCCATTCAAAAGTTACAATACAACCAACTGCTCCACACAGTCCGCTGCAGAAACTAAGTTCAGGTACATCTTGTAAATACTGACGTACTGAACACATGACATTTTATAGATGGAAGATTAGCAACAAAATTAATTGTTACTCTTCAGGTAAGATCATGTATGCCAGATTACACCAAACAAAATGGTGACCATGACATTCCAGATGGCAAGATTCCAAAAGAATCAACAGATTTCCATCAAAATCCATTCACTGTCCATTATCATCCTGCTTGCACTGATCGCGATACTGATGAGCCTCCGAAACAAAGAATAACGTGATTGCAATGTCTCTCATTAAGAGATAAGGCAGGACACTATGAGCAAATCCGGATTAGAGAGCATCAGGAATGATTCTAGAATAAGCGTTGTTATAAAGGCGGAAAGACCCGTTCATCCCAGTCCACCCACACAACGCAAACTCATTTCAACACAATTTACCCTCTCTCTAAGAGCAACGAAAGCTATTGCTTCCAAGCCAAAATAAAAAATTACTTTTGGGGGCAGACATCTGTTGCCTCTTCAGTTTAGATTTACACACGTTACTGCCAAAAGCAGGCTGAAGTGGGAACATGAAAAGAGGGGAAGCTGGGGAGGGGGGTAAGCGAAATAGGGGTAATCTCAGTTCGGTTGCTCCCTCTCCCTAATCCCCGCCATCAATTTCTCTTCATTTTAGTCTCGAGTGCAAACAACATGGCGGGCACGCGTTCTTTATCCGCTTTTCTTTGCAGAACCCCTCTTTTAAAATCTCATGCTTTCGTCCTGAAGGGGATTACGTGGACCCATACTTTATCAGTTTCGTCGTACTTTATGAAGGAAAAATTTCCCTACAAAAGCACCCACGGATGATGGATGAGAAAGCGCGTCACGAAAGACGAACCGCAACCGAGAAAGGGGATTTGGCTCCTGGAAAAAAGATAATGGACTGGTGCTTAAACGTGAACCCCATTATATGTATGGAGGAACCTCCCACCAAGGAGTAACACAATGACAGCTAAAGGCTCGATAAAGAGCGACGCCAAGAAAACATTCAAGGACGGTGTCCTCGAGTTTACGTTCACGTTGAAGGACTAGAAGCTCACTAACCAATGAATTAGAAACAGATGCGTACAAGTGAGTCTAATCAGCACGGATCCTCGTATATCCAGAGTAAGATCCACACTTTTTGTATTCTAAAAGGAGTAACTGTAGCTGAAAAACAAACATCCACGAGCGAGACCAC
Organism: Rhysida immarginata; assembly: GCA_023313115.1. Classification (NCBI taxonomy): domain Eukaryota; kingdom Metazoa; phylum Arthropoda; class Chilopoda; order Scolopendromorpha; family Scolopendridae; genus Rhysida; species Rhysida immarginata. Next base: position 1,125,098 of record JAHWFO010002816.1, read on the forward strand.
TGTCGTTTAAAATAAGGCACCCATTTGGAACTGGTCTCTTAAAATTGATTAATTGTCTCCACGGAATAGATGAACATTGTTGCAGATCAAATTCATGTTGAGAAAGGAAAGATTCCACGAACAGTATGCGAACCACGAACTATGAGTCTGCAGCCTGTCGCGTTTACCAACTGAATCACGGCGGACACTTGGTACAGCTAAGCTTTAAGTCACGTGGAGACAGCTTAGCTGTATCAGTGTCTGCAGGCACAAGATATGGGGAATTTGCTTACACGGATCACAATGTGCGGGAGGGGATTGTCATGCCACAAATTCCACTGTCCAGTCCTGTTCCGTACACTTGCACCAACATTCCATGAGTCTGCGTCGTAGTTTCGACAAATTATAACAAAAGTTGTTCAACTTCGTATTAGGATTTTTTTCTCTCTCTATCCATTGTAGCTCAAAAGTAAGTTTTCGTAACTACTCACTGCTCACACAAGAGGCGCTGGAAGTACTTTTATTCAATCGGGAACGAGCACTTTCATATAGACGCAGTGGCCAGTTTATTTGAAACACCCCCCCCCCCCCAATGCTATGTTGCGCCACCTCTAACAGCTAAAACAGCAGGAATTCGCTGTGGCATGGATTCAATTAGCCGCTGGAAGCATTGTTTCGTGATGTTTGTCCATGCGGATGCAACACCTCCTCCCAGTTGATGCTTATTGGATGGCGGTGGATCCATGCTTCGAATAACTCGTTCCAGCTCATCCCAAAAATGTTCGTTCAGGTTCAAATCCGAGGACTGTGGAAGCCAGAGGAGAATGTTGAATTTATTATCGTGCTCCTGGAACCATTCCATGAGGATACGAGCCTTGTGATATTGATCATTGTCCTGCTGGAAGTATCCTTGGGGGAAAACACAGTAGCCATGAAGGGATGAACGTGTTTCGCAACATTGTTCAGGTAGCCCTGACCATTAACGCGTTGTTCTACAGTTATCTATTTACCGGGCCAAGAGAATCCCAGACCATTATAGAGCCTCCACCAGCCTGAATAGTGGAAACCAGAGAGGAGGGGTACATCGCTTCGTGTTGTTGTATCCAAATTCTGCTTCGACCATCTGCGTGGTGCAATAGGAAACGGGATTTATCCGACCAGCGAAACTTCTTCCTGTCGTCGACGGTCCAGTGTTGGTGATCACGTGCAAATTGGAGAAGTTTTTTGCGGTTTTGGGTGGAGATTAAAGGTACCCGGACTGACCGTCGGCTGTTGTAGACCATCCTTACCAATGTACGGCGTGTAATGAGTGCAGAGATGTTATTCTGTGGTCTAGTGTTGTACCCCACGGTTAGTTGACGAGCCGTGACGTTTCTATTCGCACGAACAAGCATTCCCATGTTACGCTCATCCCTTAGATCGACGAGTCGTTTGCGACCACAGGCTTGTCTCTGGCTGGTTTTTTTTGGTTGTTTAACTAGTCTTGATAAAACCTTAAAATGGTTGTTCGGGAAAAGCCTAGAAGATGTGCGGTTTCGGAAATACCAGCCCACCTTATCGGGCACCAACTATAATCCCACGCTCGAAGTCGCTCAGATCCTTTGTTTTTCCCGTGGTGACAGATGTGTTCTCGCTCTATATTAGTACCGACTGTCACGTGACCAAATGATACGTAGTAATTGCTTTGTCAATGGATTTGCATAGTCAAAGGTGTTTCTAATAAACTGGCCACTCAGTGTATGATTCTAAGGCCTTTTTTTAAAAAAATTATTCAACTGTTTCGGGAATTCCCTCGACTCTCTCTATATGAAAATAGCCAGTGAAAATTGATATACAGGGTGCCTCAATTGAAATGCCCTGATTTCATTGGTCACGTAAAAAAACTAGTAAGTGATTTTATTCCAAGTGTGATGTGAAATTTTCGTTTTTGACGTTTGAAAGATGCTGCCTGAATTTTTCAGTCGTCGTTATCAGTGAATAGGCGCAAACTTATAATCTCGTATTCAGAGTTTATCATAAGCAGCATCAGATTCGAAGACAGTAAAGGCATGTTATAGGCAGTTTCCGGGGTTCGTTTTGAAGAGACATGGAGGAAGCCGATGAAAAGATGATTGGATGTCTCCGATACTAGGATAAGATTTGAGTGAAATCTTCGGAAATCAATCCGACGTCCTCCACAGGAATTAATTATGATAAGACCGACCGTGCGTAGAATTGTCCGAAAACGTTTACATTTGTATACCTACAAGGATTGATCAGGATTCTAATCTTTCAAATACCATCTTTTAAAGTGAAGAATGATGTTGTGTATTATCTATTTTTTTAATTATCAAAACACAACGATTAAAATTTAAGAGTTTCCTTGGAATATTCTGGATTCCATCTGGCTTCACTTATCCAAAACCACGTTATCTTTTCATTTTGTTCTGAAGCCAAGGAGCAGTGGTTTGCTTCATTTTTGCGTCGGCTACTTCTTACAGCGAGAATGAAGTGTGAATGGTTAGTTTTCGCTTGAAGATGAAAACAGTGGTTTTGGAAAAGCTAATGACTGTTAAATTTTAATTGTTATTTCTTGATGAACATTCAATTAAAAATAGAGTTTACTGTATTAGAGTGCGGGATTTGCAAAACCTGCGGACACGAATTGTGAACGGCATTGCTAGTGTCGCTGCCATTCGTCACCGGACACCGCTCCAAAAGCGCATCGGATCGTCCGTGCACGTTATGCAGCCTATAACATGCTTTGACGGGTTAGAATACACTCATACTGCAGTCAATATGAACAGATGATGCGAACTTTGTGCGGAGGAAAGAGGGATGATCATTGGAGCCCACAGGTTTGGGCATTCGTTCCGTGAGAGTTCCAACAAATTTCAGATACCCCGTTCAACTGTTAGTGATGTTATTTTGAAGAGGACGTGAGAGGGGGTTTTATAATATACTAACCCAGACCTAGTAAACCGACGAAATTTACAGACTGCGACCGTCGATGCTTTAAACGTGTGATGATGTCAAATTGGAAGGCTTCATTAAAAACCTTCAATGCGACTCATCGGTCTCCAAAACAATGGGAAGCCATCCTGTGGAGTGATGAATCCCACTGCCAGTTATTGCGGCCCGATGGACGTTTGTGGATTTGGCGAATGCCCGGCAAACTCGTACTTACAGTAAAATTGGGAGGTGGTGGTGTCAAAGTCTGGTCCTGCTTTTCGTGGTATGGTCTTGGTCCTCTTGTTTTAGTTTGCGGAACCATGAATGCCGAAGCGGACCAAATAGTTCTGGACGATTCTGCGCTACCGACATTGTGGGAACATTTGGTATTGCTCACTTTCAGAGAGCAGGCGTTATTAACACCTAATTTAAGAAAATGAGTGTGGCAAAACTTGACTGGCCAGCCCAAAGTCCAGACCTCAACCTTTGGGACGAATTGAAGCGCCGGTTGAGAGCCAGGTCTTGCGCCCAAAGAACATAACTGAGCTGTTTGCCAATTTGAAGGCTGAATGGAACAAGATTACGGCCGAGACTATACGGGGTCCGATTTAACTTACTGGTAAGGGGGGGGGGTCCAGTGACGAATGGAGAGATTGTGTAGATAATAGTGTATTATACACTTTAAGTGCGGCTATTTAATACATAAAAGCATGAAATGGCAGTTTAATCATATTATTTATAAAACTAAACCATAAGAAGTGTAAAATATACTAATTTTCATCTTATTCCATAATTGGTTATTTCGCGCCTCATGGCGTATATTTTATATGCCTAAGAAATGTTGAATATGAATCGTTTATTATCATTCGGTCAGCTCCCTTATTCAGGGCGCATCCCCATTTCAGGGTTTCTAGTCCACTTTGTCATGCAGTGACTACCTTCACATGGCAACGATGCTACTCGGCCCGAGTAACTCGGGCGGTCTTTTACCGTGGCTACCCTAGAGCCCAGATTTCAATCCCACAACAAGAATGTATAGAACTTGTTCGAACGATGGTAAGATCCTATTTCAAGAAATGCTTTTAGAAAATAAATGGAACGCCCATTCGCTTAAAATTTCTTTCAACACGTAACGGATTCTGTGCCAACCGACATGCATGTTATAGTTCGGACCAAAGTGGGTAGTGTGTATTTTAAACACAGGCTCTGATTCATTGGCCTGTATGCGTATAGAATTGTGCAAGAAGATTTACTTCATTGCCTTTTTTGTGGTTTGATGTCAAGAGAATAGATAAAAAGTAAAAAAAAAAAAAAAAAAAAAAAAAAAAAAAAAAAGTGCAATCCTGAAAGCAAACACAATAATAAATCCTTTTAAAAACAGGATCTGTCATTTCGTTTCATATCTTTTTATTGCTTTCCATCAAACTTTTCCTCTTCTCTTTTTTCAGTATTTACTCTTGACGCCATAATGACAGTCCTCAGAACAATGAATCCTTCCCGATGGAAGCAACGATAATGTTCCTTCCCGCTCATTTTCCTCGCAACAAAATTGATTTCATTTCCGCTCACATGTGATGGCGAAAAGAATAACAACAATCAAATAAAATGAAAAAATAATAATCATAACAACAATAAAATATAAGAAAAACCAATAACTTTGGTTATTCTTTTTTTTATATATAGAAGCTGGCGTTTCTGTTATTGAATGCCACAAATTGAATTGGTCTGCGCAAAGAGCTTTTCCCTTATTGGCTTCCAATGGTGCTCTCTCCCGTGGGGATTTAAAATTTTTTCAAGTATTTTTATTTTTATCACAATCGAATGTACTTGCACAGGCATGGAAGATTTTCATCTCATTACAAAACTTGTAAGTCAGTGGAAAACTACGACTACGGGATCACCAGCCATTCCCTTCAGTTCTATTAGTGGCTTTGCTGGAAAGAGGGTCTTGCTTTCGGATATATCACGGTATCAACATTCTTTTTGGTGTTGCCATGGAAGAAGTAGAATGGGAAGCGAAGCTCCCAAGAAATTGTGAAATAAAAAGTACACTACCGCTCCTAGCCTATGAATCGATTCGTAATGAAGCGAAAGTGAATCTATTGGACGACATTTCTTCTATGATTAAGTCAGAGTCATGAGAAGAAAGTCAGAAATTAAAATGACACTTACATTTTAAAATTTTAAAATGCTTGCAAAATAAGAAAATGCGAAATTTTGTTTCCTTGTTAAAGCGATTGCTAAAGCGGCATGGGTGTGTGTGTGTGTGTATCTTTGTGTGTGTGTTAATGCGCTTGACGGAACTTGTTTCTTCCACTAAGCAGTAAACGCAAATCACGTGAAACGAATGAAAATAGCAACAGACGACAATTGAATGGATTCTCAAGTTTCTAAAACAAATGTAGTTTTAAAAATCGTTCATTAAAATTAACTATTGCCTTCCAGTAAAAAAAAATCTCCATAGTAATTAATAACCGTTTCCTTAATTTATTATTTAATTTTATTAATTAATTCGGTAATCTTCGTAAATTTTCCGGGGCTGGCATCATATGAAACGAGGGCAAGACTATCGAGTGATATGAGTGATACGTTGCGTTGGTGAGGGGGTATGTAGCGCGGTGCTTTATAAGTTTAAATAAAAATAGTGTTTATGGATGCTTACCTCGTCTTTTAAATTGTTCGGCAAAAGTAAGGTTTTGAGCTTAGTAACACTGCTCAAACTGCAATTCTTTAGCGACCGCCGTTAACGATTTTTCTTCTCTTACCGTCATATCCGTTTTGAACGAAGCGCTGCCGCCGCCCCGCAACGCTATCGCTTTCAAGGTATGTTTGCACGCAAACAACGATTTCTTTCGTATACATTCGTGTACTTCCCTTGTTAGTTGTGGAAGAGCGATCGCCAAGGGAACATGTGCTGCAAAGTGATTTCAGTGTTTGCCTTTCAATTGTATAACTCTTCATCCATCGAAAATTTTGTTCATAACGTCTAGCATCGACATGGAGAACACACGGAAAGCTAATTCTAAAGGAGCAAACCATTGCAACTTTCGAACATTTAAAAAATCATCTTGGGGGAGGAAGGGGGCATGGTAGAACAGCGGAGGGCATTACCGCCTGGCAGCAATTAAAATAACAGCAGGGTAGTGACTAGTCAGCGGAAGTCGACTCCATTCGACTCAACCGCAGTAGTGAATTGGCGCTGGACTTATTTCACCGATTTAACATTGGATGTATTACTTCTTCCATGGTGTTGCGACCTGGACTGTTGGGCGGCTAAGGTAAATGATGACGTCATCGTCATGCTTGATTAAGCATGCTGAACCATCCTTTAGCATTGTCGTTCATGAAGAAAACTGTCAGTTGCAGGATAAAAAGAGCAGCATTGAAAGATGGAACTCGTCCATAAATATCAAAGGATAAGATCCATACAAGAACAACTTCGAGTTCTCTCGATAAATTCATCCTAATACAGTGGTGTTGAAGCTTTTTATCACAAAGAGACACTTTTAAGAAGAATCTTGAGGTCCATGTTATTGGTAGAGGAGCACTTACTGGTTTCTGTCCGTCTGTCTATCTCTTCATATTTTCCACATTTTTTGAGGTAGAAGGTTGAAACTCGGAACGTAGGTTACCGTGGGCATGTCCTACTTCATTATTTTGTTTGCCCCACTAGGGTCGGAGTTAAACGGGATCAAGCGATCAATGTGGTATTTAAGCATGTTAAGAAGTGATACTCGATATATAGAGTCATCTAGGCCAGATCTACATTACTATGATGTTTGGGCTAAGTAATCCCATGGGGTCGGATTGTGGGGGATGGTAGAACTATGGCAACATATGGCACAATATCGCTCGATCAGAAATGATGAGAAAGAATGACAGAGGTCGAGAAAATCAATTTTTGATAAACATTGGGGATTAAAAAATGCAGATAAAGGAGTTACAATAGATGCACTAAGGGATTCCGCTATTTCCCTATGGCCTCTTCGAGGGTATTAATTTCTTGTTCCACCGTGTGATGTTAATCATGTTGTTAAGTATTTGGATATCTTCCCTTATTACAGCTGATAATCGATGAATCTTCTTTTTGGACGATTCCAATTGGCCTGATAGGAGCCTCACTGAGATAATTCAGATTGAATGACCTGGATTCGAACAAGGGACCAGGAGTATATACGTAACTCTTCGCTTCTACCAACTGAGCCACCACGAACACTAGTACAGCTGAGCTGTCTCCGGTTGTTATAAAGGCTGCTAAGCAGTCATAGTGGGATCCCACATACATAAATCCTGGGTACGCCTATGGAAGCCCAATGATAGGGCAGGCACTGGCTCGCAGTTCGGGTAATTCTCCTTTCAAAGACCGTTAACAAGCTGGTGAAAAATCTGTATGTCATGGAAAGGTCCTTACCAGATACTTGTACTCCTGGCGCTTCCTTCTGGGTCCAGATATGGGTCTGAAATAGCCTTGGCTAAAATCAGTCATTGCAGCACAGTGGATGTCCTGTTTTAAACGACGACGGTTTCGCTCATGATTGGTTATCTTTGAACCAACAGTTATCGTATTTAGACTAACACTGTGAATCATTAGCATTCACTTGCTGGATAGTCTGGATATTAAGAATCCAGTGAGATGCATCACTTTTAGCTAGACGAGCATCAACACTTGAGTAGTCCCTTTTTAAAATCAGTTAGGCACCCAGCTCCTTAGATCAATATACCCTCCCATGATATGACCTCAAACTCGTTCGCAAAATTGAAACTGATTCATTGGTCAGTATGTGTTGAGTGTAGAGAAACATAGGACTTCGTTTTGGAGTGGTGTCCTAAAACTAGATCAGATATGTACCAGCTCCTTATTCTCTCATTCTCTCTCTGTCTCATATCGATCCATTTTGAGTGTGACGAAGAAGAGCAGTTGCGGCTCAGATCGATTACGGCGTCGACTTGATATTCATGTCGATTCGATTTGATCGGTTGAAGCTGTAGATCGCATGATGCCAAGACGCTTTTGGATCCATAGGCAAGGTCTTGACCTCTGGAGAGTGTGATCCTTCTTATGTGAAGTGAGCCATCAAGAGAGGAAGCTCTTGAGTGATTGTTAATGGGACAGGTCTGTGCAATATTTAATGAAACTGTATCGTTCCTGGTGTTTGGGGACCCTCGAACGAATATAGGATCTCAGTAAACACTGGTGGAAAGTGCTGCCACTTGAGTGGCATGTTGGGTGAATTGGGGCCACCGCAAGAGAGTGCTTAATGGAGATTTCGTTGGACGATAATGGGATCTTGAGTTTGTGGTTCCGTTATGATTGGTTGTCCTGGGATTGCATTTTGTGGAAGACTGTTCATTCTGATTCCTTATGCACACTATCTCTGGGAAGATCAGGGTATTGTTACCAGATGACGTTGCTGCGTCGTTTAGGAAGAAGACGCGCTTGTTTTATGTGTGCTGGATCGTTCAAGATAAAGCTAGAAAACGTGGAAACAGATTATCCTGGACAGTGTGTTTGTTTGGTGAGAAGGAGCGGCAGGCTGCTGTATTTGACTTTATTTACGGCGACCAACACTGTATGAAATGTTTTGCTGGACTATTGCAATCTGGAGTAAAGTGCTGGAGTGGGAAGTTCTTCGAGGTTAGCAGAACATTGATAAGACAATTTATATAAGATCGCCTCCAAAAGTTCCTTGATTATTCTGGGTACTGATTCCACAGTCCAGCGTTGCGCAGCAGATTGCAGTTGTGACTATCTTTCTTTGTCACAGGGGTATCCATTTAGATTGAGATGGCATGACTGTATCGTGTGGCCCAAAAGTCTGGATCCACCTAAATAAAGACTCACCGCTCTGCGCCGAGCTAATGGTTTTGATTGGGGATACTATTAGGGGTAAGAGGAAACACTTTGATCATGTGACGAAAATGGACGCCACCTTGGATACAACTCCAATTTTCAACAGGATGGGGCCATGTGATATATGAAATCTACGTGCAATCTGTTGACAAGCACAATGGTGTTATTCTTTCTCACGTATCTTTATTCATTCCTGAATTAATGCGGTTTTTAATCAGACATAACATCCGCATTCACCACAAAGGCTACAACTTCTGATGATTACATATTATCAAAATGGTACAAATGAAAGGATGTGTTCAATGCGTTGCCAAATCCAACCTAAAGCCCCATTCACATTGAACGTTCAGGAGGACATTGGAATCAACACTCTGAAAAGTGTGTGTGATAAGCTGTTTCAGTTGTTCAATGACGCTTCTTTCAACAGGATGATGCTTCGCCCCATTATGGCGCTGATGTTAGTGATGGACCTGCGATTGGCGGTCATGGGCCAGTAAAGTTCCACAGACCCCCGGAGTTGACCCCAGTGGATTTTTACCTCTGGGGTCAATTAAAGACTCCTGTGTATGACGAGACGATACAGAATAATGAACGTTCAATTTGAATGGGGCTACAGGTTGGACTTGGCAACACATTGTGATCACCAGCATTTGCGGTTTTTGTGGTTAATGTGTATGTTTTTTCTGACCAAAAAAACGGCATTAACTCAAGAATGAGTAAAGATGCGTAAGAAAAAACAGCACCGTTGTGTTTGCTAGGAAGTTCCACTTGCATTTCATTTATCACATGACTCCCTTCCCCTTTGAAATTTCGGAATTGTATCTAAATTGGCGGTCATCTTGAGGCATTAAGAGATCCATTTGCATACCCGTGCGTTCTATACAAAGCCATTTAAACCCTAGACAGAGTCCATGGGTAACGAAACCCATGCCTTCACAATCTCAACTTACAGATAAAGAGTAAATCAGCTATCAAAAGGCCAGCTTTTTCAACTTGAAAAGCTGTCTTGTTTTGAATTTGTTAGGCGAGATTAACTAGTTCGTTTAGACGAGAACCTGGAAAAGAGGCGCCTGGCAAAACAGCATAGTTAGCTTATATGAGTTACCAGTATCGCCAGATGATTTTCCATTGGAAGGTAAGTACACTCAGGCCGCTTTATTAAGAACCGACACTCATCAACTTGACACCAGTATGAAACTAACAAGAACTTGAACTTGGTATGGTAATGGGCACCAGGAGAGCAGCCTTAACGAAACGGGCACAAGACACCTCGTTTCAAAAAACTGTTGGCAACTATTTGGTCTTTGCCCTTTACTCGCGCGAGCCGCACTTGCATGCAGAGGCGATCGTTAACAAAAGTTAGACGAGCCGAGAGTGTAAATCAGTTTTGTTTGAGCGCGAGCTTCCGCGAGACGACGTTTTGAAAACTGGGAGGAGGAGCAGAGCCGTGAGCCCATTATTTACAGGACGCGACAACAACAATTGGCGAATCCACAAACGTGTTGCTCTAAAAGTGGATTTATGGGGGCTGAGGTGTGAAATTGTCGCGCATGCGCCATGGCACTTCGTGAAATATGGATCGCTGCTTGTATTGTGCTGGGATATACGTGTTGCGTCTGGCTTGAGAGGTGGGGTGCTGACAAATTCGTTTCGATTGTTGGGCGTTTCGTGAATACTTTCGGTTGAAGTCGAGTTTTGTTTTGATGTTGAGCTTATTGGTTCCCATTATACACAACTCGGTTCACTTAAATAGTCATTGCGTCTGTGAGCTTTTAGTCTGCACTGTTATACATTTAAAGAAGTAGTCAGTACTGAATATGTTTCTTGGTCTCCATTTTCTAGGAGTAAATGCTAATGCTGATAGTTACACTTTGACCAGCTCTGAACCGCAGTATACACTATTCACAACTTCTTGAAATACAGGTGGTTATTTTAGCGAGGCTGCCATTTGCATCACGAAATAGTTAATGCTTATTGTGACCCCACCCTCAGTTAGTTTGGCTTTTGGTAACAGTTTAACACATTTAAGCTGAACCCATTAGTATGCTGTTTAAGTTTAACATAAACAACCAATAGCCTTAGTCCGTTTTCTGACATGTTAAGCAACTCAACTTAACTGGAAGGTAAACAAGATGGCGCAAACAGTGTAAACGAGAAGAGCGCGCTCACATGCTCAAAGAGGCCCCCAAGATAAACAAGAGAGAGAAACGGGAAATGCGATCTTGTTTTATCGATTTCTTTCAGTTCTTGGATCCCATTATATGTGTATGTTTTATGTACGTTTTTTCGCAGCAAACTGGTTCACCCTTGTCTTCTCGTGAATTTTTGATTTTACTTGTTTTTGAAGATGACATAACAATTGAGAGAGCGCTGACTGAAAAGACAGGCCCTGGCACAGTAAGTCAGCTAACCAAAGTAGGTCTAGCAACAATCCAACCTTCATTGTTTTCAACAAATGAAAAAAATACTGTTTGTTACGATCCAAGATGTAAACAATGACGATTACGTTGTTGCTAGACTTATTTTGGCAGGGTTCGTAATTAGCGGTTGCCTGGTTGCCACAGACTACCTAAAATTCATTCTGATAAACTATTTTTCACTGGGGTAAACTATCTATCAATCCTGGTTGCCCGCGCGTATGAACATCTACAAAGAATCGGCATTCAGATCCGAGTTGTCAGCCACTCGGTAGGTGTCTGAAAACTAGTCGGGGAATCATTGCGGAATGGGCTTCGCACAAGGCCAACGAGATAACAAGGCCTGGAAGCGAAAAAGTCACCTGACGAATTGGGTGCTAGCAACAATCCAACCTTCATTGTTTCCACCAAAAGGAAACATACTGATTGTTGGCAACGCACTATCTTGGTTCCACCAACACCACCTCTACTCAAAGCCTGAGCGCGAAAATTTCATACATTGTTACATCATCATAAAAAGTCATCATTAATCGCATTTCTACCAATAGTAAGCTCTAAATTATGACTTCGTATCATGATGTAACAATGTATGACGTTTCCGCGCTCAGGCTTTCTCTTTAGGTGGTGTTGGTTCCTTGTATGGCCCACTAGATTATAGAAGGCCTATCCATCCGGTGATAAGAAGTGGAGGCAAATAGGTTTCTCTTTTTTGCCACATTGGCGCTGAAACTCGGCCCTAGCCTAAGCTTCGATTTCGTTTAACCAAACTTATCGCACGCGTTTTTGTTTTGTTAACGACAATAAGATGTTAACAACTATCATGACAATAATTGAAGAACGAAGAATCAACACCACCTAGAAAAAACGTCTGCGCACTGAAACGTCATACATTAATAAATTAAAAGATTAAAAATTATTATAGATATTTTAATTAAAATAAGTATTAAAGCCTATAATTAGACACAGAAGAATTTTAGGCTAAATTAAATAGCTATATCTCCTATTCAGAATGTATTATTTTCAATTGCATGGGGACGAGTTTTAGCGCCACTGTGGCAAAAATAAGAAACCTATTTGCCTCCCATTTTAGATGCTGAAAAGCATCGAATGGACAGGCCTTCTTTAATCTAGTGGGCCATGGCCGTTGCTAAGTATTAAATATGCTGATTCTGACACTAGTTTGTCTACATAAGCGATCAGAATGTCTGCAATAAAAGCATATTTTATTGCTACGTTTTTTATGACGACCCATAATTTCAAAAGGAGAAAATGATTTAAACTTTTCCTAGCACCGGCTGTGTGGAACCAAGATGGCGAATCACTAAGGAAGTCCATTGGCGTTTCAAAGTGCAGTAATGGAGGCCCGCCTCATGAAAATTGAGAGTTATGAGAAATATCCAACAGCAAATATGGCATCTACCATTCATAAATGTAGTCAGAGGTTTAATGACCCATGTAGAACTAACTGAGAATACGAGCTTTAAAACTTCAAAGTTTGGCAGCTATAACAGAAGAGGTGCCATAATTTGGGAAAATCTCTAATGACCTGTACAGAAATTTTCCCACGAATGTTGGGAAACAATGGATGTTTGTGTTAAATTTAACATATTTTACTTATGTTAAATAGTCTGCATATCCAAGACATGGCAATCATAGAAACATTAAAAATTTGTTCTTTTGGGATAGTGTTAATGATTCTGTTTGGTTTCAATGCAAGAACTTTTTCTGTTGGGTTTCAATGTTCTGCTGTGCCTTCCACAAAATGTTGTAGATTGTGAAAGGGGATTTTCAACGATAAAAATTATTAAAATATTAATTACACAGGCGGAAAAAAAAATCCTAACACGACGAAGGACTTGTTAGATGAATGAAATTTGGACAGTATATTCAGCTGTGGTATTTATTCAATTGATTCAAGTTTCAAGGTTACAACTTATAGGGGGCGCCACCAGCGCCGCCCTGTACATGCAAATGAGACATTTCAATGACAGATATAAAGGAGATCAGACGCGCGTCTGTGTCACTTCAGACACTTGTGGACGTGTGTGATACAGTACTGTAGAGTAAAACATGCCTCGAAGGCGACTGCGACGTGAATATGGACAGTTAACCCAATTCGAACGAGGACGTGTAGTGGGCCTTCGAGAGGGTGGGCTGTTGCAGAACGCATGGGTCGAGACGTTGCCACTGTGTACAACTGTTGGCAGCAATGGTCCAGGGAAGGCAGGATTACCAGGCGACCGATCTGGACGACCCCCGGCCACTGAAGACAGGGTTGACCAGCGCATCTGCAGGATGGCTGTGGCAAATCGGACAGCATCTGTAGCGGACATTCGGGCTGCTGTGGCACCCAACGTCACTCCACGCATAATTCGGAACCGTCTCCTGGCCAGGAACCTCCACTCCAGGCGCCCTGTGGCATGTTTGCCTCTTACCCCTCAACACCGTGCGGCACGTCTTCAGTGGTGTCAAGCCAGAGCGATTTGGAGGGCAGAATGGACGTCTGTGGTCTTCACGGATGAAAGTCGTTTCTGTCTGGGTCAGAGTGATGGTCGCACAAGGGTCAGGAGGAGGAGCGGGGAAGTCCTGTTACCGAGCTGTATCCGTCGTCGGCATACTGGCCCCACCCCTGGGATTTCCTAAGATTGCATTAGGCAATAAAAAATTATTAATTTATTAGGTATTAAAAAGTAATAAATGTAAATTAAATAAATCATCTTTTCTTAGATGTAAATTTTTGTTAGTAAAACCATAAATCATAGAAAGAGTATGATTATGGTAAAACTTGAGATACTACTGTTTTAAGTACTGATTTATTTGATTGTGTATGGAAAAATCATACGTGAGTAAAGCTAACTTCTAATGGAAAAATCTACATTTCAATCGACTCCATGTCGGCAACCACATTTGAAATTGGGCAACCAGAATTTTTGGAATAGCTGCCAAGTGGGTAACTACTAGACTAGTAACTACACATAATACTTAATTTCTGCCCCTGTTTTGGTAATGGACTTTTCAGTGCTGTGGCCTGTCTCTCTCGTGGGCCTCGTGTATTTGAGGCCTGGCGCCATTGCATTAAACGATACGCCATTTTCTGTGCGAGTTGTTTTGAGACTAATAAGTGCTTATTATGAGGAATACTTCTTTTGGGCATAACTGTGATGGTGATCCCGTACTTATTACTTTTTGTTTGGGTTTGACTCTGCAAGTTGTGACGTCACATTTGCTTCAGCTAAAGAAAAGCGAACTAAGCATATCGAAGAGATGCTTAGCTTGGCTGAAAGAAAATGGCGATGGCGGCGGTTAGTTAGTACTAGGATGAAGTGGGATCCGAGAGCCACATTTGAGTTGGAATGGGGCAATTTCAGATGCATACTCAGAGTTGTTTGTAGAGGCTGAGCCACTGATCGACCATTAAGGATTTTAAAAAAAACAACAGTGGCGGCCTCTTGTGGTCATTTTACGAAATAAGTTTCTTATTGACGTAGAATGCGTCTTACGTTTCGAAACTGGGATGCCACGCTTAAATCATGTCAAGAAAAGTGATCAAGAAAACTTTAATAACGTGATAACTATTAATGAAAGAAGAATAAACGATTCTGCATTCGATAATGTATACAACAAAGCATGTTGTGAACCTTGATTGACTTCGTGTTGACGTCATCGGCTGATGCAATCGCAGTGCAAAGTTGAGACAGAAAATTTGCTCTGTGGCGGATATTAATTAAATCTAGCTCCAGCTTCCTTTGTGCTAGCACGAAGTTTTAGGTGTCATTTGTTTTATCATTTTGCGCTTTATAAAATAGCTTAAAATTAAGCCTCAATAGTGTCTAAGGTATCGGCCTTCGAAGTGTGGAAATTTCGCAAAAATTACAGAATTTCCAAATTTATGCATAATAAAAACCAGAAAATTTATAGAAACCGTCAAAGAACAACAGGTCGAGAGATCGGGAAAAGGGAAAGTTATATATCAGCGATCTGGTGGGAAATTAGGAACGCGTGTACGCTCTCTACGAAACTTCTTTTTAGCTATCTCGACATTCTTACATTTCGCGAGGTGTTCATCATAGAAGGGAAAGTACAGAAAAACGAATCGTTTTAACGAGCACTTCAGTTTGTTTACAATATCTTTTTGACGATATGGCAGTAGGTTACAGATACGTACGCCGCCTTCTTAAAGACTTTGAAATCGGAGAATATACTCTCCAAAACGTAAGCAAGTACAAGACCAACATGCTAAGTCGTGCTGATCAAAAACTTGCTGAGGGTCCACAATAGAATTTTCAGGACGATAACTTTTGTTCCCTGGTTCAATCCTAGGTCGTGTTACCTTCATATGTCCAGATCTAAGTAGTAACAGCTGTTTTTGTTGCAAACGACCTTTCACCAAACTACTGCAGGGGACGTAGCCTAGTTGCGTTCGCTGGGCACGACTTAGTCGTGAAGTTAAGCAACGCAGGGTGCGGTAAGTCATTGGATGGGTGACCAATAGTGGCATTCAGTCTTCGTCCCCCTCCGTGCTACGGAGGGCCCGTAAAGCCGTCGGTCCCGGCTGTTGTCATATGACAGCAATCGTTAAGCCAGAAAAACTACAGGCAGCTAGAAAAACTGACAATTAGGTTGGCCACTAGACCATACGCAATCAATCAACCAAACTGCTGTCAGTGTTACGGTAAGTAGAAGATTGTCTTGGACTTGCAGATAGCTTTGGGTTTCATGGTTCTGTTAACCACAACTAAGTGGACTAGGACTTTATTAACCGCACTCTGGGAGATATCGACCATCCAGCTTAAGCTTTCGACTTTCTGACTGGAAAAGGGTGTGTCCTAATCAAGTCACTATAATATTCCATTGGCCTGCTATGTCTGTAAGACATGGTGATCTGTGGCTTAAGGGAAGCAGAACTGTGACATTTGTAAACTAGAGTACAAGATCCTGGCTTATAGTGCTGAGAGTCAGCCCTTTTTGGTATAGGTCGTCCAGTAGATATGCTGCGTTTGTATGCAGGACCAACCTGCTTATGACAGTTCAGTCCTTACCACTACCACAACAGGCTTTAGTACAGTTTTTTAAGAAATTGTTGGGGTACTTGATTTTTACGAAACGTATTGGTTGTCTGTATGTGTGTCTTGCTGTGTTATAAATTTTTCCAGGACGTTCCGTTCTCTGTAGTTTATTTCAGTGACGGTTTACTGTGAGGACTGGGGTGCACGCTTTGACAAATTCACTGTTAATTGCTGGTGACGTCAAACGTCTCGCGCCGTTAAATGAAGCGCGGTATGAAAATTTTTGGTAATTGCTGAACTAGAAGCATTCACCATTCATTATTCATCAATTTGTGGCAATTGCACCGTCTCATCGGAGACCCAGTCGTGGTGGTGCTGTTGTTGTTATTGATTCTGACAAATCGATAACACAATCCTGGTTATGAGTCTGAGAGGTATACTCGAACTGGTCCATGAATAATTTATCGGGTCTTTTAATCCATCGACACGAGCTCATAATTTGCATACTTTTGGTTATTGGATCGTTTTGTGTAAATAGAACGGGCTTGTTGTCCTGGAAATTGACCGCCCTCAACCTCTAGGAGATCGATAAGTTATTTAGTGGGCGCTTTTAGTTTGTACTATTTGTTATTCTTGTTTACTAGCGGAGATTATGTTAGTTCTTGGGTTTGAATCCTAAGCTACGGACACTTGTACTTGATTTAAGATAATTGTGCTTGACACTCTTTATTTCTTTATCCCCTGTCTGCTCATTGAAAAACCATCCCGTAGAGGACCCGCATATCACTTAACCAGCAGATAAAAGCGTCTCTCCGTATCAAACCAGCAACAGTCAACACCATTTCGCTGGTTCACCTTCAAAACCAAAAGAGGTTTCACTGTAGCTCTCTTATGTGAAACAGTCCAAACATTCGATCAAGGTGAATCATGATCAGTTTACAGCATCTTAGTTGGTGAGGAGACAAGGTTTTATCACTATGACCACTCTGAGGCTAAATAGCAGTCAACAGATTGGGTCCACTATTCTTCACTGAAGAAACCCAAATGATTTCGAAGTGTGCGTTGGAAAAACAATGAATGGTTGATAGCTTCTTCTCCTGCACTGCTCATGTGGCACCCATTTCCCTGCAAACTGGCAAAGCTGTCACTGCGGAATGCTTACTGACGAAGCGTGTTTCACACGTCCTGCAAAATTGGAAAGAAAAGCGCCCAAGAACTGGTCATCGAGGTTTGTTGTGGCACGAGGATGATGCTCTTGCAGTTTGGACTCCCGTCCACTTTACTCGCCAGAACTGACTTTCTGTGATGTCTTCATGTTTCATCTCGTGAAAAATAAGCTTTGTTATGTGGGTTCGATTTTGAGGGCGTCTTAAGAACAGGCATGGACTAAATTTAGAGTGTCTCGGAGTCGAGTGGAAACGAACCTTTTCTGATTGGCTTGAACGGATGAATCTTAAGTATAGCTTCCAATGAAGAGTACTTTGAAAAAGATTTTCATAAAAAAGTTTTTTTATGTGACTACAACTTCTGCACTGCCCTTGTATTACATTGATGTCACACAAATTGAACTTTTGTAGATTCTAATGGGTGATCAATGGCGTGAATGAGACAAGCGTGAACTAACGTTGATGCTGCTGCCACCTCTTGGGGGGGGGGGGGGGAGTTATCATTGGACCAAGAAAACAATAGAAAATTTTGATAGCTGAATGACTTTCTAACTATCTAAAGTTGTTATTAGCTAACCTCGGAGAGCAAAAGGTGGTCATTATGAAAAACCAGTTACAATAAACCAGTTTTGGTCTGTGAATGAAAAGTTCGGAGCGACAGAGCTTTGGACACTTCTCCTTATCTGAGGCCGAGGACGATGAGGATTTTTTTTTAACCTTGCACTTTCTAAAGATGCTGAGATCACGCACTTCCTTCGGAAGGGAAGCAGAGCCGTTGGTCCCGGATAGTCGTTTGCCGGTTGCACGTCAAAGAACCCTTGCAA
This sequence comes from Rhysida immarginata, assembly GCA_023313115.1. Classification (NCBI taxonomy): domain Eukaryota; kingdom Metazoa; phylum Arthropoda; class Chilopoda; order Scolopendromorpha; family Scolopendridae; genus Rhysida; species Rhysida immarginata. Next base: position 1,143,272 of record JAHWFO010002816.1, read on the forward strand.
GACAAACTTTGCGGTCTCGCTAAAGCCGTCCTGATATGACGATAATGCAGGGTGAGTCAAAAGTCGCAGTACACCCTGATTTTTCGAAAACCCTGCAGGAATTGGGAAATCTGAATATTCCATTAAGGTATGGGTGAGGTGGTCTATCTTTTACGATATGCACCAAACATGGCCGCCATCTTGAAATCGGCCATCTTGAATCTAAGTCAATTTTTTTCAATGGTAAGGGGGTCGTGTGATATATCAAATAACATCAGCATTTTCTGACAATTTCATTCCTGTAAACAGATTTGAAGTAGCAGTTATGGTTCAAACGTTACAACACATTTTGTTTGGAATTACAGGCTGGACTGTTCAACATGGTGTCCCTCTTGGTCAAGGCACATTTGAAGGCACTGAATCCAATCGTCATGCACTCGCAGAAGGATTTCCGCAGAAATGCTGGCACATACTTCTTCAATGCGTTGCTGGAGATGGTGTCTGTTTCTGATTTTCTCTGCTTATACGAGTTGTTTTAAATGACTCCACAGATAAAAGTCAAGTGGTGTGAGGTCAGGTGATCTGAGTGGCCATTCCACAGCACCACGTCGGCCAATCCAATGACCAGGAAATTGAATATCTAACCACTGATCGATGACTGGCTGATTCCACATTCTGCTGACAGACGTCTTGTGCTGTGTCGTGGGCTCTTGACGAAGGACGGCAAAACCATACCTTTCACTTTACCCACTCGATAAAGGGGGCAGGGCATGAGATTTTTTCACCGGGTTTTTTGCTAAACCCACATTTTACATGATGCTCTACAACTTTCTAAATAACACATGGGGCCTACCCCTACAAAATTAAAATTTTCAAAATTTACCCCTTCACCCCCAGGGACGCGAAATATTTTTATTCGGAATTAGTAGACATCAAAACCAAATAATCAATATTCATTTTCCCCCCACCTGTTCCCCTTGAGCCGTTATTTGGACCTAAAGACGGGACACCAATTATGAAACGCCCTGTATTCTTTATCTTAAGCGTCACATAGGGGTCTAACAAATTTTGATTATTGACCTGCCAAAGAAGTTTTAAATCTTATTACTACGTCATGCCGCTTTCCAGGAGATGTCAGGACACGGCTGTCCTATCTAGTCGACCGATTTTTGGCATGAACTAAATGTTCTTTGAATCTTGTCTCAATTTTGTCGTTTGTTACTCTTCTATAAACCTTTTTGTACTTATTACAGAGGATCTCGTAAATATCCGACTTGAACATAGGAGGGGTCTTATCCTTCGGGTTTCCCAATGTATCGTAGGGTATTGAGGTTCTTGTATACCAAGATCAATTCATACTGGCGATTTTTAAAATGGTATATGAATGTGGGAGGTTGGTAATTCGTGATATTTTTAACTGTGGGCACGTTTGGTGTCGTCATGACCGACCGCGGATGACCAGTAATGCTTGTTATGTCGTCCGCAACACTACCTGTGCATTCGGATGAATGTTTACAGAATAGCCCTCGGAAAGTTTTCCTATTGCGACACATCAAGCCATTGATGTATCAGACATTTGTGTAGAATGAGATACTTCTTGTCAGGGTTCAAGCTCTCTATCTTATTGTACAATAGATACCAGAGTGCCTGAAATATTCATTCCTAACCATTGGTTCTGCCATTTTGATCCTTTAAGTTTTGAGACAACCTGTATTACGTGAAACCTATAGACTACGCATCCTAGAGAAAACATAACATTTGTCATAAGAATAATTTTTTTCCAGGATCAGAAACACCTACACAGGACCCTCATAATTTGAACTCATCAAAAAACCTGAAAAATCCAGTTTCTCCAAAAAGTTCGTCAAAACACCAAACTTCCCCCTCCATTTTCATTTTTTAGTACGACCAAACTGTAATAAAACTTTTCATCCGCCATCAAAAGCTGACTCAGCCTACTAATTTCGCTTGATACTAGTCCTACCAGATAACTGGTCTGGGGGAGGAAATAACGTTGTGGAGCGAAGAAGAAAATGATCAATCTCATAAACGGCCATTATCGTCGTTGAAATTTGATAGCGAAGCAGACGATCTCGGCGTCTCCTGCCATTCGACAGCGTCGTGAGTTACAAGCTGCATTCGTCGCAACCAATTCGTCATTCCTGCTTTTATCATCGCGCCGGACGGTGTTATTAGAGCGGGGGTCTTTAAACGATGCCAGCTCCAATGAAAAACGAGTTTCACTCTTTTATGGGGGAGTCTTTTGCCTTCTTGTGCTTATGAAGAACGCGGACCTCTTTAGCAGTTAAAAGTCGCAATATAAGTACTAATAGTAATGCATGACTTACACCCAGCGGATACCCTATCAATATCTACTCAAATAATACTGGAATCACGAGGCCCATTCAATAAGTCTTAAGGGTCCTTGTTCCCTTTAAAAATGGAAGGAGCCGCTTTTGATCCAAAATCTTTTTCCAATAATTGACCTGGAACGGAACAAAATGGGTCGAACCCAGATTTTTTTAAGGTTTTTTTTTGCCAACGCGTGCTTTGATTTAGGACCCCATTTATTAGTCCTTGTATCTTAGATTAAAGTAACATTCCCAAAATAATAAAAACGTTCCTTTTTAAAGTGTTGTGTTGTTTCTCATTGATCGCAAAAATCGATCATGGAACTTGGGTATTGAGTCATCGGACTTGAATATCCAGTATCCCATAGAGCGATGATGAAGGGAGGGCTTAATCGTGACCACCGAGAGAGAAGGTCTCCGCATTGAAACTTATTGCATTGTTACATCATCATAGATAGTGCAAATTCAGGGCTTATTATTGGTCGAAATACGAATAACAATGCACTATCTATGATGATATAACAAAGTATTACGTTCCAAGGCGGAGGCCTTCTCTCTCGGTGGTCATGGCCTAATAGTGACCCATAATGATTGAAAGGTGAAAGGAGGGGGAATGAAGTGTTGTGCTGTTCTCTAGAATGGACTTCCCTCAAACACCAGTATCCAACTTTACACGAAAATTCAGTCCAGACAATAAAGCGTAATACAAATATACAGGGTGATACAGAGGAATATGGTAGATAGAGATTTAAAAAACAAACGTTTTTTTTCCTATTAAGCAGTGTATGCCTTATCTCCATTATTTTGACTGTTTGCCGATCTTAATCCACTAGATTTTTTCTGGTGGGGACATCTGAAGATTCTAGTGAATTCCATACCTGTAGATCATAATTTCACGGATTGTTGAAGCCTGTAACATCATTCGTACAGGCATATTTGAACAAGTGTAGCAGTCACTGCTTCGGCCATGCCAGTGTTGTGTTCAAGAAAGAGGGCATCAGTTCGAAGCACTTCTGTAATGCACATGACATTCCCCAAAAAAAGCAGTTTATGTAAACTGAGAGGCCAGATATGGGAAGGCACTAATGTGATGTTAATTGGGTGTTGAACCTCCGTAAGCCCTCAAAACTGCAGTAACAAGTTCTGGAGAGATATTGACCCACGCATCTTGCAGTCCTACCCATAACTGTTCTACGCTGGGTTCATTGAGCGTACAGTGGTATCTACCGCATCCAATAAATTCTCTATGATCTGTGGGATCAGGCCATGGGGGCGGTTTACGCGTGTGAAAACATTGTCTCGGCGATACTGAAGACCCACTGTAGACACTGTTGCCCTCGGAAACCCGAATTCTTGTGTAATCTCCGATATGCTATGATCCATGCGTCTTGCATAGACTCTCATCCCAATTTCAAAGTCTAACCGACGTGCTGTCATGTTCACTCCACAGCACTGCTCAGATATCGTGTCTACACTAGCGCCATACGCCTCATCTGGCCGCAACATTCGAAAGTCATACACGGCACATCTTCAAATGGGACAACCCTTCACATGACTTTTGGCTACTCGGTTTATATCGTCCTCTTTGACCAGCATTTTCATAGCCCTTAACTCATTATCCTAGGGGTGGCCGTGCCCTGGTTGTCTCGTCGGTTGGCTTGCCAATCGATGGAGTTCAGCAACTTCAGGCGCGGCCAGCTGCTGGTTGGGTGACGGCCTGGGCTTGAGGGCCACCGCTGGCGGGACAGCTATTTGGGGCGCGGCTGTTGGGGGACTTTGGTCTGACCCATTTGCCGATTGACCATAGCTGGTGTTCCAGCAGTTGGTGACAGCCTCTGGTTCGTTCATCCCCAGCAGCTTTTCCATCATGAAAACCCCCCGTGCTTCGGAGGGCACGTTAAGCCGTCGGTCCCGACTGCTACTGTCATCTCGTAGCAGTCGTTATTAATGGGATGGCGCAAAACTCCCTCGTAGGAGTAGGTGCCGCAGATTATCGCTTGCGATAATCTACCCTCTGTACCAGATAAGATAACTCATTATCCTTATTAATTCTTCAGTTTCTCCCTTCCTGCTCGCACACCAATGCCCCATACAGTTACCACCACATCAAACTAACCTCTCATTCATAACAGAAATCAGCCAAGAAACTGTGGACACCTCTCATTCGCTAAGCCCCTAAACCCTTTCACGACAATACATCCCAATGTATAAAAATCTCAATATTTTTAAAAAATTTTACCGATGATGGCCTTTGGCCGAAACATGTAGAATAAGGAACTTATAGGTCCATTATTTATAACATCTAAAATGCTAATATTTGGTCGATTTCTACTTCCATGGTGAAGTGAATAAGGGGACACCTCTAAGAACTGCTTAATATTATGTGTCGAAGATAGCGAAAACGTCACTAACATATCGATGCTAACACACGGGAACAAAAAGAAGGAATGTAAGGCAATATTTTACAATTTCACTATAAAGGAGCCTATATTAAAAATTGAAAATATGGTAGCTCTGCTTTTGCAGACCACATCTTACATGAAGGTTATAATTTCTTGATAGGTTCCTTCAAAATTATTCATTCTATTAAAGACCAAAAATTGCTCAAATTGCCAAACATAAGCTATTCAATCAGCTGCTGATCTATGCCAGTAGCTGACTGGATGCCTTTAACTTCTTTTATTGTCATATAATTTTCTTATTAGTTAGCCGATGCTATATACAGTGACTTTGTTGGCGATTGGAAGATATGATAACCCACCCTCTCCCCCACCTCGGCAATCGTCAATCTTATTATTATTTCATAATGTGGAAGACCTCTTAGGTTAGTCAGGCTTCTTGCCTACTTCCTTGTATTTCCTTTTTAATTTAGTCTGGAAGGGTGAGCCTCGTGAAAGCACTGCTTCGTCCCAACTGAACAAAATGTACACTTCACTGTTCGATTGTCGATTGCCGCGGTTATTTTCAATTTTTTGTTTTTACGAGGAGATATCAGAAAGTAATGCCATTTATTTTTTAAAGAAATTACAAAACATCCCTAGATAAACAACTAAGTGCGGCTGAAACTAAACGTCTTTACCTAATTTTCCACATAAGCACCTTGACGATTTAGGCATTTATCCCAACGCTCTATCAGTTTCAGAATACCCCGCTTAAAGAACTCCGTTGCCGTGAACACAGCCAATGGCGCACGGCAGATTTGAGTTCCTCGTCAATCTCAAACCTGTCCACCTCTTCATGGGACCAAAGAGGTGAGGTGGTAGTCCGATGGCGCTAAGTCCGGATTGTGTGGCTGAGTGATTCAGAACCTCCCAACCAAAACAGACCAGTTTTGCTTTTAAAGACGTTGCCCCTATGCGGGCGTGCATTGTCATGAAGAAGTTGAACATCGTTTCCTCTTTCTGGTCGCTTATCCCGAATAGCACGTAGCAGTTTAGTCAGCATTTCGCAATAGGTAGCAGCGTTGACGGTGACCCACGAGATAGAAACTCTGTGAGAAGGATGCCTAAAATATCCCAAAAAAACTAAGCAGAAACTTCCGACCGGAAAAAGAAACTTTGGATTTTTTTGTGAACCGGAGAATGTGGATGTTTCCACACATTGCTTGCAGTTTTAGGCTCAGTTGTGAAGTGGAAGACCCAGGATTTATTTCATGTGACATTGTCATTCAGAAACGCATTTCCCTCCTGCTTGTACAGTTTCAGATGTTGCAGACTGCACGCTATTCTCTACCCGAATCTGTTCCCTGTCTGTTCTGGTGTCAGACATTTTGGAATCTAACACGAACAGACTTTGCGATATCCAAGCTTTTCATGCACCATATCCCCAGATACACTGACTGAGCAGAACTCATGAGATAGCAGGTCGCTGATTTGCGATCGGACACCACGTGTGTTCCACGTCCCCGGGAGAGCCTACTCGGCGGTCGCAGTTACGTATGTGTGAGACTTGTGGGAAGTGGGTGTTTGTTTGATTCATGTTAAATGCAGCGTCGTCGTCAGTTGACGGCATTTGATCGGGGCAAGGCTGTGGGTGCCCGATTCATGGGAAGTTCGATTTCGGCGGTCGTGCATGAACTCGGCTTCACACGGTCAACCATTTTTGGGTACCGAGAATGGTGGGGGAAGGCGTAACAGTCCACAACAGACACCATACCGGGCGTCCAGCCATCCCCGATGACCGTAACCGGCGACACCTGAGACGAATGATCAACATAGACAGGAGGGCCACAGTGCGACAAATCACGGACCAATTCAACGTCGGCCGAGATAGAAACGTCTCTCAGATGACAATCCGTGGGAACATGCGTACCCTCGGCTATCGGAGCTGTCGCCCTACGCGGGTACCACTGTCAACTCCGCATCACCGGATACTCCGGATGGACGCTGCAACAGTGGCATAACGTCATAGGATATCAACTGTTCCGTGTTAATAGAAGGCACCTTGTATGGCGCAAAGCTCATTAGGCGATGGACCCGGCATGCAAGAGGGCATGGTTCAGGGCGGTGGGGTATCAGTCATGGTCTGGGGCGCGTTTTCCTGGTATGGAATGGGCTCCCTAGTTCTTCTGGAAAACACGTTGAATAGTTTCGAAGACCATCTTCGCCCGTTTTTGGCCTTCCAACACCCCGACGACCTTGCCGTCTTTCAAGATGACAATGCGCCGCCACATCGCTCCAATGTCGTCCAAGAATGGTTCGAAGAGCATGCAGGGGAGGTCCAACGACTGAGCTGCTCACACCGAACCCTATCGGGCATATCTGGAATGCCGTTGAACTCAGACTCCGTGCGCTGGATCCTCTACCCACGAACAGACCACAATTGGCTACCGCTCCGCAGACTGTGTAGTGTCATCTGCCTCCGGATATGCATCAGGGACTTGCAAACTCGCTTCCACGCCGTATCGCTGCGCTCCGCAGGCCCAGAGGGGGCCCGACCAGATATTAGGTGATTATCCCATGAGTTTTGCTCAATCCGTGTAGATCCATAGGATATGTGAAACTTTAAGGAAATGAGACGGTTTTCTTTGATTTTGTGTTGTTAATGTCCTCGATAATTCGCAAGCCACCCAGAACGCTGTTTATCGGCAAGGCTAAGTCTTCCTTCCGAAACATTTTATACCATTAGCACGCATTGGAATAGTCTAGACGATCGGCACCGTAAACTTTTACTATTTCCCTATCAATTTCAGTGGGTTTCTTACCTTTTGCGAAAAGAAATCTTATATGAGCTCGTTGTTAAAAAAAATAAATGGAGTTACTTTCTGATATCCTTTCGTACAAATTCATTTTTGTGGATTAGTGGTTTCGTATCTGCTTTTATTGTTACCCAGTATTCCATGGAAGAATGGCATCGTGTCTTAGGGAGCAACGAATGTCAGTACAACTCTGACATTCATGGTATGGATTGGCCAGTTTGTTACAGCACCAGAAAGTATGAGTTTGGTTAGGATTGGCTCATTCCTTTACCCATATGATAGTGCTGCTTGTCACAACACTTGCATGCTATTGAAGAAATAAAGTGGCCTGCAGCACCTTACTGACTCTATGCCAATCCGCATATATTTAATGCGTATTTCTAATTCATTTGCCAGCGTGTTTAACTTGTATTATTAACCCAAATTCTGTGACCCCCTATAAAATATCCCTCATAACGATATCACTTTCATCATAACGTCAACCAGACCATCCAAAACTAATAAATACTCGGAATTATTATTGTAATAAACTGCGACATTTGAGCCAGGCCAATCAATTCAACGTGTCACCGTTGCGCCACGTTCATTTAAACTCAGATTTATCCAGCGCTCTAATTGAAACAGCTCAATTCCAACGACGACCAGGCCAATCAATGTCGTCATTAACATCACATAACACTCACGCGCTATATATCACATTGGATATCCATCAAATGGGCGTAGTTACTTGGAAGTCATCAAGATAGATGGTTAGGCGACGGTGAACAAACTGTCGTTCGATATTAAACTGAACGCACCAATGTTCTAGCATTTTCCAAAAGAAAGCAGGGCATCATTCACAATCACGGTAATTGATGAACAGATGCAGGATAAGGATCTAAAGCTTTCAGGCCCCTGTACTTATCCTTCAGAAAATTCTTGGAAGGTAGGCTGCGTTCCACATTGTTACCGATGAAATCTATCCTGCAAGTGCTATATTTTTATCCTGCATGGACGACAATGCTATTTCTTTATTCAGCATTTGTTTAACGAGCATTTTCCGTATTTTACTCCGGTTGGGATAGATGACGAACTTGGCCGCCTAATTGTATGGAGGTCAAGTTTGAGTGGAAAGTGGGTCATGTGACATATCAAGTAACAACCGAATTTTCTCAGAAATTCATTCCATTTGTCGGATTTCACGTAAATGTCACGGTTTGGAAGATATCATCACTGAAAATTTGCATGGCACACATATCGTTAACCTGGCCGACTCGGAGCAAAGAACTGCTAAGAGAACTAAGAGAATGTTGGTGAACGCAGGCCTTCCATTGAGTTACAAGTGCTTCAACAGCTTAGTGACTCTATGCCGATTTGTATTCATGCTGAAAGTCGGGTCAAAGGCAAAAGTGAATTATTAATCACAGTTTTGTGATTCATTTGCCATATTGGTAAGAGTATGCTACTGTGACGTCAGACAAGTCGCGCTGGCTGGTTTCTCAGAAGTACCGAAAGAGCGTGATGATGAATAGCGTCCAATACTGCCACGTCAATTCTAATTAAGAGCTGGATACATTTGACACACGGCAAACGGAAATCGATAGTTCGGAGAAGGTGACTGCACGTTCTTGAGGGACAGGCACGTTTTTGTTAGGGGTTGGCGCAACAGCTACTTCCGCCGGACGCCTTCGATCTGTCTCCGATTGGCTCATTGATTAATGCGAACTAATCAATTTTACACGTGTTTGGGTTTATCCAGGAGATAAATTTTATTGGCAACTGGACAAAGGGTTCGGTAATTGGATAATTATTGGAGGAACAATTGACGAAGGAGCCTCATCATTGCAGCCATGAGGAGTGTGTTGTTATAATTCGAAATGATCAATTCTTTTTCGATTGTTGTTGCATTTGGCGGGAAATGCAATTAGCGGATTTGTCGGGTTGGGGTCTGGGGAACAATGCTCGCGCTAATTGGAGTTGATTGGTCGTGCTGGACATGTCATTAGAGTTCAGAATGAGTTTGTTGTATGTTTGTATGTGTGTTCTTTTCGATTGAAATTATAATTTTTGGAGTAATGTATCGTATCCATTGGACTGTGGATTGGGACGCGAAATTGCAGGTTACACCATCCGTCATCGTGAGGATCAGTCAAATGAGTTCCGTTTAACTGAAAATTTAGCGTGGTTGAAGCAATGTTGAAAATATTTTTAATTAATTTATTTCACTCTGCAAGGTGGCGATAGTGTGAATGCTTAATTGCTTCAGATGCTTGGTAAATGACACTTATCTGGTTGAGACATGGGATGTCCTGTTACATGAGAAGCTTGGATGGCAGTTTGAAAGATATTGAGTGTATTATATAAAATTTTCTTTATGCTTGGTATTGGGGACATGCAGGAGTGTAATAGATTTAATTGAAGTTGATCGAGTAGTGAAAGTGCATTTACAAAATTAGAGACACTCCTTATTTGACAGTAAACCGGTCCGAAAGGTATGTAGAGTGACGTAACAATGCAGAGCTGCTAATATAAGGAACGCTCAGCTTCGAAACTCTAATATCACGGAAGTTCATTTCAAAAGATTTAAGTGAGTTTGAAAGAGGGATGATCGTTGGTGCAAGAAGAGCTGGTTCCAGCATCTATGAAACGACGACTCTTTTAAAATTTTCAATAATTCAAGCGATAAGGGCTAATCTGGTTGAAAAAGGCTGGTGAACGAGAGAGGTGAAAATCGAGTAGCACGCATAGTCCGCAGCAGCAGAAGGGCAACAACACGACAAATTACAGTTGAATTCAATGCAGGTTCATCACATAGCTAATCCCAACGCACAACAAGACGACCTTGCAAAGGATGTGCTTTAGCAGTAGGAGACTATCAAGAATCCCTTTGGTATCACAGACCAATGGGAAAAGACGCCTGTTGTCTTCTCAGGAACGATGTTATTGGTCATTTACGGAATGCAAAAAAGTAGCTTGGTCCGATGAATCTCGTTTCTTGCTCCATCATTCAGATGGCAATATCAGATTATGGCGCAAACAGCACGAGTTCATGGACCCCCTCCTGCCAAATGACAACTCTTCAGGGTTGTAGCTGGGAAATTAAGGTGTGGGGAATGTTTTCCTGGAGCACACTGGATCCATTAATATCTGTGGACACAACTCTGAATAGCACGCATGCCGTTTTGCGCTTTCGATTAGTAGCGGAACAAGACGGAGGGCATAGCGAATCATCAGTAAGCTCCTAATCATCCTAACTTTTCGTAAAGCCCTGAACTCTATCGTTTCCTATTGGCGCCACCTATCGGCAGATTTTGCAACTATTTGTTGCCGATCACGTGCACTTGTCTATGGCTATGAGGTTCCCTTTTAGAGCAGGACAATGCAGCTTGCCACCGTGTTCGATCGGTCACAAATTAGCTTGAAGTACATCAATCAGAATTTAGTCATCTTTCATGGCCAGCTCAGTCCCTTGATCTCAATCCTATTGAGCATTTGTGGGACGAAATCGAAAGATCATTTCAAAGCTTGGAAACGCAACCATCTAATCTGACCCAATTTAGAGCTGCCAGGATGTCAGCATTGCCAGCATTCCTCAGCAGCAGTATTAGCATCTTGTTGAATCCTTGCCAAGAAGAACATCGGCTGTGATCAGAACTAAAGGTGGACCAACTTATTATTAGAGGGTGTCTCTAACTTTTTGACCACTCAGTGTAAATGTAAGCGTAAACTGAAATTTTTTTTCAGGTTGTACAGTTTAGCGTCCGTGTGCTCTTTTCTATCGATATGATCTTACTGTATTCCTAGTGTTATTGTTATTATTATCATTTATGAACGATCTGCCTAACTGCGTTGAAGGTAGTTCAGTTTTCATATATGCAGATGATATTGCAATTTTAATACGACACATAAATTGAGTATGACTCAGAATAATTTAATGTTTGTGGTTGAGTGGATAAGAACTAATATGCTTAGTTTAAATGTACAAAAAACGCATTTAAATAGATTCAACATCCCGCATAAAAAATACACTAATTTTTTTGGTCAAAATATTTTAATTCATAAATCAAGTTGTGACAGAAATGTATGTAGTGGGTGTGTCAAAATTAATGATGTGGAAAATTTTAAATATTTGGGGATTCTTTTTGATGTTAATTTAAATTGGCATGTTCACATTTCTTCTCGTAGCCCTAATTTCAAATTTTTTTCTAGATTAAATTCATTGGTTAAGCTGAATTAATGTCCATGTATCTTTAAAGATGCATCTAATGTAGTTATTAAACAAGTGAAGTCCTAAGTCGATAGTAAAATAAAGTAAAAAACAATTTTTTTCTTCAACCCCATCCTTCAAAATAGCAGATGATGTTGGTGCCTCCTGAAGTGCCCATGTAAAATTAACGTTCGAGAAAATCAATTTTTGATAATATTGGGGGGGTGGGGGGATTAAAAAGTTCAGATGAAGGGCTAAAAATAGATGAGCTTACGGCTTTCGCTACTTTCCTATACCCTTCTCGGGGGGATTAATTTCTTGTTGGCTTCCGGCAGCAGTTCTTGCCTAGTTTGAAAGCGGTTGGCCTTTGGCCAGACGTGATATTCGTCTTTAGTCCCATGCAGTCAGCACTGACTTCCGACCACATTTTTGATGGTTGTTGCAAAACGACGTGCCTGTGAACCGTGTTTTGAACTTATGGATGACTGTGTTTTGAGCTACCTGTTGCACGGAATGTTCTTTTGCCCGTCCAAATGTAATGACCTTTTCTTGCAACTGAGATACGTCTGGCTTGCGACCCATTTTTCGCAGCCAAGTTCGACCGGAATAACCCAAACTGATGTTAACAATTGCTTAGCTAATACTATCTCGTATAACTTTCAAAGTGGCTAATTTTTTGTCCGGTGTGCTTATGATTATTGTGGGTTACAGGTTTATTGAATCGATTTTTTAAAAAAAATATTTTTTTTATTTTAGATTTGAGGAGATCGCTCATGATGGCGCTTGAGAGCATTCGTTGACATTTGCTGAAGCACACTTGAAAGAGCAGTCTTTTCGTCCTTTGATAGTACTGCGATGAAAGATGGCGGCGAGGGGTGATGACGTCTCAGCTACCCACTCGTAAATGATATTCCACTTCTCTTGCTAGGTGGCCGCAAGTCTGGATCAAAGGTAGGCGAGCGGTGTTGCCTTTACTGCATTGTTTAATTGATTCTTGATTTGATTTTAAAATTTCTCTTTGAAGCGGAGAAATGATGGTTTTGAATTCGTTCTTTGTTAAAATATTAAATTGTGTACAAAATGCTCATGGTTCAAAGTTTCGTACAAATAGCAATGGTACGTTGAATATTAAAAGGGGGGCTTAAATTTGTGCTGGTTTCAGGAAAGTTAATTAATTTTAGATTTGTAATGAAGCGAACGCGATTCTGAATTTAGAAAATGTTGCCATTTTTGTTTAACGTTGATACGTGATTGGAACCTGAAAAAAGCGGTTGCGTAGAAATTAAAATTAAAAATTTATAATATTATTCTGGTGATGTTGCCAGTGCAAGACTGTCGTTTATGTTTAACAATGACGTGCTTGGAACTTGGAGAAGAGGCTGCGTAGATATTAACATTTTTTAAAATAGCATAATGTTGTTGGTGCACAAACATTTGCATTTTGATTTAGTTGAACGGTTCGTTAGTTTTAATTTGCTCCTTGAAATTATAATTAATGAGCATGCGAGCAAATAAACGGTGAATGCATTCAATTTTCCAAGACTAAGAGCTAAGGTCATCACCAATTAATGAGTGTTAATTTCAAATAAACCAATTAATGTGTCGGTTCATTTAAAAAGTTCTTGCGTATTTCTGTACCATGATCTTTGACAATGAAAAGCACCTAACCCCCTTAACAGACGTGACTTCGTGCTGCATAGTTTGCATCTCACATCTATTCCTTTGAGAAGTCCTCATCGCAGCAATAACAAGTGCAAAATCCACTCAAGTCAAAATTCTAGCAGATATTGCTTTATTGAATCCAAACTCCGACACAATGCAACTGAGTAGGCGTATGCCGAAATGTATGCCAAGGATATAGAGAGGATATCTTGTCAACAAGTAAAGCCTGTATTTCAGTTTCAAACCCAATTGAAATATTTTTTTCACCTGAAAATACTGATTGCTCTTGGCAAATAAGAAATCGCGCTATTTTATTTTTTTAATGCGCCACAAAAAAGCCGAACTCATTGTTTGTGTGCAATCATGCACTGGAAGATCTAGTATTTTGATAGATCTGTTGATGGCAATATTTATCACCAATTTTATCATAACTAAGCAGTGAGGGTACCGCTTCGATCAGGCCCGGGAAATTTACCGTAGCTAAATGTTACGGTGGTGCTCCCTTACAAAATTACTTCTAAAATTAATAAAATAAAAAAATAAATTAAGAAAATGGTTATTAAATGTATAAAGATTTTGATGAAATTTAGCTAATTTTTATGTTCTTAAAAAATAAAAGTTTTAGAAACTTGATAACCCATTCAATGGATTGTCGTCTGCCGGTCCTTCGTAGGAAGTGGTTCCATTGATTTTATGTGAAGAATATTTGTGCGCATTGTTGAGTGTGGCTGAAAGAAGTTCTATCAGGTGCCAGCCGGTGTATTAATGCGCATACTGCTTTACCACGGCATAGTCTTTTTATCCCCTGTCTGTGCCAACACCTCCTGGAAAGAAAGTCAAACAACTGAAACGTCATACATTGTTACATCATCATAATTCGACCAAATTTAGGGCTTATTTTTGGTAGAAATACGATTAACAATGGTCGAAGAATGATGATGCAACAATGCATAACGTTTCAGCTGTTTGGCTTTCTTTCTAGGAGGTGTTGTCTGTGCACACGCGCAAATTTCGTTGTTGTAGTCAACAATTGGATTGCTGTATTTATGGAAGAAGCGCTTTTAGTCCCCTCTATTACATGAATTTGGCTACATCTCAAACTTTACAACATAATTTAACGAACGTACAACGTAACAAAACTGTCAGTTGATGTTACATAGTGTTGCTGACAACGTAATAGTAGCTGACAGTTTTGTTACGTTGTACGATCATGAAATTATATTGTTAAGTTTGAGATGTAGCCAAATTCATGCAATAGAGAGGACTAAAACAACACCTCCTATAGAGAAGGCCTGCGGAGAAAAGGTGTATGCATTGTTACATCATCATCAAGCGGCTATTGTTATCGTATTTCTACCAATAATAAGCCCTAAATTTGGCCGCTTGATGATGATGTAACAATGCATACACCTTTGGTCCGCAGGCCTTCTCTGTAGGAGGTGTTGACTAAAAGCGCTTCTTCCATAAATACAGCAACCCAATTGTTGTGTACAACAACGGAATTTCGCATGTGCACAGACAACACCTCCTGAAAAGAAAGCCTGTGGACTGAAAATTCATACATTATTACATCATCATAGAAGGCATTGTTAATCGTATTTCTACCAATAGCAAGCCCTAAATTATGACTTCTTATGAAGATGTAACAATGTATAAATTTTTAGTGCATAGGCTTTCTTTCTAGGAGGTATTGGCACAGACCAGGGGATTAAAAGACCGTGACCATGGCCTCCTAGAAAATACCAGGCCTGAACATGACGTCCATAATGTATTGTTGTAAGCACAACCACTGTTATAGTACCACCCGAGGCCAACGAGAAGGACAGGCCTGGGCCGACTTTCTGGACTTGAGATTGCGGTTTAATAAGCATCGCTCATACGTCAAAATTGCGTAAAATCAGAGCAGTTACCATTGGAAGGCTTTGATATTATGCAATTTTGACGTATGAACGATGCTTACTAAACCGCGATCTCATGTCCAAAAACTCGCCCCTGGAACACGGCCTTCTAGAAACTACCAGTAGCGGAAAAGTCACTTGAACATCGGGGTGCTAGCAACAATTCAACCTTCATTGTTTCCAAGAAAAAAAAATATTGATCGTTAGCATTGAAGACGAAGACAATGAAGGTTGAACTGTTTCTAGCACCTCGATGGTCAGGTGACTTTTCCGCTTCCAGGACTGCCTTTCTCGTCGGCTACGAGCATCACCCGTAGCCAACGAGAAAGGCAGGTCCCGTCGCGAAAAATATCACTTGACCATAGTAGTCCGAATAACAAAGTAACCTTCTTTGTTTCCATCTTGGATTTTAACAATCAATATTTTTTGTTTGTTGGAAACAATGAAGGTTGGATTGTCGGACTACTATGGTCAAGTGGCTTTTCTGCGCCAGGGCAACACCAGAAAAGAAAAGACCTGCGTATGGCGTCATCAAACTTAAGCAGATAGTTTAACTTTTTGTGTTTGCCTATGTTTGATGACGGCGTGCGCAGGCCTTATCTTTAGGTGGTGCTCGCCAGGGCCTGTCTCTCTCGTTGGCTACGGCACTACCCAAAGCCAGCGACATGAACAGGCCCTGACGCGGAAAGGTCAACTGATCATCTTAGTCTAAGCAGCAATATAACCTTCATTGTTTCCATTTTGGATTTTAACAATTAGCATTTTTTCGTTTGTTGGAAACCATGAAGATTACATTGTTGCTTAGACTAAGATAGAAAGGTGACTTTTCCGCGTCAGGGCACCGTCTTCTAGAAACTACCAAACCTGAACATGGAAAAGATAAAACATTGTTAGGTTACGTGCGCGCAAACAAAGAAGTTCTTTTGCTTTCGCCATTTATTTTGAAAGAAACAAAATAGTGCGAAATCTTATTTTGCAAGCATGGTGAATAAATTGTTTTGATTTATTTGAAACTTTGAAATACAGGTTCGGATGATTCCCTTGTCAGTTTCGGCATTCGAAATTCCAGGGATGGACGACGAATCTCTCGAAGATAACCTCCGTCAGATATTAAGGAAGATACACTGAAGGCATCGTCGATGCGTTGAAGCTAATCCACGCCAAATCTAATCATGAATTAGCCAGACCACTCTATGTGTCAGAGAGAACTGTGCATTACTATCTTCGACTATGGGAAAAGTCAAAAACTTGGATAAATGGGTTTCTTTTATCACTTGCTATTCTTTCTTGCTCTAACGTAACCACAGATAGACACTGCTTTACCGAATCATCTCCAATGACATGCGATGATGAAAAATGGTATGCTTTGTATTGCAATACCATTCATCGTTCGCCTTACCAACGGTTGTTTAGACCTTTAGAAATATTCCAAAGCAGGAGCTACACCTAAAGAAAGTTATGCTGATTGTTTTTTGGAAGGCGCTTTAGGTCTTAGAGCAAAGTCAGACAGCATATGTTTGCTGTGATATCCTCCAGCGGGCTCACCTGAAACACCTCCAAGAACAGCAGCCTAAATTAGTCCAATTGCTACAGGACTATGCAAGACCGCACACAGCTTTAGATCACTTGTTTAGATCATTGGATGATAATTCTGTTCGCGTACGAATATATTTCTAAAAATCATGCCCTCTGGCATACAGTTGCCTGAAGACTTTTTAATATCCCATGTTATTGTTATTGTTGATTGAGATGGGGCGAGGATTTTTTTGATGAATAAGTTAGTGAATGTCTTTGTAAGTTATATGAGGGCAAAAGTATCACTTAAATTACGCAAGAACGAGAAAAACAATATTTTTTTTTAATTTTTTGTTATTTTTTCTAATTAATATGAAATAGAAAAATATCTAATGTTGACGTCCTTGCTCCTGTGCTGTGCTTCTCGAACTTGTACGAGAACAAATCAATTCTTTCTCTCTTCAGCCCACGAACATATCAACAAATTGCTTTGCTTATCTCCACTAAACAGAGCTTTGTGTCTTTCTGTGTATGTGTGTGTATGTTTTTATTGACCAACTCAAATATATATAGGACTATACAAATAAAAAAATTTATTTGAAATTTATTCTCAAACACAAAGTTCGTGGAACCCATTGCCGCCGAGTCTTTTGTTCCTTTTTTTTTATTTAAAATTTCCAGACCGTCAATTTTCGCTATCTCTATATCCAGGCAGACGGCGTTTTTATTTTGGAATGAAGCTCTCTCTTTATCGTATTGCGCTTTGCTCGAAAAGAATAAATAATATTTTTTCATTTGCATTTTTATAATTAACTAATTAGTTAGTTAGTTAAATTAAAATTGCAGTTAAGTTACACTATTCACACCCTCTAGTCTCGTTTGATAAAATTTTGATGAAACTTGGAATATACGTTATACAGGGTGAAGCATTTATCTTGAGACAACTGATTATATCGGAAACTAAGCATTTTCCGAAAAAATGTCCAAAATCCAAAGTGAATTATTTTGCGGGGAAAATTCATTAGTTAAAAAATACCCCCCCCCCCCTTGTGAGGGGGGGGGGCTAAGGAGAGGGATAACTTTGAAATCTTAAATAGGAACCCCTATTTTTAATGGTATATTGAGATTGTACACAGTATTCGAGAAATGTTTTATTCTTGGTGTTTTTCAATTGATCCAACCGTTTAGGAGATAGAGGCCCTGAAAGTTTTGAACCCAATTTTATCGATGAAGACAATGAGATAGACAGTGGGTTTTACAGACATCCCAATTCTACTGTTTAATGGTCTTTAAGAATCCCAAGTCAGAATTTCAAAATTCAAAATTTCTTAATGCACAAGTAAACTTTTGGGGGCAGCAGTCCTATGGAGACAGAGTCTATGCGTGTGTATTGAAAAATATTGGACTTTTGAAATTCTGACTTCGGATTCTTAAAGACTATTAAAAAGTAGAATAGGAATATCTGTAAGACCCATTCTCTATCTCTCTGTCTTCATCGATAAAATTGGGTTCTAAACTTTAAAAGTTCCACACTTTCAGGGCCTCTGTCTCCTAAACGGTTGGATCAATTGAAAAAACACCAAGAATAAAACATTTCTCGAATATTGTGTACAATCTGAATATACCATTAAAAATAGGGGTTCTTATTTAAGATTTCAAAGTTACCCCCTCCTTCCAGCCCCGCTCACAAGGGTGGGGGGGGGGTAATTTTATAACTAATGAATTTCCCCCCGCGAAATAATTCACTTTTGATTTTGGACGTTTTTTCGTAGAATGCTTAGTTTCCGAGATATTCAGTTGTCTCAAGATAAATGCCTCACCCTGTATAGATCATGAGGAAAAAGTGAAAAAGTGTGGGGCACTACGGGCCATAGATAACAGAGGTGAACAACACCACGGAGAAGCGTGCAAGCGAACAGACGTGCAACCGTGGGCCAACTAACCTCTCAGATGAACCAGGGCTCTACCAAACGTGTGTCCTCAACGATAGTTCAGCGTACGTTGATGCGCAGAAGACGGCTGGATCATGCACCAATGCTGAGGCTCTTCAGCAGCGACAAAGACTGACATTTGCACGCCAGTACCGCAACTGGACAGCAACAGAATGGAGAAAGGTGGCTTTTTCCGATGAATCAGGGGTTATGCTCCATCGGACAGAAAACAATAAAGGGATTGTTTTACGGCGTTCAGCGTCAGAAAACAAACACCCTGTAACACGTACCGCAAGGGTCCAGGCCGGAAGATGCAGCATATTGGTCTGGGGAATGTTTTCCTGGCATTCCCTGGGTGCAGTAATCATTGTGGACGACACCATGGATCAATGGAAGTACGCATCTGCCCTTTCGGACCATGTCCTCCCCCTACATACAGATTGTGTTTCCTCAGCATGATGGCAACTTCCAGCAGAACAATGCGACGCGCCATACAGCGCGCAGTGTCCGAGCGATACATCGATCGGGTTGTTCGCGCTATGGATTCTCCACCGCCACAGAACTGGAGTCTGTATGACTTCACATCCCTGTTAATACCTTCCAGAACGTTATTGACTCTTTTCCTGCCCGTCTCGCAAATGTCCCCGCCTCGAAAGGTGGTTACAGGTGGTCACATTAATGTAACTGGACTGTGTATCTAAGCAGGTTTCCAGCCAATGACCAGCCTTAACATATTGCAATCATGCTGTGCAACAATTTAAACCTTAATAATCTGGCAAGTGCCTTGGCAGTTGTCTACAACAGAGGTGACCAGAATGAAGATTTTCTTTTAATACAATGTGGGTCCGAATTTGAACGCGAACTGAGATATAAACAGAAATAAAAATGCCGACACCAAGATCAACAAGTTAATAACTCAACAAGATTCTGCAACGCCTTGAGTAATGAATTTTGGAGGAATAATGGGGTACATAAAACTCTGTATAACGTTAAAGT
>JAHWFO010002816.1:1199881-1260586 GCA_023313115.1 Rhysida immarginata
TTTTTTTTTTCATTGTTCAGAGTTTCATTGTTTCGGATTCGAAATGCTTAATATGCAATCGTGTCCTATCGGGGAAATAAAATACAATTCTACCTGACATCGAAAAAATCGTCACATTAAAACGAAGGAAATAAAATGGTAAACTGCCTCGTTTTTTTTTTTTTACAATGTCGAATTGATAGTTAGCAACTCGACTTTAAGGAACTGACCAACGTAATGTGCAATAGGGGAGTAAGGAAGATTATCTGCGTGCACGGGCGCTGCCCGCGGACAGAAATCTTGGACAGCCCTGATTTAAAGACTCTGATAGAGGATGTCTCGCTTTGACAGCTGGTCAGTGATTTCTACTTCAGCTGGTAAAAAACTTCGAATTATAAACGTTAAAAATAAACGCAATTTAAAAAAATATATATAGAGATACTTTAAAATAAAAATTAATTAAACCCATCTTTTCGTTAAATTTTATATTTTTAATTTCGGTTATACAATTTTAATTATACAAAGTGATTACAAAAGAACTTAACACTTTTAAAAATTTATTACATCAAACTATTCAGAATATAGACACACCACATACGGATTCTTAAAGAAAAACTCTTGAAGATTATTGTGACACAGTTAAAGATGTTCAATACGCCCCCCTGTAGTCGAATTCGTCCCAAACCCGCATTAACATGCTTCCATCAATCCCACGTATCGCTACCGTAATGCGTTCTTTCAGCTCGACTAGGTCACGGGGAAGGGGTAGGGTGAAGACCTTGTCCTTTACACACCCCCCTAAAAAGAAA
Organism: Rhysida immarginata; assembly: GCA_023313115.1. Lineage (NCBI taxonomy): Eukaryota > Metazoa > Arthropoda > Chilopoda > Scolopendromorpha > Scolopendridae > Rhysida > Rhysida immarginata. The sequence goes on from JAHWFO010002816.1 coordinate 1,200,670, forward strand.
TCACAAGGTGTGAGGTCGGGGTTCCGCGGTGGCCACTTTGCAAGTTCCAGGTTATTGTTTGCTCGACCAATCCACCGCTGTGATTTCTTATTAAGGGGGTGTGTAAAGGACAAGGTCTTCACCCTACTCCTTCCCCGTGACCTAGTCGAGCTGAAAGAACGCATTACGGTAGCGATACGTGGGATTGATGGAGACATGTTAATGCGGGTTTAGGTGAATTCGACTACAGGGGGGCATACTGAACATCTTTAACTGTGTCACAATAATCTTCAAGAGTTTTTCTTTAAGAATCCGTATGTGGTGTGTCTATATTCTGAATAGCTTTGATGTAATAAATTTTTAAAAGTGTGAAGTTCTTTTGTAATCACCCTGTATATATATTTTTTTACATTCTTTTTGGAGAATACACCAGTAATTTAGGAAGGATTTATATTTTAATTTTTCTATAAAGAAAAGTTTCAAGGAATTTTTTTAAATTATTTATTTTATTTATTTGAATTTTTAAAAGAAAAAAAAAGTACAGAAGTTTTTTGATGGAAATATTGATTTTTACAAAAACTTTTTTTTACGTTTGGGGAGAAATATTTCATAATGACATTATTCTCCATATAATCGAATTTATTCGCAAAATTTGAAAAAATCCCAACTATATTAATAACAACACAAAAAATAAAATTGATAAAGCAGTAGATGGATTAGTCACATTTGTTAACAGGGGAGGGGTGAGAGTTTTTAAAATCAATTTTATTTTTTATGTTTTGTTATTAATATAGTTGGGGGGTTTTCAAATTTTGTAAATAAATTTGATTTTATGGAGATTCATGTCAGTAGGAAATATTTTAAGCATTACCAATTAATTTTAAAATTTGGGCTAGAAAATTGTATTGTAAAAAACCTTTCTCCGGTGAAACAAATTTAAAATTTTTATTTTAACATTCGAAAAACCCGACACAAAAATTATAACATAAAATATCATTAATTTACAAAAAGAAAATATTAAAATTTGAAAGAACATCCTCTCCTCCTAAGATACAAGGAATGTAAAAAGCTTTTTTTTATTTGTATCATTCTCCCTTTCAAACTTCTAAAGATTAGTGTCTGGTACAGTCGTCAAAGGGAAATAATCAACACTTGAATTTTACTCTTAAGTTTTATCGTTTCAATATTAATTTATTTTTAATATATAAATAATTATTTTTTACATTTAGAGTTAACATTATTAAGGTTATTAAATTTAAATAATTATAATTAAAAAAGCTATTTAAACAACACATTAGCATGAAATGTAATATTAATTACGTATTAAACTCGTGTGGATTATTTCCCTTGGTTGACTGTACATCCGAAAATGTTCAAGTTATTGTATTTTTAAAGATCATATGTTCGGATTATTAATTGGTTTTATGTTTCTGGCATTTCATCAATGTTTTATTGGAAGAAAATTTTTTGACACTTTATTCAAAATTCAAAATTTCTCAAGACTTCATAGTTCCAAATTCCAAATTAAATTCATTAATGCCTTCATTATACTTAATATTAAATAAAATTCATCAGGATTTCTTCATTCCATTTTCTACAAGGAGTGTCACTCTTCAAAAGCAACAGACTCATTTAATGAAATGTTTTCTACGAATTTTTGAATACACTGGGCAACAATGAAATTGCTTCTTAGGTGAAAGTACCCAATCTTGCATAACTTTAACGTGCTGAACACGAATATCACTTTGATAAATGTTGATTGGCTCTTGTTGCAGAGATACTGACGCATTGTCATTTGTATAGATTCTATTGGAGAGTATTAACCACAGCAAGTAGGGCTGGCAGATCTTTGCTGACCTGAACGTTGTGTCTTTATTTGGGACAGCAGGGCAATCGATTTGCACTATATCAAGAAAGACTGGTCTCCGAGAGCATCTTTTAAGCCTGGAGAAACGAATGTACAGCACCCACCAATGGCAGAACCACACAAAATCATCATTCCTCTTTTACACATCAAGCTCGGCCTTGTAAAAAAGTTAGTAAAAGCCATGGATAAGAATAGAGCAGCATTCAAATACCTGCATTCAAGTACTCATTACTAAGAAACTGTAGCCAATTCAGCCTTTTCTTACTCATATTCGTGTTCAGCACATTGAATTCATTAAGAAATGACTATTTTCGTCTCGGAAGCATGCACTTTTTGAAATTTTGTTGCCCAGTGATATTGGACGGGACTCAGTATCTGAACGTACATGGATTATGTTATCATTGTAATAATCTTTCAATATTTATTATTTTTAGAATTTTAAGTCTACATTGTCATTTTTTTTGTCCGGTTTAGTAAATTACATATTTTTTTCATGTTGGATTTTTTTAGGAAGGGGACGACGTTCTTTTAAATTTTATTATTTTTTTTTGTAAATTTATGATTTTTTATGTTATAATTTTTGTGGTGGGTTTTTAAAATGTTAAAATTAAAATTTTAAATTTGATTCACTGGAGCAAGGTTTTGATACAGTTGATTATTTTTTTTCTTTTTACAGCCTTTTCACATGTGAAAAAGTACCTTATATAGCATCTAAAAGCAATCATTTAATCCTTTTTCACATTATTTTATAGTAGATTCAGCTTTAAACTGAACATATTGTACGTTTCTCAGATGTGTGTACAAACCTTTATTAAATTTAAAAATACGGTCGCAGATTTCGCAAGTCCTCATAAGCTCACTCACTTTCTCGTTAGCCGCAGGGAAACTGGATGTAGGGCTGGGGTCTGATGTCAGCCATGAGCTGCATCAACCAATCGGCGTAGCCGGCCAAGCCAGGCGCGACCGCGTAGTTTGGTTTTGGCGTGGGAACAGCTGTTAGTCCTGTTATGCTGGTTCCTTATCCTGGAAATGGTGGAACGCTGTGGTTTGATGTTAGATAAAAGTTGGGTATTTATTAGGTCTGCGTTTTCCAGTTTTCACGGGTCCTCTACGACAGGTTCCAGTAACCAGGATTACACCCACACAAGTTCCTGGTTAGGTCCGTCTTTGAGGCTTAGAGGTAAACGGATTGTCGTACTTTGTTCGTGGTACGACCACATTCGAACAAAACGCCCCACAGCCGTAACAGTGCATTAGAGTTCAATGAGTGCACACCTTCCGGTAACCAAACCTCTGCAGAAGCTGGTTACAGACTTGAAGCTTTTGTCGTTGACTTGCGCTATTAGCTCAGGATATGTCAAAGGTGGTTTTTCTTCAGCACCATTCTTCTGCCGCTTTGATCTGGTTTCGTGGGGGACCACTATTTAATTACCCACACTGCGTAATTCTTTGGTTGCTTGGATTTGTACAGGGAATATGGTATGCGTGGACGTGTCCATGAGACAATACTGCTGTATAAGCAGTTGTTAAGCCTCATTTCATCTGAGCACATGACGTGCTGTTTCTTCTGGATTCAGTGAATATGGGTCCTGCCATCTACAGTCAACCGCGTCAGATACTAAGGCACTACTGCCCATAGTCTTTGGTTTATTGGAAGTGCCCTCCAGAAACGTATGTTTCCTTTAATTTACGTACTTCCGAAGTACTGGGAAATTTCCGTGCATTATGGATCCTTTTTAGATCGACCAATCAGAGAACTTCCAGATAGTTATCATTTTGTTCTTCTGTTCTTGGTCAGTTTGATAGATATGCCTTTACGAGTTCGTCGATTAGACCTTAGACAGGCATCATTGTATTAAGGTGTCATTCTTGGGGGAGGGTTCGTTCAGGGCACTGATGAGATGTCTTCGTTTGGCGGGAAACAATCCAGATGGCTTATTTGTGTCTGTCTGTGTATTGGAAAATCTAATTATCATTGCTGGACTGGCATTGTGTGAGCTTCTTTTCTCTCTTTCTGATAGACAACGAACTGTGCTCTATTGGGAATTTGTGACATTCACTGGAACGCGCTTAGTACACGAAATCGATATTTGTTTTCGATTTTAAGACCTGTCTTTTCATTTGGAGCCCATTAAACGCGTTTATGCTGTATTGAGTGGGGTTTTTTTTTAAAAATAAAACAGTGCTATTAATGAGGTTGATGTTTTTTGATAACACTTTCGTGACTCCAAGCCTAATGCACCTATATCTCAGCGCTCTAGAGAGGCTGTTCGCTCGATGCGTAATTGCTATTGATCTGTGAGACGTTAATTTCATTTTTGGAGGAGTAATGGGTCCTTCGTTTTTGGGTTCTATTTGTAAAGCTTCCGGTTTTCATTATTGGAAACCTTTTTCGTGTAATCATCATCGTATTGTCCTTTGTGTGTTTTAAAAGTGTACAAGTTGTAATCTTTTTCAGAACTTGGTACTTAGCTTTCAAAGGAAATCGATTTGGGAGGTAGGAGGACTTGAGTTTCAGGTATTTCTGATTATGAAAATTTAATTAAATTTTTGGCTTTAATTAATAATAGTTCAGGATGTGGTCTTGTTTGAGACGATTGAGGTTTGTGATAAGAGAATTGAGTGCGCTGAATAATCTGCAGTTTTGAAGTTAGTCGTCATCGGGGCTAAGGATCTCTTAAGTGTGTCATCATTCGTATAAAAGTGCTCCAGTTGCTTTTTTAGGTATAGTGCGTCAGCGCTTACAACAATGTGCGTAAGTAATTGCTGTATTGACTGTTATTTAAGTTGAATTTTGTGATTTATGCTGGAGCGCAAAGTACGGGCGGACTCGGAGGCTCTGCCGCGTCGGACGCATCCGATCGCCGCCTGTGTGAGAGGTCGTCTTCGTGATCGGGATTCGTCTTTCGCGGAGAGTCTAATCACCGCCAGCGAAAGCCGATAGGTCTTTGACGACGCAAAGGCAGTCGGTACGCAAAATTCTACGCCAGTCTGATCTGTTTATGGGTGAAACTTTCTGGGAGTATATGGTCTGCACTGGAAGAACATCTTTGGAGGATGACCCAAGAGCTAGTCAGGCGCATCATTAACGACTGCGGGGTGTATGAGAATCGGGCGGGTTTCCGAACCAGCGGGGACATTTTACTCAACGACAATGCACTACCAACGACGCTTCAAGTTGGAAATCTTAGAATATCCACCATACATTCCGACCTCTACCTTTTTGCACTTTGGGTAGGATCCAGAAGTGAAGGTAGTGGCTCAGCGATCATGATTGGTTTTGCTCCCAGAAGTCAGACATTTGTCACTAGTATCCTGCGAATTACGACGCCAGTATCAGGGATTACTGTCAGCAATGTTCTTTATTCATGAAAAATAGGAAAGAAAATCCCGCAGCTTGGATTCGAACCTTCGGCTCATGCCGCCGACACGCGTTCCTGTGGTATGGCGTATGATTAAAACCTCACGGACCCATCTTGAAGTATTCTTTAATGAATATTACGCCTTTGGAAAGGACGTGTAAATAGCGTATTGCTATCATATCCGCAGTGGTGCAATTGGTTAGGTTCGGCGGCAAGAGCCGAAGGTTCCTGATTCGAATCCAGGCTGTGGAATTTCCTTTCCTTTTTTTCATCAGTAATTTAACATCTGTTGTAAAGCGTATGATTAAAACCTTACGGACTCATCTTGAGCTATTCTTTTGTGACATTCCAGTGTACCAGTCACGTGTATTATATATGTGATTAGACAGGGGTCGGTATAATTAAAAATATATTGATTATTAAATCGATTACACGATTGTTGGCTTTTGTCTTTGTAGTAGTTATAATGAGTGTGTGTTCGTTGTTTGTGTGTGTTGTGTGTAGTGTATAGTAAAATATAAGTGCGCGTTGTTTGTTTTGTTGTATGAATGAGTAGTAAAAATTCTCCGTGGGCGATCGTAAATGGTCCTTTGTTGGAGCAGCTATTGTTAGGATGTTTTCCGTGTAGTTAAGATAGTTTATGATAAAAATGTTTAAGCACATAGGCGAAATCTATGAACTTTGGAAGAAGAAGTTGTATGACGAAAGTAAAAAGTAAGATAACATGGGCAGAATTTAATAGCCATAAATTTGCATAAATATTTCAATTCTTAATAAACAATTTCTTTTGGACAATACTATACTCTACGCCGTTAACGAGACGACGGAAGCAACACAGTTGGGGATATAGGACGAAATGGAAATCCAATGGAACTGCGAAATGGATCTGAGCCCGTTCAGCGGAAGCGAGGCGGTAATTCCAGACGGGAACCTCGTATGATTCATCATAGGTGGGCAAGTATGTCGACAGTCTCCGGTGAGTGGTATTAAACAAGTAGATAATGCAAGAGCAGCAACTAGACAGTTTTATTCGATGCTCAAGTTTGCTGTGTCAACGCCCTTGACATGTTTGCAAGAACTTTAAATCGTAACTACTGCGCTCAAGAATTAGTTAAACTCATCCGTGCTGAGAACTGCAAATGTTAAATTTCACAATTCGTTGTAACTGGTTAGGAATAATATATGTTAAATTCAGTTATACCTATTAAGCACCCTGTTGTGTAAGGGGCTAGAGGTCAAGTCAGTTGACAAGTGCATAGTAAAGCACGACTGGTACGTTGGCAGAAATTATGAGGAGGTTCCTGTAACTATAGATTGTTGCCGTTTAAAGGATAAGCTCAAGCTCGCCAGTGGGTGTGTGAGAGGCATGAGAACTGCACTCGCCAAGAGGGGTTTCTGTTCTACCCCCTACATCTATCTATCTTCTATATATATAAAGAAGGATGTTTGTGGGTCTGTCTGTGGGTCTGTCTGTGGGTCTGTTTTTTATACAAATCTACAGTTTTAGTCCGATCTTGATAAAATTTCGCATACATGACCTTTAAAGCACGAGGAAGGTCACTGTCTACCTCAGATTTCGGAAAAATAATAAATATCGATAAAAAATCGATATTTATGGTTATGGCAAGGCTTATTAATGAGAAATATCTCATGACCAACAATGCAAGGCAAAGTTGGTACAACAATAGGTATCAACAATGGTATCAGCACGCAATTCATAAACACACTGCATGAACCAACAATATATATCTCATGACTAACAATGAAAGGAAAAGTTTGTGCAAGTGTAATTATCCCGGGCAACGCCGGGTACCTCTTCTAGTGTGCAATAAAGGAAGTGCATCACGCTTCCATGCGTAGGAAATTGGAGTATTTGATCCGGGAGTGCACAGTCCTATATCAGCCTCCCTCATACTGATCAAGTACCCAGTTAGGCAGCACTGTCAACACATGTATAAACCTCCTTTATCCTATTACACAGGCAGTTGTGCCGGTTATCTATTACGAGCGATGTGTAATTATTTAGCTTAAGTTCTGATGATTGCTTGTCTTATCTAATAGTTGGGGCCCCAAAAGTACATTAATGAATTGACAGTAAAATTTTTTGGTAATTTGTAAACAGTAAAAATAGACTATGTTTATTGAGAATAAAATGAATGTCAATACAATGAAACACTGCAGTATCGTGGTTTCTCTCAATTAAAATCGGTCCCGAACCCTAGCAATCTTCCGCCTCGGGGTCGTTCTTCGAACGTTAATACCTTATAGAACATATTGTGGGGGCGGGAGTACGTTACAGTGTCCTTTACTTTGTTGGCAATTGCTCAATGACCGTTTTCATTGGACTTGCCCCTGCGCGAGAAATGGAAGCAGGCAGACACGACCTTGGGCCACAACCATACGAAATTTCATTCAGTTTTGACGAGTTCTGATTTGTGGGCTTTCTTTCGTTTGTGTGCTCTTGTCATCGTTGGAGCGGAATTGTGGTACAACCACCACTTTCCACTGTCCAACAATTTCAATTTTATCATCCAACGATGGCAAGAGCACACAAACACACTTTACGCGAATGAACCCCCACAAATCAGAACTCGTCGAAACTGAATGAAACTTCTTATGGGTGTGGCCCAAAGTCGTTGCTGCGTGATTCTATTTGTTGCGTAGAGATGACGCCACTTGTACTTTTTTCCGGGCGGCAGTCCTGGAGATAAATAATTAGCTCCACCGCGTTCACGATGAATAATATTGGTCTCCAACGGGTGGGTCACGTGTAGAAAGATAGAAAACTTTGGTTTGGAAGATCGAAAAAAGTCTTCCGGCAACTCAAGGGTATACACGATTTCTAAACTGTATTCGTGTACGCAAAGGGTTGCCTGCCAATCATCTGAACAGGTGATCATATGTGGGATAGATAATGTCTGGTGAATACAAAGGATGAGACAAAGCTTCCCACCCAAGCTGCATCATAATCCTTGAATGTCGGGTCTGTAAAGCTGTCTACATATCGGTAAGGAACCTTTGCGATTGACTAATACAGGTTGTTGTTGGAGTTTCTTGTAAGTCCATTGGAGCATATCGCAGAATAAACGTGTGCTGTGGTAGTTTGGTACAGTTGTAATTTGGTAGTGCTGTACAGTACAGAGGGTGATTCCTTAATTTGCACCAACATTGTTTTTTTTATATTATAAAAGTATAAACTCTAGATTCCAATTTTTTTTAAACAATTCGCATGCATATGCTCTTTTCGCGTGTCACGTACTCGCGGCCTGGACTTAAAAATGACAACATTGTACAAGGAAGAGATTGAAATACGCATAAAATCATCTCGTTTGATTGTAAAAGCTAAAACTGAAAGGAATATCGATTTCATATAACAGAGTCTTTCATATAACAGAGTCTTTCGCGTAATTGGATTTAAAACAAAGAAAAGACTAGCAAGAGCAAATGGGAACCCCGAGTCAGTTTTTAAACGAGCAAGGTTATTGCAAAAGTGAAAAGGAGGACCCCTCAGCCAAAGGTTTATGTCAAAGATTTAAGAACCTCCCAAAAGACGATCCTTAACATTAACCATCAAGATTTGAGGGTAAAAATTTGAAGAAAGTTTCACATGTTGAGTTTGTCTACAAGAAGAATCGTAAAATCTACTCAAAGAAACTGTATGAGCAAATCCTGGCTGGCCCCAAATCGGAATATGTGGTCACATTGGACGAGGCATATTTCCATTTTGAAAACTGTAATGGTGACAGAAAGATTCTGTACGTCCAACCAGATCAGAAGGTACCAGATGAATAGTTGGTGAAATGTCATGAAAGTTGGCCTACCGGATTCATAGTCATTGGTGGAATGTGGGAACTGGAACCCTTCCGATCATCCGAGTACCAACTAAAGTGAAAGCAAACGCCCAGTATTACATCCAGTGCGTTTTGAAACCGTACCGGGAGCAACAGCTTCCAAATATGTATGCAGATGAGGTGGACAAACTGGCCTTACATCATGATTTGGCGTCCAGTCATACCGCCAGCGCAACCACGGCCTATCTTGAGGAGGTTAAAGACAAATTAGGAATCCAATGCATCCCAAGAGACCATCTTTACCAGAAGACCAGAAGGCCACCAAATTCTTCTTGATAATGGAATAGATATTGTTATTTTACAGATCTTTTACGAATACCGTTCATGGTGTTGTTTGGAATGGTGTTGAGAAACTTTTGATCATAATTAGACTTACCGTCCATTTGCACTTTTTCATGTACCGTAACGTTGATTCTTTTAACGTTCCCGTTTCATTTGAGTTTTTTGTCGCTCCTGCTCTTTGATCCTCGACTCACGTGGCACAATAACGATGACGTTTCAGGACGTCGTGATTGCATTCGCAACGAGGGAATGGTGGAGGCACCTTTCTTCCAAATTGGACATTGTCCATAAAGAGCAATTAGGTTGCGGTGGTAGATGTCTTGGAAGAGACAGGAGAATGCAAATGAAATGTTCTGCTTTCCTCCTTTCTCCTTTATTTTTTCTTCTTTTTTAATGGACGATTGGGGAACTAAGACTAAGGGTTATGAGTTGAGGGTATAAAAAAAACAACATACCTTCCGGTCGTTTACTGAAAATCGTTAGGAGCCTACCCCTCAACAAGAGGAAATGGAGTTTCTTGGGAGCAATATTAAGACTGCACATGTTTGTTCTTCGGGAGAATGGAGCAATTATGATCCTGGAAATTTTTATGGGCTGACCCACGAGGAATGCGTCTTAGGGGATTAGACAGGTTGAGTAATGAATCTGTGGTAGTTGATGTTCATCTTTATAAGATACAGTCGACCCACATTATTATGGCCTACATTATTTGTCGACAGAGCTGCGCATCCAATAAAAGGTGAAGTGTCTGTACGCTGCACTCATGCAAATGGATGCTGTCCTGAGTAAAATGAGCGATCTGCAAATCGGGATTATCATTGGGCTTTTGGGCCAAGAGTGGTAGCATATACAGAACTGCGCAGTTAATGAACTGTTCGCTTGGTGCTGTGATTACTGTATATCAAAGGATGTGGTAACTTTGGCGCATGTTTGCTTATAATGCCCTGCTTTTACATAGGATTCGGGATTCTTTGTGATAGATTTAAGCCAAAGCTAAGGAAAATCGCCTGATAGCAAGATGATACAATTTGGACAGAACTGTTCATCAGGTGGTCGCAATGATAATGGTAGAATTCTAACCCCGAATTCTTTAACCTTATAGTGTATATCCTGAAGATCACTTGGAATTGGACCTATACAGTTACTATCCTTTGCTTTAATCTGCAAGTTGGCACTCTCCAGACTAGTGGCATACGGGTTACCAGCTTTTGATCAGATGTATCTTCGAAAGACTGCTTAGGCAGTAACAGCTCCCACATTGTACTAAGTGCATGTCCTACTGGTAGACAAACTGCTTTTCAGTAATTACAGTATCTAGCTGCCACTGTATAGGAAGCGAACACTTGTCCGTTATGTCCAAGTAACGTTGAGTAGCCAAGGTTTCTTTAAGCACAATCAATGTATCAAAACCAAACAAACCATCACATTAAAATCACAAACTGGGTAATGTCGTTGTCTTGCTTTAAGCAAGTTCGACTTAGGGGACATCAAGGAGTGATAATAAAATTCCGAACCGAAACTAATATAGCTAACACCTATATACAATAATACACTGACTGAGCAAAATTCATAGGATAGTCACCTAATATCTGATCGGGGCCACTCTGATCCTGTGGAGCGCAACGATAAGGCGTGGAAGCGAGTTTGCAAGTCCCTGGTATACTTCCGAAGGCAGATGATACCACATAGTCTGCAGAGTGGTAATTAATTGCGGTAACTAATTGTGGCGTGGTTAGAGGATCCAGCGCACGGAGCCTGAGTTCAGTGGCATCCCAGATATGCTCGATAGGGTTCATATCAGGGATTTGGGGTGGTCAGTTCAGTCGTTGGACGTGTCCCCTGCATGCTCTTCGAACCATTCTTGGGCGATATTGGAGCGATGTGGAGGCACATTGTTATCTTGAAAGACGGCAAGGTCGTCGGAGTGTTGGCAGGCCAAAAACGGGTGGAAATGGTCTTCGAGCAGTTGACGATTTCGCAGATCAGTCAACGTGTTTTCCAGAAGATTAAGGGGGGCCCATTCCATACCAGGTAAAGGCGTCCCAGACCAACTCCCCACTGCCCTGGACTACGACCTCTTGGCATAACTGGTCCATCGCTTTTGAAGCTCTGCGCCACATACAGTTGGAACTCCTCCCATCGGCATGGAACAGTTGATACCGCGACTCGTCCGGCCATATGTAGTTACGACACTGTTGCAGTGTCCATCCGATGTGATTAGTGGCAAATGCACGGAGTGTCCGATGACGCAGGGTTAAGAGTGGTACCCGCGTAGGGCGACGGCTCCCATAGCCGAGGGCACGCATGTTCCTACGGATTGTCCACTGAAAGACGTTTCTAGCTCGGACAACGTTGAATTGGTCCGTGATTTGTCTCTATTGACCATTCGTCCCAGGTGTTGCCGGTCTCCGTATTCGAGGGTGGCTGGACGTCCCGTAAAGTGTCTGACCATTCTCAGTACACCTTAGACACAGTTGAACGTGTGAAGCCGAATTCATGCACGACCGCCGAAATCGAACTTCCCATGCGTCGGGCACCCACCACCATGCCCCGTTTGAATGCCGTCAAATCACGAAGACGTTGCATTTCACATGAATCAAACACACTGTTACCTGGTGTCCGATCGCGATTCAGCGGATTGCTATCTCAGTGTATATCGATTATAAAAAAATTACGTGCTAAGGTTCATATGCAACGATTTTATAGGCACATTAAATATTCATATACAAGGTATAGAGGAAGTATTCGAAACAGTCGAATAATTTAGAATAAAATGTGCTAGAGCCATAAAAGTCAGGTCTATCTATAGGAAAGTGGTCATGTCCTTTGGAATAAAAGTATTCCCAGTGTCCCTAGTGTAAGCGCTGAGACGTTACGGAGACTAACTGTTTAACCATGATTGTTATCACCATCATCATTATCATCATCATGATCATCAATCAATCAACTTCCTGAGCCGTTGAGGCTCTTCCCTGCAGCAACAATCTTTCTCCATTGTACTCTCTCCCTGGCTGTTGTCTGCCAGTTTTGGTCCTGGAGCATATCCAGGTCTTGCGTAATGCTGTCTAACTAGCGTTTGCGAGGTCTTCGTCCGGCAGGCTGCAGGTGGAGGGCTTGCTTGGCCGATCTTTTAGTGTCCATTCTCTCGATCTGTCCCAGCCATTGTTGCTTTTAGAATGTTCGTGATTGGTTTGTCTATGTATTTTTTACCTCAGTTCAGATTTGGTGCGTATATGCCACTCCCGTATCCAGGTCTAGAATCGCGCCATATATTTTACGCAGAAATGCGGTTCTCGAAGCGTTGGATTTTTTTCCTCGTTCTGTTTTGTCGTGCTCCACGCTTCCGCGCAATAGAGGACTATTGGTCTATGATGCTCTTGCATAGTTGTGTTTTGGTTGCGTGGCTGAGGAGTCGGGATTTGAAGAGGTGTTGTAATGCGAAGTATGTTCTGTTACCCGCTCTCACTCTGGCAGTAATGTCTTCTTGTATCTGGTTTGTGGAATTGATGGTGGATCTCGGATGCTTGAAGCTGTTTACGCATTCCACCGTATATGCATGCAGGAGGTGTCGTCTCGTAACGTATTTCTGATTATAGGAAGATATTTGGTTCTGTTTTCATTGATTTGTAGTCCTATTCTGGTGGCCTGCTAGCGGAGTTTGCATTTTTGTTCTATCACTTTTCCCTGGTGCTGCTTTATAATGTTGATGTCATATGCAGATGCCAGCATTTGGATGTCTGTGATCGTCGTTTTATTCCGCATTACTGTCTCTAGGGCGAGGTTGAACAGTAGCGGTGAGAGTTCACCCCTTGCTTAAGGCCATTGGACACTGGAAAGGGAGCGAATCTTCCCCTTTTGGACAGGGCCATGTATCTTGCGTTCTCCATGCACATTTCTGCTGGGGTGACCTATTTGAATGGTATTCCAAATTGTATGCGGGCGTTCCAAAGACTGGTTCTGTTGATGATGTCGTAGGCATTTTTAAAGTCTATGAAGATATTATATTTCCAGTCTTTTTCTGTTGATTGTCTAAGGATGAATATTTGATCAATAGTGGATCTGATCTGACGGAATTCAGCTTGATATTCCACGAATGTCTTCAGCATTGGGTGTGAGTCTCTGTAGGAGTACGTGGGACACGGTCTTGTAGCATGTTGAGAGCAAGGTAATGCCTCTGTAGTTTTCGCAGTTGTGCTCGATTTCGTTTCTTAGCGTTACACTCCGTTCTTTGGGCATGTTTTCGGTGCGCCAAATCTGTATGATTAGAGATAGATAGAGATAAAGTTCCAATTACAAAGATGTAGCACATCACCGATTTAGCAGAAATCCACACTTTGCATAAAGAAAACAAAAGCATAAAACTCTTAAAACGGTGGAGTAAAGGTCAAGTATGGAACACTTTTTGGACACCGTATCTTGGAATATTCACTTGAAAAATAACAAACGCACGAAATCGCTTCCATTTAATACTTGCCAAAGTGTAAGGTTGAATAAAATTAAACAAATCAATCATAAAGGCCCCTCCCACCCATGCATCGATTTTCTGGTAATTTCTGATAAAAAGGTTTTTCTTTAAAATCTCTGCATTTATGGTAAAAAGAGTAGAAATGGTCAAAAAGTAAGTAATTTTTTTACACCATGCATATCAAAATTTGGTCGTTTATCAAGATTGCCTCTCTCATGCAGATTGGAAATGCGATCATGCAGAAAAAATTGATTGCGTTTAAGTGAATGGAATATACATATCTTATTCTTGTGTCGTTGCTGAAGTAATTCTGTAAAAAAATTTCCAAGGTAAGGAATGCACACACCTCGAGAGGTTGAGTTATTGAGATTGTTCCAGGGGGTGGGGAGTTGTTAGAATTCGACTGATTTTCCATCTGGCTTAACAGAGGCGATGAGTATTTCGTCATTTTGGCTTGAATAAGAAGCAAGGAGGAGGGCTGTTTCATTTCCCACTTGTGCTCCAATTTTTGATAGTATTCTTGGCGCTTTTCCTGAACCATAAAATATTCTCTTGGATCATTGGACATAATGTTTTATCTTGCAAGACGATCATCATAGGCGAAAGCGAGTCTCCATTAACGCTTGAGTTTGAATCAGGAATAGATGAGCGCTTCCCATCTGTTCCGGGTTGAATTGTTTAGCTATTCGCCATCGCGAGTGCTGACTGACTAATTACCTCGATTTTCTATTGTCGCAAGTATTAGGTAGAAGCGATTTCATATGCTTGTGGTTCTAAGCCTTGGCGTGTCCAGAAAGTGTTTCATACTTGGACTTTTCTCCCTCGTTTTACGCGTTTTGTCGATTTCTACTAAATCGGTGATACTACTCTTAATCTTTGTAATTGTAACATCTTCTCTATCTATTATGGTTCAAAAGTTAATTTTTGTAAGTTCTCAGCGTTTAAACTAAGAGCGTTGGAAGTACTTTTATTATATGGCCACTTTTTTATAGATATGCTTGACTTTTATGGCTCTAGCACCTTTTGTTCTAAAGTTATCGACTGTTTCGGAAATTTTCTCTATACTCTATATATGGGTATTTAATGGCCTATAAAGTCTTTGAACGTAATCGATATATTATTGGATACAGGTGTTACCTACACTAAGCTCTGATCTCTGCCGATATTCTTCTTGGCATGGACTCAACAAGATGTTGATACCGTTGCTGATGAATGTTGGCCCATGCTGACATAATGGCATCTCTAATTTGGAGCAGATCAGATGGTGGCGTTTCCAAGCTTTGAAGTGACTTACGACTTCGTCCCACAACTTTTAAATAGAATTGAGGTCAGGGGACTGAGCTGGCTAAGGAGGCAGACTAAACTCTGATTGCTGTTCCTCAAACCAATATGTGGTCTATCGAGCACGATGGCAAGGTGCAGTGTCGTACTGAAAGTAACCATCTCTAGAAGGAAACATCATAGCTACAGACGAGTGCACGTGATTGGCAACGATCTTCAGATAAGTTGTGCTGTTCGGAGTTGTGTCCACCGATATCAAGGGGCCCAGTGTACTCCAGGAAAACATTCGTCACACCATGGAAGAGTTCGTCGCCAGCATTACGAACGGTTTGGCATGCATTTTCAATTCGTTGTCGCAGATCCATAATGTTAGGAACTTCTGTGTTGTAGACGATCGTTTTCACATGACCCCACAGAAAAAAGTCCAAGGGATTAAGGTCGGGTGATCTTGCAGGCCAGGCTACCGGTCCACCTCGACCTATCCACCGATTCGTGTATGCAGCATTAAGGTGTGCTCGCACAACATGGCTGAAATGTGCTGAAGCGCCATCATGCATGAACCACATGTTAGATCTTATCAAAAGAGAAACATCTTCCAGTAATTCTGGCAATGCATTCTGCAGAAACAAAAGATACGTTCGCCCGGTCAATCGTGGCGGCAACACATAAGGGCCAATTAAGTTATTTCCGACAATTCCACACCAAATGTTCACGGAGAAACGCTCTTGATGCGCTCGAGCTCTGGTAACGTGCGGGTTAGCATCTGCCCAATGGTGCTGGTTGTGAGAATTTACGATTCCTGTCCGGGTGAAGGTTGCTTCGTCCGTGAAAAGTATCTGGCTGAGACAACTAGGGTCTGCAGCATGACGACGTTGTATCCATTGGCAAAATCTTTGTCGGTGTGGATAGTCCGTTGGGTTCAGTGCCTGAACCAGTTGCAGGTGGTATGGATGCAAAAGCTGACGTTGAAGAATGCGCCAAAGAGATGAGTGCGGAATGTGTACCATGGAAGAAATACGACGGGTGCTTGTCTGTGGTTCATCACGTATGATGTCAATTATCACATCCTCCTCATCCGGAGAATGTGCTACAGGCCGCCCTTGTCCTGTTTGACGGCCAAAGGAATCACGCTCCCTCAAATGTCTGTCGACAGATACAAATGTTCGGTTATTTGGCAAACGTCTATTCGGAAAGCGTTCTTGGTAGAGTCTTCTTGCTTCCACAGCATTTCCGTCCGCAAGACCATACATTAGGTGCATGTCAGTGTATTCTGCACTGGAATACGTGTACATGACTTTTTTTACGTAAATCGTAATGCGTATGTCAAAGCACGCAAACGTTCTGAAATTGCTATTCCTAGTGGATGTACAGTAATGGAAACAAGCGTACACAACTAATGGAACAACCCTAAAGTAGGTTTAAATGGAACAAACCACTCAACCTAGTGTTGGGTCGAAACGCTGGAACTGCTAAAATATCGTCCGCTAACTACCGTGCTTCCCTACTCTATCATATTGGATTACTCGCAAACAAATCGTTTCCAGACAAAGTGCTATACAACATTTTCGTCTTGTTTTGACCTGAAGAATATGTCACTAAATTTATTGTACATAATTTTGAAACACCCTGTTTACAGCATAATGATACAGATGAGTAGTCAAGGTACCGGCAGTAGATCCAAATCTTGTTGAAGGTCTTCTGCAGTTGCGCCTGTTTACGAAATACTAGTTTTTGAATGGGTTCACCAAATGCTACATCATCGTCAACACGGGCATTGTCGTCAAGTACAATTGAAGACGGTTCTGGCAATAAAGTTTGATTTACCACCGAAACTTGCAAGAGATTTCACGAACTGATAAAAATTGCATCAAACTGGTTAATGCACGTTCCGCTGCTCGTATGCTTAACTTTCGTTTCCCTTTTAGCAAAAGGTGGTATTTTAAAAAATTAATGACAAAGCTCTTCCTTCTCGTAAAGTTGTTGCGCTTGGCTTGAGACTATGGCGAATAGAAGTCCTTTGTCCTGTGCTGAATGTTTTACACTTGACTTCATTGACATTTGAGTCAGTAATTCACAGAGTGACTAGAGAATGCTTGCGCACTTTTGTCCAGCTTAGTTTGTTTATTGATCTTGCACTTCCACCTTCTTTTCCTATTTTTCCAGTACGTCGTCCTGCGTTATTAATGTAGCGAAAGCAAGTGGTCGGTTCTCTGTATTTGTGTTTGTTCGTACTCTGGAAGGATTTCGTATTTTTCTACTACTGTAAAAAGTCGAGGAGTAAGATGTGGTGGTCTTGGAGACTAGTTTAATGTAATTATCAAACAACTCGTTTACGCGGAGAAAATTCGAGATAAAGACTACCTGTCTCGTGAGTATAGGGTGATTAAAATTAGAGTATCATTATTCAATCCTGTAGCGGGTCGACCGGTGGGCCGAATGGCCTCCAAGTTGGAGAGTTTCCTACTCAAGACGTGGGGGAGAGATGTACACTACATGATCAAAGGAGTTGGGACACCTGTTGCTCCACCGTAAAGCCGCAAAAAGCTTCAATCAGTAGTGTGTAGGACCACCCCGAGCTGCTTTCACTGCCTCCACTCTACATGGCATACTGTCCACAAGTTTGCGGTATGTGTCCACAGGTATTGACCTCCATTCTTAGAGGAGTGTCGTGGTCAGTTCCTGGACAGATGTAGGGCGAACCATCCTGGATCTCACACGTCGTTCCAATTCATCCCAAAGATGCTCGATGGGGTTGAGATCAGGACTCTGGGCGGGCCAATCCATATCTTCAACCCGCATCTCGTCAAACCAGTCAGATATGGATCTTGCTTTGTGGCAAGGCGCATTGTCGTGCTGGAAGAGGAACGGCCCGTCACCGAAGTGTTACCACAGCGCTGGAAGTGTCCCGTTATCCAGAATGGTCTTGTAGCCATCAGCATTGAGGTTTCCGTCCACCTTGATGAGCGAGCCCAGTTCAGTACAGGAGAAACACCACAGGTGTTCACAGGGTGTCCCAACTCCTTTGATCATGTAGTGTATATAAGGATAACGAGTAACATGTCTTCCTCAAACCAACCACTAGGGCTAAATGTGGCTGCAAACAACAACACTGTAGCACCACTTGACTAAAGCTGGCAATTAACCCCTGCTGCTGTCATTCTAGCTCTGGTCCAATGTACGGGTCTCACTAAACTGTGTCCCTCGATGCTTGCCCCAGTAGCTATCTCACCTAGCAGCAGGTCTATCAAGCCACTGGCTGATAATCACGTGGAGATTTTTTAATTAACATTTATTAAAACAATATATACTCAACAATCACTGTCTGCAAAAACAGTAAAAAAACTTAAAGAATAGAAAAAATAGAATAATTAATTACAAATAAAATTATATCTATTTTTACATAAAAAATCTGAGTTTTCCCGAACAGAAAGGATCATCGAAACGGACCATCATCGCTTATGCGAGCATCTCGTGACTAGAAACTTTCAGTGGTAGTAGTATTATCTCAAGATCCTTTAAAGGTAGTTAAAAGATGAAGATTAATGTACGCCAAAATGTACGCCAATATTCGTTTTGTATTGTTTACTCAAATGGGTGTTTTGGAGCACACAGCAAATCCTCATTCTTTTATTTTCAGCAGCTGATTCAGTCTTTTTAAATTGATTTCGTAAGCAACTTGAGTAGTTCCGATTTGATGGGATTCTTTTTGAAAAAGACTTAGTCATATTTTATTATCAAAAATGCATTATTGAGAAAATAGGGTTCTTTAAAAAAAAAACTGCTTTTCAGAATAAGCTGAAACGAATTTAGTCTCCTTTTCAGATAAAAAATGGTTAGCTCCACCTGTGCTTGCACCAGCACAAACAAATTTGGAGGCACAATGGAAGAGTTCTTTTATTTTTTTGTCTTTGTTTAATGAAATCTTTTATTTCGGGACAATAACATGGGATTATCGATTGAGGGTCCTTTTTTATCCTTTTGAAACTTTTTTTTGCAAGTTACCTGTGCTTTCGTTAAGGAATGAGTTTTTGCATTCCCAAGCGACAATTCGCTCACGCGTCTTCCAGTCTCTTGTAGAAGTTCATTTTGTATTCTTTGCCAATTTTGCTTCGAACGAGGTGCTTTGTGGATGTTGGCTTTGAATTTGAATGATCACGTGGGAGGAGGAGTGAATAACAGGTTCTTTCAGGGAAGTGGGTTCTTATGTAGGAATTGGAATTTAGTGTCCTGTACTGATAAAATGAAACGATGTTAAGTGGGGTGATGTTATTGTATATAAAACACGCAGTTACTATGACAGCCTTATGACACGGTGCACTGTCCTGCTGAAAGGTGCATTTTTCCATAAACATGCCACAAGATAAGCAGCATTTCATTGTCCAGAATGTTCAGATACGTTTAGGTGTTCAGTGTATATAACATAACAATCCGTGACCAAACTATTAAAACCTGAGCCATGAAGACCCATGATCCTCGGCTCTGAATGTTAAGTCAAAATTTGTGTTCCAGTCGATTTATGGAACCAAAGTTCAAAATTTCAGCTGAACAATGGCATTATTACCCTTCCTAGCAATTTATGGTCACGATTTCTTTAGTGGGTCGTCCATTTCAGGAAGTGCTTCCAATACCTAGGTTGCAATCCTACTGGTTTGGGAGGACTGTGTATTAAGCATTTATTTCAGTTATTGACACGTTACTTGTCATTTGGCATTGTTTACTTTTTTCCCAAGTAGTCTCGATTAAGTGATTGAGAAGAAACTGTCATACGAGGGGCGGTCATAAAATCATTACAATCACCATGAAAGAACGATCGCTTTTTTAAATGTGTGGGGTTATGGGAAGCGACATCCTTCGAGTCCTGGAGGATATAAAGCGGTGTTTGGTGCAGTACCGCTAAACGCCAGCAGTGTGTTGAAAGCATCATGGCGCGGCCCGTCGGAAAATTAGACATGCTAACCGTGATAAGGTTCCTGTATTTGAAGGGGAACAACGCCAAACAAATCCATGAGGAATTAGTGGTCGTTTATGGTGACAATGCCTCATTGTAAGAGACAGTCGCCATGTGGCGTCGACGTATCCAGCGTGGAAGACGGAACTTCGGAGCGGAGGCCCCATCCATCTGTGATGAATCACAAATTGCGAAGGAAAGGCCAGACAATCACGGGAGCTTACTACTGAAGAATCCGCTTCGTGGACGACATTTCCAAGACGACGACGACGAGGGCATCTTTGAGGTGGAGCCAAAAAGAGGACTTGGATAAGAGCATCCAGCAAGTCATCCATCATTATGAAAGTGTGGGCCTTGGGAGGTTAGATTAGGGCATATGTGGAGGAGGACTGACGCTTTTACCACCTGCAGTGTCACCCCATCTCTGTCTTCCGGCTAATTGTAATGACGTTGACTGCCCCTCGTAAGGTAGTCTTAACTTTTTGTTCCAGGTCGTTGAGATGCAGGTTAGCATTCTATTGGAAATGGACTAATTGAATTACTCGTGGGGGTGTCTTTGCGCATTTTTACTCTAAACAGGATGGGTTTAAAGTCACGCACATCAATGTTTAGCTGCCCGTAAAAGCACCAGTTTGATAATTTAAATGAAAGTAAAGTATCACAGAGATTAGTTGAAATGTTGGCTTTTATTTTTAGGGGAAAAACTATAAGTATTATTATAAAATGTTAAAATTAACGTTCTTTTTGGCGAATACATAAGCGTGTTCGTTTTACCAGATAAACTTTACGTTTTTTTTTGTTTTTATAAGTTATCCTTCAGTGTGTCATTTCCCGGGGATTCTCTGCGGATGATATTCTCGCGTACTCTGGT
Organism: Rhysida immarginata; assembly: GCA_023313115.1. Taxonomy (NCBI): domain Eukaryota; kingdom Metazoa; phylum Arthropoda; class Chilopoda; order Scolopendromorpha; family Scolopendridae; genus Rhysida; species Rhysida immarginata. Next base: position 1,221,576 of record JAHWFO010002816.1, read on the forward strand.
GAAGATGTGGGTGATCACGGTCTGGTAAACGCTATTGGTAAATCCTTTCCGCTTCATTAGTATTACCTTTTGCCTCGCCGTAGACGAGATGCATGTCCACCAGCTCCGCATTAGTCAAGCGATCCATTGTTACATGTTTCGTTTCCTCTCTTTTAAAGGAGAGAACACGAACAATTTACATGTTTAGATCCTAATTTACATGGACCCTCCCATTGCCGTCCGGGTAACGCACATCCATTCCTACCTCGTATAAGTTGCATTATCTCTGTAAGGATGCATTTCCGGATCCATGCTTATAAGGAAAATATTGTTCCCCGCGACAAACTGTACATGGTATTTCATTCTTGACCTACATTTCTGAATCACCCTGTATAGATATATATTATTACTTTCTCCATTTAATTTTTCAGGTAGTTTTATTCATTTTGAACATCACTTTTCTGTTAGAAGTACGCCTTGCTACAAACAGTGGCTTCCTTAGCCACCTCATCTAACCCTTACAACGGAGGGGGGGGGGTTAAATTTCTTGTTAATAAATGTTTAAATGTATTTCTGCTTCTCAGTTACAGCTCCTTCTTGGAATGTTTGCAAAATTTTATTTAGAATAGAGTAAGAACGCACGAAGCCCGTTTCCAGGAATTTTTCAAAGGCGGTCTTGACTTCTCAAAGGGGAGGTTTATTTATCTTAATTAATTCTCCACAAATAAAGAGAGAGAACCTCCGCTAAACTCTAAAAATGCTTGGTGATTTTGGATAGCTTTCTTGATGCGGAGAAACAAAATAAAATAAAATAAAAAATAAAATAAATTAAAATAAAATAAATAAAATATTCCATTTTTCTTCTTCATGTGTAATAATTTTACACAAGTGTTTTCCATTAGCAGAAAACGACGTTAACGTACAGCTAGCATGACTGTCACAAAATAGTCTGACTGATCTCACGCCATCCGCTTCTCTTTAATTCGCGCATTTTTCTTCCCAGTTCGTTCGCTCGCTCGCGTCGCTCACGTAAGACACACAGTAACGCTTCGCTTTTGAACCGCTGCAAGTCTGCAACATTTTTGTTTGAAAATCGTTTGTTGAAAAACACTCAAGAAATTTTAGTTCCCATTAAAATATTTCATACTAGACATAAATTACTTTCCTCCTGCGCCTCTTTGTCTAGAAACTTTTCGTAAATAAAATGAAAGGAAAACAAGTTAAATGAGAAACGCAAGACCGAAAGCAGATTAAAATTAAAAATGTGTTTAAGATAAAAACACAAAAATCTCAAGAGTTCTTCAGGTAAACAATTTGGATCTCGGTGCACCGTAACTGAAGAAACTAACTTCGTAATACATAAAAGAAACAATTTAGCTGGAACAAAGCGAAAGAAATAAGCAAAAAAAAAAGTAAAGGTAAAACGTTCCACTTTCCCGAAGTCAGCTAAATTGTCAGCTAAATTACTCGAGCACAGTTATTCTTTTACTAGCGAAGGTGCGGTCGTCAATCCGTCTGTTTTCTAGAGAACCTCCTTCGAACATTTGGAGTGGTTTCGTTGTAGATTGACGATCTGGTAGTCCACTTACTCAGGAATCGAATAAACTTTGATATACTTTTATTCTCTTTTATTCTATGATCTAGTAGGGTCGAACGCTCATCTATTTCTGGTCATGTTTTTCGGGAAACCATCAGTCGAACGAGACAGCGAACACGTCGATGCCATTAACTATCCATGAGGTCATCGGGGGGGGGGGTTTCTAGTATTGTACTGCACTAACCGCTCCTACCGCCCCCGGCCGTAGGATCCCATCAACGTAGACAGGCAGGGTGGCCAATCAAATCTGTCGGGTCTTCGTCTGGAAATCAGAATTGGGTTAATTCATTTTTTGGGAGGCGCGGCGAAACCTCCCCGCAGGCAACTCAGCAGAAACATTAAGTCCATTACACTATGTCGCGCTGCAAAGTGGAACCCATACCACTTTTCGCCACCAGTCGGCGTGGTTAATACGGGGCCGAGCATAAAAAATGTGTATCTGCTGGCTACGTATCGCTGGTTTCTCTTAATAAACTGGCTAGACATGTATTATGTACGAAGTGCGATCAAGAAATTCCGGGACTGGTTCATTTAAAGAGAAAGTATTTTATTTAAATGCATTTACACAGTGTTCCCTTCAAAATATTTCGATCGTGTTCTGGAAGTCTTTTTGTTGAAACTGCGATTCGCAGTGGATCTGCTCAATCGTATCAAAACGGCGACCTTTCAACTGGATCTTCATTTTCGAAAAGAGGGCGAAGTCTGCAGAAGCCAATTCTGGGTGTGGAAGCGAATTCATGTTGTGAGGAGAGCTCGGTGAAAGGGTGCATTGTGATGATGGAGCATCCAGTTTTTTTCACGGCACAAACTGGTCGCTTTCGCCGAACGTCTTCCTCCCTCAGATTGCTCGTTGCTTGAACTTTCTCAATGCACATGAAACAAAATCCTTTGAAAAGCTGATTTATGAATGTTAGGGCTATAATTTGCTGTATTTGTGGACTTGTGTTGCCATTTGTTGACGAGATGCGCAACCTGTTCTGGAACTTTTTGATCGCAGCTCGTAATTTGCACAGTTCATTAAGATTAACGAAACATTAAAAAGATGACCACTCACTCAACTCCTGTGTCGATCTCGCGCAGCCTCTCCCCTCTGGTCTCCATCCAGCCAGCCGTCGTGTCATCGTGTAAAGAATAGTACTAAGAACGAACCAGGGAGCAGGTGTCTGGAACACCGCGCACCCTGTCGCCGGAACGTAGGTCAAGAGCTGGAGAAGTGGACACCGACCCCTGGCAGTGGCAGACGAACAACCACTGGCTTGACAACCGCTCGTAGAGCTTTACGTTAATTTTCCAAAATTGCTGGGAGGAGAAATGCGTAAGGCTAACGAGGAAAACAATTCGCGTAAGCTAATAAAGTTTTAGACTAGAATAAGCACGAACTTATTTAGATCTAATGTAGAACAACGATAAATGAAATATACTCGGTTTACTGTGTGACAAAATAAAAGCACGATGCATCACAAACATTCTAAGATAAGCGATTACCGAACTACAGTACAATGTTCAGGTTGTCCGTGGAACGCAACCATGAATATCAGGGGACCAGTTCCGTACTATGAAACAATCATCATAACCTTAAGTTTCTTGATAAGGCTTGGTGAATTCATTGCTTCATGAGATTCCAGCCAAGCTCTTTCTCAACCTTCTTCCAAGTTTTCACGTGTCCAGCAGTCATGACCTTCCAGACACCAACAATGTAGACGAACTTTTCTGTTCTTTGCATGAGAAATAGGGGGGTTTCGTTTAGGCTCCTTGGCTAACATTAATTGTTGTATAGCCGATGTCCTTCTCTGTACAACGACCTCTTTTAGACAAAGAGTGTGCCTCCTGTATCAAATTGTGACGGTATCCAGTTGTTTCAATCATGGCACCAGCTAGAAGAGCATCAACAATGTGCCAGTACCGTGATTAGGTTCATCCAGCTCCTTCCTTATAGGTGATATGTAGATGCTTGAATTACACCACCTCGAGCTGTGATTCACTGGCCTGGGTGTATACTACAGATCCGCCATTCTCGTGATGCCATCAAGATCTAGCCCACAGTAAACAGTCTAAGGAATGCTGCCCTTGCTTGAGCGATACAAGATACTAGGACAATTGCGTTCTCCTTTGATTTCAGATTACTGTCTCATCGGCCTTATTCACCGGACCTTACACCTACGACTTCTTAATTCATTGTTCAAGTCGTGGCTCCAGCGAGACGAGCACCTACAATGAACATTTTTTCCAAGTCTTTGATTAGGCTCACTCCACTCAATGAATTCCATAATCTCAAACTAGTTTGCATAGGTTTTCTAAATCATTGGCCTGTATGTGCATAAAACAGCGTAAGAGCAGTAGTGTTCCTGACGTCATGGTACACAAGTATTTCCATCCGCAATAATGTCGTTTGATCGGGTCGATTTTGTCTAAGAAATGCACGAAAAAGGAGCACTTTTAAAGAGAATCCTTAAACGATTAGAGTTTATAGAAAAATTTACCGCAAAACGAGGGTTCTACGAAGAATGGGGGGAAAAAAGGAGAAAAAAGAAATAAATCTGTCTGAATGGAAGACGTGATAAATTTATTTTCCATCCGCTCGAGCTTTTTTTTTTTTTTTTAGATAAATATAAAAATTGAGAACCCCCTCTCGGAAATGTGATTTTTTTTCTTTTTTGGAGATGAATGGAGCTGCTGCACTATTGGTCTGTTTTTCTTTGGTTCTTCCAGATGGTGATGGCTCAGCAGCAGTTGAGTGAAAGAAGAATTTAATGAAGAAAAAAATGGCGCTTGTTCTGGGGGGTAAACAAGAACGAGAATTGGAGTTTGAACTTTATTATTAATCTTGATAGCTTCATCAGACTTTCCTTGGAAAGCTGCTTTTTTCTTAAATGGCTGGTGCTGAGCTGAACGGAAATGACAAAAGAGGATTACTTTTTGTTCTGGTTCTCCTAAGCGAGCTTTGTTTATCGATTAAAGCTTGGAATGAGTCGTTTCAGCTTTTGGGACTGTGAAAAGAATAAACCGAGTACGGTCCTTATGAAAAAAAGAGAATGAACACCCAGAATGAGTGATGTCATATTGCAGATTTTCAATAGACTGAACTGTAAACAGGATCATTAGCAACATAGAATCAAATTTTCAAGATTTAGGAGTAACTCATTTTTTCTGGATAGGATAGCAGATTTCTTGTATAAAGAAGCTGCCAAGGGCTTTATGAAACCATAGATGTGCGTTTGTATACACTGTTCAGTACTGCTAGAAGATCACAAAGCAGTCTTGAAAGTCGTCGTCACCGTTTACCAGTCAGCAGAATATGAGCGGGGTCCGGTAATGGGCATTTTGGAGGCATTCTTGTTCTTTCGTCAACTTGCGCACAGATTTGAACGGGAAGTGTCTGCAGGGCATGACTGTTGGAGAAGGTGGGCCGCTCAAGCTTATCGGGTAGTCACGTCAGTCAAATCAGAGCGAAAGTCAAACCACATCTGTTAGCTCGTACCATCCGCAATCATCTCCTGGACTGCGGTTGTGGTTTTCTTTGGCAATACTGTCACTTAAATCTCGACATAGTCATATTCGCTTCCAATGGTTCCAAGAACGGGCTGCTTAAGAGAACACCACTTTAGTCCATGGTCTGCTTCTTATTCATCTAAGAAGAACTTCCATAAGCTTCTGGAAGGTACACCTGCAATTGTGGAGAAACTGCCATCACAGGCATACATGTTGTGCAAACAGGACGTTCTAACTCGTTTCATGCAAATTCCCATTTTTGGAACTGTTCAACTGTACGCTTGAATATTTAGATGGAGGCATTTGATAAGCAGCAGGACAACTGCCAAACTGTTTCCGCATGTGTTGTTTCGAACCATCCACAATAGTCTCCTGGAAGCTGGACTACGGAAGCAGGATGGTAGTTCCGCCAAACTGCGCAGTGAGTTCGAGAAGGTGGGAAGAGGAAAGATTATTCGAAGGGCCGTTCTTGTAGATCGAACAGTCGCATCTACTCAAATTACAGCCATACCACGTCTGTCAGCCCGGACCTTCCGCAATCTTCTCTTGGAAGCGGAACTGCAGTCGCCGGTTACTTTGGCGGGATTGCCACTTATACCATGACATAGTCAGATGTTGATCCATTGGTGCCAAGAACGCAGGTCGATCATGTTTAGTGCATGAAAGTCGTTTTTATCTGAGCAGTAGTAACAAATGTAGAGGCACATTTCATTGTGAGTATGCCTTCGACACAGTTCTGGAGTATCAGTAAGGGGTGCTGGTTTCTTTAACAGTTTTTTCACATCTGATGTTTGCGGAAGGGGCATTGAATGCTTCTGCATTGTACGTCCATAAGTGATCCAGGTCATCCTGATCAATTTTTTGGACGACTTGGGAGACGGGCTCTACAAGCAATACAACGCCCGACCACATGCAGCCCGTTAACTTTTTTGACCAGCAGGCTCACCATGGAGCATGTGAGAGTTCTCTTGAGAGTAGGACTGTGGTGGCTACATAATATTCGTTCGTCGAAAATCACTTGAGAGGAGCATTCCATCGATACACCACCGGTGTTTGTTTAGGGTACATTGAATGCTGTATCCTACGTCCAGAACATCGTCCATTCCGTCCTGGTCCATTTTTTGAAAAGTTCCAGCAAGTTCAACGTCCGTCCACATGCAGCTCATGTAAGACTAGAATGGTATTCCGTGGATCTGCTTCGTTGAGATCTAGACTATTCTAAATGTCAAGCGAATGATACTTTGGCCTGCAACTTGGCGGATACACTGACGTTGCCGTCCGAACGGATCGTTTGTAGATTGATAGAATGGTTGCATACAGCCTAGATGCAGAGGTGGCATCCCATCATGTTATCAACTTTGAAGTCAATAGACTATTGCTGTTTAGAGTGGCGTACAGCTCACTGTATCATGTTTTGAGCTCGGAATCTATCTTATGGTCGAGTTTTTCTCTGTCCTTACCTTGATGACCACTGTGAAGTTACGAGTGGCAGTGTCATGGTATGAGGCTCATTTACCTGGCTGAATTGAGCCTAGTTGTTCCAGTATTAGGAACTATGACATCTGCAATTTGACTTTAAAATATTTCGGCGTTTCTAGAGCCCGAAAACGCCTTGGGATTGGGGAATACCTGTACCAACAAGACATTGCTCATTGCCACAAAGCAAAATGTGTTCAGTCTGTTTAGAGGAGCCAGGAGTTGAAAAGACAATCGGAATATTCCTGAACCAAAATCTTGTAGAAAGTATTTTTTCGGAGAGTCCATCAGTGCAGGTTGCGCTGTGAAGGAATTAGCTAGTCTTTTAAAGTCGAATATCCTGTTTCCCATTCAACTTAATTAGGAACCATCTCGTATTTTACCCCGCTTTGTGTCTATTTGGATTTCGCTCAACTGGCTCAAAGTTGCCTTTTGAGGTAATTGATAGGTAACTCGTTGAAGGGTATGCCACTCTTCTGTTTCTTAGTAACCCGTTGTCTGAATGAGTAGCACATCATTGGCGGGAAGACGAGAAATCGATTTTCTTGGCTAACCTCCCCTGGATTTAAGTGCAATTAAGGACGAGGACGGTAAATGTCAAGCCTTTTTTCAGAGGTGGGGGGGGGATCCTTGAAGTAAAGGTAAAACGGTGAAGGTATAAATAGATTATTTGCATATGGGAGGTTCCAGTTGTTAAGGGTTTGAAATAGAAAATAAAACGTATCTGACAATGACCTCATTAAATTTATTTTTTTGAAGAGGGCTTGGGTCGTCTTTGAACTGGTAGTAGGTCTGATTTGAAGATACGGACTAATTAGCATAAGGAATGGAGATGGTAATCGGGTTTTGATGCGTAATTCTCTTTAAATTGGCATAAAGTTCTGCCGATTGTGGGATCTTGTTTTCATAAATTAATTTTTATAATTCGACTTATGCTTATTATAGTTGTTTTGAGCACTGAGTCTACTTCTCCATGTTTGAGTGCTCCTTGATCCTCAATCGTATTTACTATATAAGTTCAGGTCACCTGCTTATACAGTTACCGAATTTACCAGTAATAAGAAGAATCCAATATGAAATCATAAGAGAGTGTCTCTTACATCCGTAAAAGAAGTAAACAAGTGAAAAGTTGTCTGTTGGACATTATCATCAAACGCCCACGCGACTTACTTTAACTATTTTTTATTGAATTTAATGAGAAGGATGAGACAGGAAGACCTGTCTTCCTTTAGAAAGGTTTTGATTTCCGCCCCTTGACTTTTTAATTAAGGATCCTTCAAAGTATAATTTCCTGGAAGTCTCTTTCTTACTTCAATGTTGAAGGGGTCACTTTGGATTTTGAAATTCCAAAGAAAAAGACTCCTCCGCCAACTTGGTCCTGTAACAAGTGCTCTGAAGGAAGATCGATAAATCGATGGAATGTATTTGCGCGTTTTGCTATGGGTGGTCACGTGAGCTGTATCGGGGGGTGGGGGAGGGCGGTATGATCTTGTGCTGAAGTCTTTTTTTTTTCTTTTGTGAAAAATCCTCTGCATTGTAAATGTCACGTGGTATGGTTTTCTGTTCTGTTATCTATTTGTTAGAGATTGGCCTTTTAAAAGGATTCATGTGAGGACACCTCATTTTCTGATCCAGTTTTCAGAAATGTCCTTCAACAATGTCATTATGACCACCAACCACTATGAGGAACCACCTGTACCATGCTGAATAATACAAAATGAACAAATAAACAGCGTGGCCACCATGCACAGGCTAACGCGCAAGATTTCAGTAGCAATTCACTGACCAAATGAGTCGGACTTGTGTCGACAAGGACTGCACAGCGAACCTTCCTGCTGCAGGAAGAAAATCCTTGTGACAGCGCGCGTGCTGACAAAGCTGTATCAGCAGAAACTCTTTATCATTTGCACTGAAGCGTAGTGGTTGGCCCTTTCGTGATTGGGGTCCAAAGGCGATCTCTGATCAGTCACTTTTCTGGTCCATCTACTCATCCCCATAATTCTCGAAAAGAATCATCCTGCAACCATTGTTGGAAAAAACCTAAGCTGCTAGTGTTATGGTTTGGGTAAATTTTCTTGATATCGTCCGGGCCCACTGATTCCCCTGATTTTGTTATTGCGAACCAAGTACAGGGTTAGTAAGAAATAAGTTTCCCACTTCAGAGGGCTGTAGAATGCGTTTTATTGGTCCAAATGAGTAAAATTTGAACTACAGATAATACAAATGATTCGCTTTTTTATTTATTAAATAAAAAATTTTATACTAAAATTCGCCAATAGGTGGCGCTGTAGTACACGTAAAAACATTTCACATGCTTTATCAATGTGTCCTCCTTCATGTTTAACAATATGCTCTAACCGCAGAACCATATTTTCCATAGCTGACCAGTGTCGGCCGGAATATCAAGAACATGACGCCGAATGTTGTCCTTCAGATCTGGCACAAATGTTGGCCATTGACGGTAGATCTTGTCCTTTAGGAAACCCCACAACAAAAATCGCAGGGGGTGATAACCGGCGAACGAAGGGCCATGCCATTGGAAAATGACGGCTGATCACCCGTGCATCTGTGAAATGCTGTCGTAGCAATTGCTTTAGACGACGGTCAATGTGAGGAGGTGCGCCATCCTGCATGAAAATGATGTCCTGAAGGCATCCACGCGTTGTCCTCTGACGGTATAGGTTTTGAATCCATTTGAAGTTATCTATTCGGAAAAATACGGTCCAATGATAAAGGTAGCCCTGAAAACATACTGTCACCTTTTCAGAATGCAAGCGTTGTTTCTGGATAGCGTGAGGGTTGTCCGCTGCCCAAATTCGACAAATGTAGGTGTTAACTTCCCCCTTGAGGCAAAAGTGGGCTTCGTCGCTCCACAGAATGCTCCATGGCCAAGTGACGTCAACCACCATCATTCGAGCAAGGAAATGAAGTGCAAAAGTATTACGAAACTCTGAGTTCACGTCCTGCAAGTCGTGCGCAGGTTTCATTTTTTAGGAATAAAAATGCAAAATCCGCCTTAAGATTTTTCGTACAGTGGAAACAACTGGCACACTCACACTACTATGAGGCGACTGGATGCTGGCTTCAACGACCGCGGTAGCCACATTTTCCACGCTAGAAGACAGGATTTACTTTCGTCCTTTACCTGGAAGAATGGCAAGTTGCCCAGTTGCGAATTTGTGTATCATCTTGCGTGGGGCACATGGTGTCATTTGACCTCTTGGAACGCTTCATACGATGGAATCCCTTTACAACTGCAACGCGTTGTAGCTTTATAAAACAATTTTACCAGTAGCGCTTTTTCAGGCAACGTTGGCATGATGTGCAGAGCAGTAACTAATGCTCGTGCAGAATCCGCCGTCTTTTTATTCAAAGAATATTAATGTTGGTGCTGTAACGCACACGATGCTTCACATTTTCCATATATGCAAAGAAATGCCTTGTGTGTTAGAGCACCATCTATTAGTGAATATTTGTACTAATTTTTTTTTTTATTTAATAAGTGTCAAGCGCATACCTTGAGTTACCTGTAGTTCAAATTTTATCTCGTTTGGACCAACAGAACGCATTCTACAGCCCTCTGAAGTGGGAACTTAATTCTTACTAACCCTGTACATATTGAATCATTTCTGTGGTGTTCAGGATATTCTAGCCGAACAATGCCACATATGCCATATACAGGTTGGACCAAAAGTGTGGAGCTAATAATCTTGATTGAAGATACTATTAGGAGTACGGGAAATTCTTTTCGTCATGTGATCAAGATGTATGAAATGGGACATCTGATGTATGAAATGTACGTAGAAGTTCCTGACAAACACAATGGTGGTGTTCTTTTTTACGTATCTTTACTCATTCTTGCCGTTTTTTGTCAGTATAACATCCACATTCACTACAAATTCATAAATGCTGGTTTCCAAGTTAACAAAATGTCACAAATGTCATGTCCTAGGAAGGCCATGTTCAATGTGTTGCCAAATCCAAGTGAATTCCCATTTGGCTGAACGTTCAAGAGCACACTGACAAGCCTGTGCGATACGCTGTTTCAGATGGTCAATGAAGATGGTAATTCAACAAGATGGTGCTTCGCCCCATTATTGCACTGTTGTTAGGGAGTTTCCTGACCTGCAATTGGCGGTCATGGACCATTGGAGTTGCCCTCTAAACCCCCCGGAGTTACTCCAATAGATTTTTTTTACCTCCGGGTCACTTGAAGGCTCTTGTGTATGAAGAGACGATATAGAATATTGAACGTTCAATGTGAATGGGGATTCAGGTTGGACTTGGCAAGATATTGAACACATCCTGGAGGAATTGACAATTTGTGGTCACCAGCAGTTGTGGCCTATGGGTTAATGATGATGTTATGTCTGACCAAAATACTGTAAACTCCAGAATGTGTAAGGATGCATAAGAATTAACAGCAACCTTGTGTTTTTTTGGGAATTCCACGTGTATTTTATATATCACATGACCCTCTTCCTATTTGAAAATTCGGAATGTTGTCCAAACTTTCGGTTATCTTGGTCATATTAGCATCCCCTCCACTCATAGCTTTTACGTTTTATTTTGTGTGGATCCAGAGTTATGGCTCACGCTGTACATAACGACCCTGAAAGATTGAAGTACATAAGCTCTTGTACACCAGAGACGTTTAGAGATCCGGTTACATACCAGTGCGATATGTACAAAGTCATTAAACCCTAGACACAGTTTAAAAAGCAGTATTCTTGATAAAGAAATATTTCCTTCAAAATATCAGACATAGAGTAAACACTTCAAGTTGTCTTGTCTTGGAATTTGTTAAGCGTGATCAGAAAGATCGTTTAGACAAGAGCCTGGAAAAGAGGCCCTTATGAGTTAACGGTGTTGCCAGATGAAATGTCGCTAAATTTAAACCATTCTCTGCATACACAAAAGCCTTCAAATCAGGGATGGAAATTCATTGGCGTCAAGTCCAAAGATCAACGGGTCCACAGGTCCACGTTGGCCAATACAACGGATTGGAAATTGCAGATCCAGATTCTCCCTAACTACTCCAGATACTGCCATAATGGGGCGGAACACCATCCTGTTGAAAGAATTCTGGATAGCTCCCATCTTCATTGAACATCTGAAACAGAGTACTCCACAGGTTTGTCGGAGTATTGACCCCAATGTTATCCGGAACGTTGGACTTGAATGAGGCTTCAGGTTGGATATTTGACAACTAGCAGTCGTAGCCTTTCTTGTGAATGTGGATGTTACATTTGACTAAAAAACTGCATTATCTCAAGAATGAGTAAACTTAGATATTAAATAACATCATTGTGTTTGCCAGGAAATTCCGCCTACATTTCATACACTACTGGCAAAAAAATTGCAACACCTAGAAAGAGTAGGTCGATTTATTTGAAATTTTGCACAAATGTAGCATTGGTCGCATACAAGAAATGATTCAAATTGCAAGAGACAATGCGTCCAGAAGAACGTTGTACAGGGTGGCTCCCATGCGCCAATAGACCACATTAGAAAGTCGTATAGCTGCCGCGAGCTTGAATGCAGGCCTCGACTCTTGCGTGCATGCGGTCATAAAGATGCTGGATGTCGTCTTGGGGTAGGTTGATCCAAGCCTCCTGAAAATGGTGGCGTAAATGTGGAATTGTTTCAGCTGGTGTGCAGCCTCGATGAACGTTACGTCCCATCATGTCCAACACATATTCATTTAACGATAAGTCTGGAGATCGTGCTGGCCAGGGAAGATGTGCCACATGCAGTAAGGCATGCAAGCTTATACGTACAGTGTGCTAGAAAAACATGTTATTCTGCTGTTGCAAGAAGGGCAGAAGAAGAGGTTCCACAATCTGCTAGACGTACCGAATGCTGCTCAACGTTCCATCCACAAACACTAAGGGTGATCGCGAGTTGGAACTGATCGCACTCCACACTATTATGCCAGGGGTTGGACCTGTGTGCCGTAGACGGATGAACTGTAGAAGATGGCGCTCTGTTGCTCTTCCATCACTGGTGTACAGGCAGAATATGCTCTCATAGGCCACTAAAGACCACAGACCTCCATCCCGCTCTCCAGTCGACTCATAGACGGCACCACTGCAACTGCGCCGCACGGTGTTCTTGCTGAAGTGGGAGTCTGCCTAGAGGGATCCATGCCCGCAGTCCTGCAGCTAGCAAACGGTTACCAGTGGTTCGTCTTGACAAAGCTAGTGCCACCCTGGTCCTTATCTCTGTTGTGGATGCCGTACGGTTGCTCAATGCTTCTCGTACGCTTCGACGGCCTTGGCGTGATTCAGTAGTGCGTGGGCGTCCAAAATCAGGTCTACGTGAGTGCGTTTTTCATCCGTAAACTACTGCTGACAACATCGAGCCACCACAGAAACATGAGACCAAATCCGATTTCTGTCAAACTCCGTGAATTGTTGCACAGGAGCACGGCGGCGTGTGCGAGGCATTGCAGTTGTCGTCACCACACCACAGTCAACTGTTTTAGTACAAAGCAAATGCCAAACTGATCATTTCATACAAATCTGGTCGGAACGATTCTGCTCCAGGAGGGGCATGGGAGCCAGCCTGTACAACGTTCTTCTGGATGTATTGTCTTGCAATTTGAATCATTTTTTATATGCCACCAATGTTACATGTGTGCAAAATTTTAAATAAATCGACCCATTCCTTCTAGGTGTTGCATTTTTTGCCAACAGTGTATATAATAAATGAAAGAAAACTCTTTAACCACAACGAGTTCACTTTCATTAGATTGGATTCACGGAGTCACGGATTCCTGCCGAAGATGAAAGCAGTACTTTCGAAATGCGCGTATCCAGGTTGTATTTTTCTGTTATTCGTTGTGGTTAAAGAGTTTTCTTTCATTTATTATTGTAATAATTATGCACATGATATTCTTTCCTTGGTTTTAAAACATCACTATAGTGTTTTTCTACCATTAGTATTATTAATAGTGTATATGATAATATGATAATTACCATTTTCCATTTGAAATTTTGGAGTTGTATTCAAGATAACCGGAAGTGTCCCCTCGTCCATAATCGAAATTTTTATTGTCTGAATTTAAGCCCAGTTTGTAGACACAATTGTCCTGACGACCAGAACTTCGAAGTACTTTCCTATCCTTTTAATTCCCCAGATCTTAATCTTGTCGGGCACCTCACAAGGCTTGGCTCTTTGGCTCAAGAATTGCAATAGGCACCTTCCTGCATCTTATAGACTCGTCTCTGCCATGTAGCTGGTGTCTGCTTATTGTGACTACTAGGTGGTGGTCATAATAATGCAGATAGTCTGTACTGTGACTTTTTTATCTCTGTGGAATGTTTTCTTATGGATCTTTGTCTTTCTGTGCTAAATTGATTGTTTAGTTCTTGAGATATTCGCTGGTCTACTAACTAGATGAATACAGTCCGCTCGTTTCGTAGAAGAGACCAGCTTTAAGAGACTGGTGGCCGCAAGGAACGTGAAGAGATACAGGACTAGGTGTTTGACTGGATTTTTATGCCTGGGTTTGAAAAATTGATCTTGAAAGCGTGTAGGCATAGGAAAAACACACTCTAGAGCACTCTAGAGTATTTTTGTTCTTATTCTTGTTTTATTAATTATTTTCGCTCACGAGCTGATTAAGGATTCTTCAAATTATGTCGTCTCATGAATATGCACGCTTTTGTTTAAATAAAGAATTTCTTGATTTTATTATAATATTTGCATAGGAAACGTTTTCAATTTTCGGATTTTAGTTTCAGAATTTCTGAATCCTTTTTTAATTAAATTATGATTTAGGATTATCTTCTCTTTAGCGAAAACTGAGGCTTAAGGACTGGTTGTCGTTAATTCTTTAGTGCATCTGATAGTACGTTGTCGTCATCTTTAGAGTTCTTATGCTGAAAATGATGTCAGTGTCATACATGAATAGGATATTTGGGTTGGCAGTGTAAATTGTGACGTGTGTCTATTATTCACTGAGTGGGCAATTCAATATGACCACATCTTTAGTACGTCGTTGGGTGTCCTTTTAACTTTAATGCTGCGTCGATTCGTCTTGGCGTGGACTCCACGGGATGTTGATAAGTGTTTGTGGAATCAGGAGATTGGGGGGGACCACCTAAGCAAGGTAAGCTAAAAAAAATACAAGCTATACTATTTCAGGATGCATTAAACATCTCCATTGGCATAAACCAGCAAATTGATTAAGGATGAATTCCTCAACAACATTAAGGAGCGATTAAGATATGCTGTAATATCAGTTCCTGTTGCAACCCTTCTGTTGTATTTTACAATTCTGTACATTCCGTTCCGTCCGAACATTCACCAATTCGTGAGGACTGCAAGTTGAATGTTGAGACCAAATGTTTAGATGACAGTCCGAGTACTCTCTAAGCACTTTGATCATTACACGAATGCGACGGTTTCCCTGATAGTTCGTTTTTGGCTCCAAGCTTTTACAATCAGGATATTCGAAGTATGTCATGTCACTTTCATAGACAACAACACTTTCTACTACTGTAGTAAACGCTAAGTTTTCCTTTCTTTATACCACTCTCCCCTTCTAGTGACAGCAGGGTGATGCCTCAGGTAGTTTGCGTAAATCAGTCTGTTTGTTATAAAAAATTGACCATTCGGTGCATAATGCCCTGACAAAAGTACTCAGAAAACCGTACCATTTATGAAAATAATGCTTTCAGAAACATGTTAGACCACCTTTTCTTCAAAACGACTAGGAAGGTTATAGTCAAGTGTTTTTTCGCCAATCGGCCTTTACACGTTCCAGAACATTCTGATATCAGAACATTCTGATTTAAATCGGGCTCAGGTAGTATTTAGTAACGCCTTTGTTGAACGAGCAGCATGACAAAATTCTCCCGTCGCTCCAGGAAGAGGTTTTTCCAACATCTCTTGTTACCTTTGGGCCTTTAAGTCGCATTACACACAATTTGCCGACTTCATTAAGCACTAAGAACTTTAGATTGTGTTTATCGTTCGGTCGCCTCCAGTCCAACACAAGATCACCATGATGCTGGAGAATGAGGAGTCTTTGATCGTTCCAAAATACCTTTGCTAGTTTAATCATCAGTAGTCTCCAATGGTTTTTATACCTTCGCAGACAAGCTTTGAGACAAAAGCTTAGTCCTTACCGAAGAAGCCCCTCTCACGAAGAACGCGTTCCTCTGTGCGAACTTATGGGCCGTGAGTAGTGCCCATGGATCAGGCGCCTGAGGCTTCTGCAAAAGGAGCAATGATGTCCTGAGCCGGGCTTTTGCGGTTCTTCAGCAGCATCCGCCTAAGAGCACGTTGGCTGCTCTTCGTCATGATTCTGGGTCGTCCTGTCGTTGTTGGTACCTTTCTGATGGTACTTTACATCATTATGCACATAAGATCCAGGATCCTTCTGAACCCTCTGAAAATTCTTCTCTGAAAGTCAGACGACTTCAATATATTGGCTAATCAAGTCAGTGCTATATTACTTGCTGTTACATTTTTTTACATCAAACATAACCAGGATCTTCAAGAACGATAGTGTGTTATCGACCTCATTTCCTATATACTTTCTTCCGAATCGTTCATGTTCTTTTTTCACCCACCTTCTTGACAACGCAAGAAGCACGGCATGTAACTTCTTTGTCGACGTTTGGTCTAATTGTGATCTATGGTCCTCGAATCTCATTCATTTCTTTGATGCAGTAACTGGCAGTGTGATATATAGACGGTTCCAGTTGTGTAGATAATTAGATTTATTTGAAGGTTGAGTAATTAGTGTTGTTACCTCCATTTTCACTGAAACTGTAATTGCCACCAAGAAATTCCAGGAACTCATTAGTAATTGAATTAGTAATTTATACCTTTGTTTAGTACTTCATTATTGATTGGTTATAATTGCTTGCTGGGAACGTGAATTTTTCACGCGCTTTGACTAGCAATTTGAGCCTTCACAAGATTAGATTGAGATACTATGGCATTTCTTAGAATCTTAATAATTAAAATTATTATTTATCACATTAAAAAGGATATCCGGTGTTGCTGAGCGTTTTTAATGTTGTTTACACATATATCCAGGACACAGACTAATAACAGTTGAAAGGGCTGCGTTACTAGGCAACCCAGCAGAGGCGATTTTTCATATTTCTCGTTAATTGAGAGGATGTTTTTGGCGGAAAGTTTTTGCGTTGCTGAGCTACTGAAGTTGGATGGTTATAGTCGAAGATATTAAGAGCGTGTTGACTTGTCAGCTGATAGAATCTTCGTTGATATTCCCCCCCTCCGAAGTTCTTTTAAGTTGGAGTATTTTTATCCTTTAGATCGGATTAGATGATGCCTAAAATCATATAGTTATTGATAACAATAGGCCGAATAGCAATAGGCCTAACAACAGCTATAAGAAGCTGTAGGCCCTACAGCATTTAGATATCGATGGCAATAGGCCTAATAACACAGAGCTAGGGATAAGAATAGCCCTAACGTGAACCGGGTATTGATAGTAATAGACCTAACAAGTATTAGCCAGTTTCTGGTAGTAATAGACCTAATAGAAATACAGTAGTCATAAATAATAATAAGCCTAATAGCAATTGGCTATTTACAACAATGGGACTAACAGCAATCAGCTATTGATAACAGTAGGCCTAACAACAGTTAGCTATGGGCAACAATTAATAGGAATAACGTCAATTATTTACTGACAGTAGTAGATCTAACAGCAATTAGCTTTGAAAACAAGTAGTTATTAACAATAGGTGTAGCAACAATTAGCTATTCAACACGATTAGCTATTGATACTGATAGCAATTTGCCATATAAGGGTGACCCAAACTTATCAAGCATAATTGTTTAGGAACATAGTACATCAAACGGAACAAAAAATGTCCTATAAACATTTCATCTAGTTTCGATCGTGTGTATGATATCGACGTTTGTCTATTTTCTTGTAGAGTTGTTAAAGCAAATAAATAAAACACTTGAGAGTGCAGATCACTTTTAGTCTGCATATTGACAGAACGTCACATTGAACTACAAAAGAAAACTAAAACGATACAAGGAATAAGAATAAGAAGAAAGTAACAAATCAATGTCGAGGAAGCCCCTCAAAATGGTTGCCCCCAGCTCCAATGCACTGGTTACATCTTCGGACAACTGAGCTGATAGCTGCTACAATCTTGTCTGGTGTAATTGCTTGACTAGAAGCTTGAATGGATGCAATGAGCTCATCTGTGGTGGTGGGCGGATTGCTGTAGACCTCCTCCTTCAGTGTTCCCCACAGAAGAATATAGATTAACGTTGATATCTCACATACGATCGAAACTAGATGTAATGTTTATAGGACATTTTTTGTTCAATTTAAACCATACAATGTTCTTAAACAATTATGCTGGATAAGTTTGGGTCACCCTGTATAGTAATAGGTCTAACAGTGATTAGCATATTTTAATAATTAGCCATATTGTTGTAAATAACTAACAGCAATAAGTAATGGCCATGCACCCCCCCATTCCATGACAGATGCTGCAAATTTGACAGAACGTTTAAGGCACTCTCTGTTGAATGCTTCTTTCGTCGTTCTCCACACGCGTGTACCTTGATCACCATGGCACTCGGATTCGTCGCTAAACAGTACGTTGTTCCATTCATCATCACTCCAGAGAAGATGCTCTTTGCACCATTTTCGTCAGCGCGGGGTTTGTTTTTAGAACTCTTGATCCAAACTTTAGTTGATGAATTCGTCGCAAAGTTGTTGACCTAGTTACGTGTATCCAAGCATGCCCGCAGTCGACGAATGTGCCGAAAGCTTTTAAAACGGTTTTTCTTGAGGATGTTCTTCAGGCGTCTTTCATCTCGCGCAGTTGTTGCTCTTTTTTTTTCCGCTGTTGCGGCGTCTTGTCACAAAGCTGTCACTACTGCTGAATAGTTCTTGATACTGTGCTCTGTGAATATTTGGCTTGTGAGACCATTTCCTTTTGCGTTGTACCGTTTTGATGTAGGGCTATGATGAGGGTTTTCGTTGTTGCTGAAATGTCGCTTTACCACCCATTGCAGCGAGACAAATAGCTTCCAAGTAGTGTACACTGACACAGATGTTATGCTTATACACTTTCAACTGACCAAACTTAAATACAGAAGGCTCAACTATCCTTCCCACTCCGATATTCTAATATTTTGAACCAATAAAAATTAGGTATTCTAATTTTCTGAATCGTTAGTTTATTTTTTTTACCTCATTTAAATGAACTGGTTTTGAATATTACTTTTAATAGCAAGACGTCTCCTTCACTGTACAATTTAAATTTTAATGAAACGAGTTATCATTGGGCCGCATGTGCATCAAAATGTTGTCTTTTGTAAGTAGTCTAATATTTTTAATAGGAGGTGTATTTATAGCAATAGATCTAACGACTATTTGATAACAGTAGGACTAAGAGCAATCAACTGATGAAAACAGTTAATTACTGATAGTAGTAGGCTTACCGGTAATTGACTATTGATATGCCTCAGTGTGCGCCTTTATTTTACAGCGTCTGTATGCGCAATTTGCGAGAAACATGACTGAGTGACGTCACTTGCAGATACACGTTGTGCTATTTTACTGAAGTTCGCGTTGGTATCGTGCTGCGTAATTTTGTGCGGCCTAAAAATTAATTAATTTTAATGAAAATCCTAGTCCTGAACTTGAGAGCAACTTTTATGTCTTATCAAGTTTTGTGAGTTTTTAAATAAATTACTAAAGCCATATGGCAGCTTACAAGACAGACTGCTCTTAGAAGAAACGCCATTTTCGAAAGCAGCCTTGTTATTTCTATTTTGTTAAAGATTCTTGTCATTTCCAGGAGACAGCAATATGCCGGAAATTAAGCTCTGTCCCTGAGTGTGTGTTGTTCGCTCGTTTTCCTTGCTTTTTTTCAGGCACCCTCCCTCCAAAGAACTTTCTGCATTTTCCTTTTCTTATCCGCTGCTGCGAACGTGCTCTGAGCGTGATTGCATTTATTTTTTTTTGCACATATACCCCCTCTGTAGCCAAAGGGTTGTTCGCTGATTCAGCACACTACGTCGTCGCCCTGGTAACCGTTGATGTTGGGGTAGAAGCTATTTCCTTGAGTAGGGGTGGTAGTTTTAAGTTGTGAGTGATGGAATGCTGACGTCATTGAGGATCTTCGTATAGCGGAAATGAGAATTTGTAAGGCATTGTGACGGGTCTGGGATTCACTTCCTGGTCACTTTTTTTAGTGTGTAACTGTAGAGTAGAATTCAGCGCTGATCTAGTTATTAACCATTGAGTTTTCGCCATCATTGAACGCCCGTGCACTAGTACCTTATATGAAGAAACGACCATTGAGGATGATGTCACACTTTCATGATGATGTCATAATGTAGTCCTTCTATTTTAGAGAATGAAAAGGGTATTTGGTCTATGTGCAAATGCGTACACAAGTGAGCTGATAAGTGAGCCGCCAACCCTGTAGCACTTGCGTTCAGTTTTTTTTTATAATTTAAGAATAGCTCAAGATGGATCCATGAGGGTCCATGATTAAACTCTCATGAACCCATCTTGAGCTCTTCTTTAATAAATATTACGTCTTAGGAAAGATAGTCCCAACCTGCGGATTAGGTAACTGCTCTAACCAAGCCCAAAAGACATGTACGAGGGGAGATCAAAAAGTAAGTTGCACTAACTCGCCGCAGGAGCGCGCTGTGTGTCGCAATGTTGGGCAAAGCGGAGAAAGGGACATTAACTGCGCAGACGTCGGATAGGACGGTTGCTGTGGTTTCCCGTCGTGTTTTGTGTGACTAGCAGGCTAAAAGCAATGGCGCGCCAACTGGATGTCCACTCCAAACTTGAGGTGCGAGCAGCAATCCGATTTCTATGGACCAAACGGGTGAATTGCACGGACATTCATCGTGAAATCACTGCTGTATTTGGAGAGCGTGCAATTTCCCGCTAATTGTGGTGTCAACAATTTGAAACAGGACGCACGGATATCACAGACGAAGATCGCGTAGGCAGGCCCGCAACGTCCCGTACCATTGCAAATGTTGACCGTGTGGATGCGATCATTAGAGAGAATCGGCGCATAAAACTGGTGGAAATTGCCAGCATGCTGAACATTTCGTATGGCAGTGTGTTCTTCATTGTTCACGCTAGAGAAGATTTCTATGCATCCGGAATCGAAAAGTTGGTTGATCGTTCGGATAAATGATTAGGGTCTCTTGGGGACTATGTGGAAAAGTGAACGTACATTGTATGCTGCTATAGCCGTGTTGCTTTTGTATAAGTGGTGTAATAAATGGCCATACCGTGGAAGTGCAACTTACTTTTTGATCTCCCCTCGTAAATAGCGTATTGCTTTCATGTTCGCAGTGGCGCAATTGGTTGGCGCATTGGCGGCATTAGCCCAAGATTCCTGGTTCGAATTCAGGCTGTAGAATTTTCTTTTCTATTTTTCATCTATAATTTTTATAATTTGTTGAAATTTTGTTATCATTAGATTTGTAGTAAATAAAAATTGAGATGTTCACTGTTACATCGCTTGTCTTTACAGATGCCGTGCTGAAGAGTTCTCGGAAACCGCTTACGAAACAGTGACGACATTGAAGAAGGTTCGTATTAAACTATGTAGCATTGCAACCTTTTAGTTGATAATTTTGTGTGTAGAAATATGTTTATGGGCAGTTCCTTGGAAAGTTCCAGGAACTTTGAACGCAATTGTTACCTAATTGTTCTGTGGCATTGTGTTACGAATTGCAGTTTGTGGTGTCACATTAAAAACAGTGCAAACCTGATATTCATGGATATTGTGTGAATTGGGAAACGTTTGGTAAGATAGGATAGCTTATATTGACTTCTGGAGGATTCCAAAGGATCTTGATGATTTTTAGAAGATTAGGAATATTACTGGTGGGATCTGGAAATTATTGCTGATTTCAGAGACTTCTGAAAGCTTTTTGTGTCATCTGAAAGTTCATGAAAGTTTTTGTTATGTTCTGGAAAATTTTGCTGATCTTTGGAAGCTTCTAAAAGTTGTGGGTGACTTCAGTTAGCTTGTGAAAATCTTACAGGAGTTCTGGAGGCTTTTACTGACGCTTGGAAGATTTCAGAAGCTCTTCGCAACCTCAAGAAGCTTATGAAAGCTTTTGTTGATTTCTGAAATATTCCGAAATTTCTGGCTCAGTTGTTGGCTCTTGGAAGTTTTTGAAAGTTCTTGGAAATTTCAGAAAGCCTACAAAAAGTTTTGGTGAGATCTGGAAGTGTTTGCTGAATTTTGAGAGCTTCTGAAAGATTTTTTGACTTCTATAAGTTTGCATGTTCTGAAAGTTTTTGCTGAATTTTGGAAGCTGCTAAGTTTTTGTTGACTCCTGGACCTTTAACAAATATTTTGTAAATTCTAAAAGCTTTTGTCGTTTAAGAAGTTTTAGAAAGTACTGGCTGATTTCCAAAGGCTTTTATTACTTTTGTTGAGCTCTGGATGGCTTTGCCGACTTTTGGAAGCTTCTGGTTGATCCGGTATAGAGGGTAGAATATCGCTGTATGCTAGCAACGATAATCTGGTGCTTATTCCTTCGAAGGAATATTGCGCAGGCCAGTAACTTAATGACTGCTACGAGATGAGAGTAGTGGCCAGGACTGACGGCTTAACGTGCCCTCCGAAGCACGAGGAGTTCATGATGGTAGAACCGCTGGAGGACGCACAACCAGTAGCTATCATCTACCAGCTGCTGGGCATTCAGCACTGGTCACTTGGCAAATGGGTCAGCCTAATAGTCCCCTTGTAGTTGTGCACCAAATTGTCACCTCACCCAGCAGTGGCTTCATCTATTCACTGGCTGTCGCCTAGTCAGCGGCTAGCCGTGCCTGAAGTTGCATAACTCCATCAATCGGCGAACCAATCGACTAGACAATCAGGCCACGGTCACCCCTTTTGGAAGCTACTAAAAGCTCTTTGGATTATTCTTTGAAAGCTCAGGAATACTGTTGGTGAGATCTGGAATTTTCTGAGAGCTCTTGGGGACTTGTGGTGATATTTTCTGGTAAGTTTTCATTGTTTATTGTGATGATTGGTATCCTATATTTACTTTTGACAGAGTGCTTATAATGAAGCAAGCCAGAGTCGTCTGTAGCGTAATCCCCCAATGGTATCAAGATTGGAAAGATTGTCCCGCAGGCTGAGAGTCCTGGAGTATAGGTTCTCCGGTTCTGGAATCCTTGATGTTTGTCTTTCTTTCAGAATTTTCTCAGGATGCGTAAAGTTATTAGCAATGTGAAAAAGGGCACAAGCTAACTCGGGGTGCACCTTAAAAAATCTTGGTAAAGGTGCTAATTCTGTCTTCGGTCGATGGATTCCTGGAAGAATGTCTATAGTCGCAAATGCCGCCATTAGCGCACTGTGAAGGTATGGCTATCTACATGTAAGCGCAAAAAGTGGTAAAGTTTGTAATCAGACCCTTTATGAACAAAGATGCAATGCCCGATCCCTACGCTTCTTCGCAAGCTTTGGAACTAATGACGTTATTTGGGCATTGACGTCATAATTATGAACGTCAGTTTAATATTCGCGGTTTGCATGCTACTAAGATTTGTATATTTTTACAGAACTGTATGCTTAATAGCTATTACGTCAGTTAATATAATGTTTATTTAGATTTACAAGTGTGCATGTATGTATAAAAAATTAAATTTTACACTTGAGAGGCTGGAATGCCAAAAGGCCCTCCAGTCGCCCTCTGGTGTTGACATTGAGAGAGCAGCGACGATGACACATTCAGCCAGCGGGAGGAGGCACACTCGGCGGCGCCCCTCTCTCAAGCATCGCTTGATTGACTTCAATTGGCCCCTCGAAGGCTGTTCACGTGACACCCCAGGTCAAGTAGGTTGAGGAGGCAAGAAAGGGCGAGATTGACAGGTTGAAGCAAAAAAATGAAAAGAGGCAGTCGATCGCTATCAATTGAAGGCGACGAAGCAGTCGAGGGTGTAAGACGCAGGAGTTGGAGCAGCACCCAAGACTCTCATTCTAGGCACTGGATGGTTGCTTTTTCGTCGTAAAGGATAAAACTGCTGGCTTTTTAACATACTTTTGAGAGCAGTATACAGAGTGATGACGTATTTACAGGGTACTTCTTAGACCTGAATGGTTGCGCTTTTACCGCTATGTCCCGTACAGTACAATATCTAATGGATATCGAAATGGTAGAAAAATCAGAGTGCAAAATGTTATCACAGTGGAGACGTTATTATTATGACCACCAAATTAACCACTGCGTTCAGCATGGACAGCAGCTAGATGAGAGAGACAGTAAGATGGTCGAAAGTGTCCGCTGGTATCTGGTGCGCAGCTAAGTCAATTTGGACGAAAGGAATGGATTTCTGAGAAGATCACCAAGATGTTGACTTGTATCGGGATTCATTGCAGTACGAACTGGACAATCCATGTAAATAATTCCGAGGATGCTTGATTTGATATAAGCCTGGGGTCAAAGAATGTTTTGGAAGTTTTGGTTGTGCACTTCCAGCCACTTTTGGACAACCCTAGCCTTATGTGGAGCAGGAAAGTCAGTGTACTGATATTCTTCCTGACTGGATAATTAACCAACTTGGAGTTATGAGAATACTTTCCAGGGGTATCTTTGCATTCAGACAATGCCAGAAAACATCCCAGCTTCATCTGAGAAGGCAACCATTTGGACCCTCAATCACGAGAGGTCAAATTCCTGTGGCTTTGTATGTATTGCCGGGACCACATGTTTTCTTCGGAGTCCCATAGGCAACTGGGTTCGCTGTACAGTCCTTGTCGACATTAGTCTGGTTCATTTGGTCAGTGAAAAGTTCAGCTGTTGGGTATTGATCGGCATGAATAGATCAATCAGTTCATTCATAATGTACCGTTTGTCAAATATTGTAATACGTTAATCATAGCAGCACACAAACAGTCCACAAACATTGCCAACACTTGTGTCCTAATCTGTTAAATCGGTGTATTTAGTCATAACAGAAACGATCGATATGCGTATGTGTGTAGGTTATACGTATTTTATCTTTATATCTACAAAGGTCAATAATAATGTGTCTGGAGCCTATGTAATTATGCTGACAATCGCTACTGGGCCTGACCTTCATTTCAGGAAGCAAGCTGATTAAAGTTTGTATTTTAAAAAACTGGGACCTTCCAGCAAGGGTAGAGATTAGAGCGACAGCGGAAGAAGGAACCGGCTCACCCGCGAGGGTTTTCCAGGACCATGTGACTCGCCAGCCTGAATTTCAAAGGTGTCGCAGTGGGATTGTCCAGGGAGGAAACGAAGGACCAAGAGATTATCGGCCTGGCTTCCTTAATTACAGCCCAGGGTTCACTTCCCCCTTAACTATCGGGTTTCCTTTTTACAAGGTTACGTCTGGAATTGGGTTTCTTTTCCGGAGGGTCTGGAGTGAAGGAAATTAATTTGCTTTTCAGGCCATTTTTGCACATGTCGACGAAGGGTTTGACGCTCCTATCGATCGGTAACGCGGATGGGATCGCGTTTTGGCGGGAAGAATCTGATACGTTTTCAGATTGGGCGGAGTCTTGCAGGAGTTGGACTGTAGAGGCGTCATCCTGTGATGTTGGCATTGTATAGTGGCCCTCCTTACAACAAATTTGTTTTGGTGATGAGATTGGCTTACTGTCAGCCGAATGTATCATAATGTTACCATAACAGATTATTCTGTACTCTGGTAATTGTGTACCTGGTAAAAGATAATTAGACTATGTGATTGAAGTGATATCCAGAGTACTGAGACCATTGTGGCAATAGTTCAACTTCATAAAGGCGAAGTTTGTGGTAACTTCAAGACAAGAACCTCTGTAAGGACTGATGAAAATCGTTAACGCTTTTAACCTCATTCGCACGTGCTGTTCTTCAGGAAATTAGTTACCGGTGCTGAGTGGCGGAAATGTTTTTCAGGAGTGTCGTCCGTCAATAAGGTGTTGACTGCTTTCTGGGTGCTTGATGGTTCACTGAAGCGGTAACTCATTAAGGTGACTTTCCATTTCTTCGTAGGCTTTTATTAATTTGGTCAGTACACTGGAATGTTATTTTCGTCGTCTTTCAGTTTCGGTAATACACAAGTCTGTGTTTTGCATTACTTTTGTGTATGCAAAGTCTAGGGAACATCTCTTTAGCATTTTGCTTACTTAGAGTTTAGGGAATTATCTCTTACGATTATTATTACGTAGCGAAAGAATAGAGCACTTATTGGTTTCATAATGTCTGTCTGTCCCCTTCATATTTTCTACGCAGCTTATCATGGGCATGTCCTCCTTTACATTTTAATTTGTTTTTTTTTTGGCCACTGCGGCCAGAGTAACTGCGGCGGGAGCTAGAGGGGACCAAAAGCTCTAGATGGTATTTTGGTATATAAAGGAGTGAAATTCGATATGCCGATTCCTCTAGGCAAGATGTACATCACTATGAAGTTTGAGCCAAATTGTCCCAGTGGGGCCGGAGTTGTGGGGGTGGCAGTCACTTGGTCTTTTGTATCTCATGTGATATGTCATTCGATTGGAAATGATGAAAAACAATAGAAGATTGAGCTCTTTTTACACTTTTTAAATACTCCGTTCGAGAAAATCGCAGATTAAAAATTACGGGGGTTAAAAATGCAGATAAAGGGATAAAAACACATGATCTCAGGGTTTCCGCTATTTTCCTATACCTTTCTTATGGGGGAGGGGGTTAATTTATTGTTTTATAGATTTTTGTATCTTTTTTTTTGTCCCGGGATTCAAAATTTTGGTTTTAGTGGTCCGTGAGGTCCAAATGGTTAGTCTAATGCATGCATATTTTACTTTTTTTAAAGTTGATAAGATCATTAACGTGGTCAATAGCTTATGGAGTCTGGCAAAGACTCTCTGTGGGATCTGGATACAAGACAGGCTGTGGTAGACACTTTGGCAATTGTGTACGCTGAAAAAGGCAGCGTGACTGCCGAACTGCGTATACGTCCGATTAAAAGTTTTATGTGGATCAGTGGTTTCCTGTTACCTTTATTACATTGTCAAATTTTGATTCAGGGGAGGCCTGGAGGAGGTGGTGTTTCAAAGAGCAAGGTCGTCGTTTACTTGCATGTATTACTTAATTGGAGTTCTTCAGTTGAAACAATTAACAGTTCCTGTTTATTGAACTGTATTTAATGACCATTCTCTGCCAACTCAGGATCCTTTGTTTCAGCGGCCGTGCTGCTGCTCATAAGACCTACAATGCGAAGCAAAGTTTGGAATTGTGTGCAGCGTACCACGGAACAACGGTAATATGTTTTGAGAGGAGAATGCGCCCTGATTGGACTGCATACTGCCCGCTGTGGAGCTCGGATTAGCCAGTTGGAACTATGAAGTCTGCAACTTACCATAACGTTTTGGAAACTCCCGCACTACAACATGGTGGCAACTGTTTAGAATTGGAGATTCCTGTACACCATCTTGAGAATGCTCCTTGTCACAAAGCAAATAATGTGCAGGGATTGTTTGAGGAGACAGATTGAAGAAATGGACTGGGTTTCAGAGTCTTGTAAACCGTATTGATCACGTTGCACTATTGAACTATCCACCTTTTTCGCGTCGTTCGACTCTACTAGTAGGTAGAATCCCGGCCACAGAAACGAGCACTCACGCCGGCGGCGATTGGACGTGTTGGATGCGGCAGAGCTGAGGACTCTGCCCGTACTCTGCGCGCCAATAAAAATCCCAAAAGTTGACCTAGATTCGAGCCAGTTTAGATAAACAGTTAATTGCAGCTGTGGATTCTGGCTGCAAAGACTAGTTGTGGATTCTGGAAAAGACTGGCTTCGGAGTTCTGTAAAGACTAGCCTTGCAATCTGGAGGCAGACAGGGGCTGTTGAATCATGGCGGTTAGCTATAGTCTTATGGTAGGCCATTGGCAATGGGGAATCTGTCTGGAGCGGTAAGGAGTAAATTCTCGTGGCAATAGATGGCCGTCTTGTTAGTGATTAACTAGAGGGTCAGCCATTCTTTTAAAGCTGAATGATGAAGAACTAGACTGAACCTTACCAAATCGGAACCTTATTGAATCTAGTCAGAATGCTAGTGCAGTATATGCCTCTTGTATTCCTGGAATCCTGTACTCCTATGGGGGGGGGGCAATGAAGTATTTTGGCAATCCGTGTACTAAATTGGTCTTTTGAGTGGAAGACTGGAGGATGAGCACATATCCCTTAATTAAGTGTAGGATCTTACCATACACATCTGTATTTCGAAATCAAAGAACTGTAGAATGCTCAGCATCAGCTCGCGCAGTCTGTCTCTGATTTCTAGAATTCTGTGGTAGGCTGTCTGGAGGGTGAGCGCGATCTTTTAAAGCAGAATGATGAACAGTTGGGTATATCAACTTGCAGTTTAGTTTATCGACCAACCTAGAGTGAGACCATATAACGCAGTGTCTAATCTTGATTTGCTGTTAATTGCACGTTAATAACATGCCTCTAATCACGTATTTCAATACGCGAATTGCCTATTGGTCACGTGCGCAGTTCATTATCACACTGTAACATATTGTGTATTTGGTGGTGAGGACAGTTAATTAATGTCTGTTGTGTTGTTGTGGTCTGTGTGCGTCCAAATCCTATGAAAATGAAATTCGTGACGTTATTTGTGATTTTGTGGCGTCATTTGTGTTTTTTGTGAGTAACTTACCGTGAATGCCTCTCGATCGCACAGGAGGAGATCCTGATTGATGTTAATATCACTCATTTTTTGGGGTCCTCAAAGTGCGTTTTATAGTGTCCTGCGCCTCGTGCGCGGCGCGAGCGTCTTTTATCCTCCTGGAAGCGTTTTCGCTTGACCTCAAGTGACGCCAGGCGCCGCCGCCGCCGCCGCTCCAAGGGCTCAGCCAGGCAACGGGAGAGCGCACCAGGCAACAATCGATCGCGTTTTGTCGGTTTTCATAAAGGAAGGTACTGGGAGGAGGTGGTGCGCACGCGCGCTCGTTGCTACGCGGCGCTCTGAAGTTGGTCTGCTCTCTCATTCAGATGTCAGTTGCTGCTGCGACGGTTGGAGGATGCGCGCCCCTTTCCCGTGTTCTGGGGAAGTCATGACCACCGCACGTGCTAGGATTACGTGTCCTGGGCTCTCGCCGCCTTCTCCAGGACGACGTCACTTGGCGAGATTTCTGCTTGTCTTCACTGCTAAAGGTAAGGAAGTGATGAGAATTGGGGCTATCATTTACTTTTTTTGGAGTTTGTGGATTTGTTTCTGCGCATGCGCTTTTGTTACCTAATAAAACTCCAGAACACTTTTGCAACAATGTTGCTGCAAGAATCGATTAGGCAGATGATTTCATGAAAGAAACAAACCGATATGGCGCGTGATGTCTAGAAAATTGTGATCATGTCGTTTTTGAGCGCTGAGCTGGGGTTCGCGAATAATTATTTGCAGAATTGAGAATTTGAGAAGTTGATGTCTAATTCTGCAATCTTGTCATCAGTCGGTGGTGGTGTCGTTGGTGCATAGCCTGGGCTTAATGAACTGGAACTTTGTTTAGGGTAATCCGGCAGATGGGGGAGGGGTCGTCAGAATTGCTTGGAATGACAGTCCTGTCACTTGCAAATGAAGAGGGAAAATCGTCGGCAAATAATTGACGCGTAATTGCAGGATTGAGTGGCAGGACTATCACTGGTGTTCTGGAGTTTGTGTACTTAGTCACTTGTGTTGTGACGTCAGTCATTCTTGTAAGATCACGAGGCTTTACAGAGTTTCCTACTGTCCAGTAACCATTATGCCGCTGGGATATAGGTGTTGCTTAACGATTCAGCCGACTCATCGACCATTAACATAAATTTTGCTTAACGTTCTGTCCTGAAAAGTTTTTTCTTGACCCCAGTGGAGATAAAGAGCTGAAATGAATGGGCCTGAAAAGGGGGTTTGCGAGTTGGGGGTGCCTCCAATAACTCTTTGATGTTATCGATCAGATGGTCATCTATCTTCATCGGTCGGAGAAACGAGCGTGAAGACGATAAAGGCGGGAAAGAGGCTACTTGGGGCTAAGCTGGATGCACATGGAGTTTGGTTTGCTGGAATTCCAGAGACCTGCATAATTGTGTTGGAAGATTGGGATACAGGCGAAGATGTATCGGGAGATTTAGTCGTCACCGGTGGCTTCTTGAAGTCTTTGGTTATAGAGCTACCGACAAGATAAAAATGTAGTAGCCAAATATAGTGGCCTGAAGGAAAACAAAACGCGTTATAGCGAGTTTTCGAGTACAAAAAAACTTAACGGGTATCGTATTGGTTTTCCTGGAAGAATACATAAAAATGCGCACTGGCGAATTTTGGAAAAGAAGCTTAGCGTATAACAGCGTTTGTTGGAGACGCTGACAGAGAGCGTGATAGAGCATTTTGGGCTGCAAGAAACTGCAAACAAGTTTTAGGCGTTAATGGAAGGATCCCTGAAATTGCGTACTGACGGTTTTTGGAGATGCAGAGATCGAGCAATAGCATCTTGGTCATATTCGGGAGAGGAGAGAGAGCGCGTAATAGCGAGCTTTGGAATATAAGAAGCTGAAAGCACATTATAGTGGTAGGTTATTAAAAGTACGCGTTTGCGATTTTAAAAGTATTTTTAGAAGTTCGTACTAATGGCGATCTTTAGTGCATAATAGCGATTTTTGGTTGAGAAGCAGCTGACATCGCGTAATAGTGACTTTGGTAGTGTAAGTTGCTTAAAGTACCATATTCGAAGAGTACCTTGAAAGTACGTACCGTTCATCTTTGGAAGAAAATCTGAGGCGTAATAGCGATTTTTGGAGACGCTGAGAAGCGAGACTAGCGATTATTGCTGGAAAGCCGACAGCGCGTTATAGCGAATTTTGAAGCACAAGAGGCTAAAATCGAGCTAATAACGTCTTGGCCATTTTTGGGAGAGTAAACGGAGCGCGTTATAGCGGTTTTCTTGGAAGAGTACCTAAAAATGCGCACTGTCGATTTTTGGAAAAATAGCGATATTTGTAGAGGCTGAAAACGATGAATCGTGACTATTTTTGGGAGAGCGCGTTATAGTGACTTTTAGAATACAAAAAGCTCAAAGCACGCTATAGTGAATTTTTTGGAATAGTTACAGAAACGTGTGCAGTAATAGGGATTTTCGGAAGCCTGAGAGCGATTATTGTTATACAAAATGCTAAAAAGCACCTCTAAAAATTGCACTGGCGATTTTTGGTAAAGAGGCTTAGCGAGCTTGCACTGGCGAGCTGTAGCGAATATTGGTAGAGATGAAGTTTTTGAAAGGCTAGCTGAGTGCGTACTTCCTGTCTATGAAAGAGAATAGAGCGCGTCGGAGATAACGCTATAGCGACTTTTGGAAGGCAAGAAAGTTATCGCTGTTTTCTTGGAAGAATACCTAAAAGCGTGCACTGGTATTATATGAAACAGAAGCTGAGCGAGTATTAGTGATGCTGAGAGACATTGAGAGCGAACGACTATTTGTAGAGAAGATGTTTACCGCGGATACTAGGGATGAAATGCAAGTAGCTGACAGCAAGTAATAACAATGTCTTTGGAAGAGTGCCTTAAATTGCGTTATAACGACTTTTGGAGACGCTGAGAGCGAGCAGTAGGATTTTGGCCATTTGGGAGTAGAGACAGAGCGCGTTATAGCGAATTGCGATACAAAAAGCTGAAAGCACGTTATACCGGCTTTCTTGGAAAATATCTAAATTGCGCTCTAGCGATCTTTAGAAAAGATGCTGAGCACGTAAAAACGATTTTTGGAAGCGAAGAAGCAGAGATCGCGTTACAGAGATTTTTCGGAAAAGAAGCTGAGATAGCCATTCAAAGTGTGCATCACAGTCATGAAGCATTCTCTAGGAATCTGCCAGATCCAACCTTGACCATCTGATTGACAGAGTTTATCCTGGGGTTTCATTCCAGAGTGTTTCCATTGTTCCATGACTCTGTTTCGGTAAGCTGTACACTATTCTATATATCGTATCGTTGATTCTGCTGATTGTGGGACTATGAAACCTAGGGTCATCAGTTCTTAGCCCTTATTGAGTGGTGATTGGCTCTATTTGAAGTGGCATTTCTTATGTACAGTTTGTTTGTTTTTTTTTGTTTTTTTTTGCTATTTTTTTGTGCAGATGGGTGATATTTGCAAATTTAGCGAAGATTAAAAAAAAGGCTTGCATTGGGTACTTTCGAATTAAAAACGCCACTTCTTTGAAGTACGTATCATTATGACGCCACATGTATTCAGTAGAGATAAGAACCCATTCAAAGTTGACACTCAGTCAAGTTCCCTGAACTCGTAAATCAAAGTTGAGTGCTTCCTATCCCTTCTTATCCTTATCACAGCTTTCCCCCTCAGGCTACTGTGTCAGGATATAGATACACAGCTGACTTTGGGAAAGATGGGCTGAGTCTCGTGAGGTCTTCAACTGTCCTTTTCACGAGGAAGAAGACTTCCTTCAAGGTGAAATCTTATCCATTTGTCATGGTGGTGTTTGCTTTCAGTTTTTGTTGTTTTATAAATAAGTCGCTGGTCTCTATTTTTGAGTTGGAGGAAGTTGTGTTCATATTTGTTTGCTCAGTGTCATCGATTTCTAGAAGGCATGAGACCGCGCGCTTTCGATTATTTTTGGACTATTTTGTTTGAGTAAAGGAGAAGTGGGTTGGAGCTGCTTAGGCTTACACTTTGCTTTAGCCTAGATCTGTTATGTCTAAGGTAATGTGAGTAGAGACACAACTTTCTGTTCTCATTCATAGTGGTGCAGTATAGCTCGTTCAAAAGAGTTCTAACGTGGTACTGTCATTTGATGAAACCTTTTTAACAATTTTGTACTATGCAAGATTTCTCTAATTCTGCAAATAGCCTACTCTCCTGTAAGTGACGTCATTGCCAGATTGAAGTCTAAAGGACTGACGTCAAGCTTTAAACCCTCAGGGCTGTTGTAAGGGTATAAGGCGATGTATGCGTATACCCTGTGGTCTTTTTTGCCTACAAAGATAACAGACTGTCCAGTAATAGCAAGCATTTCTTAATGGCACTTCAATTGCCGCCAGTACAGTCGCAATTCCCTTATGGAAACTGAAGAGTTTAGACTATCATGTCTGGTTGATGATCATATGCAGATCATCGAAACTGGACCTCGTTCATAGAGCGATGAATATTGATATACAATGTAGTTCTGGAGTAGTTAGTTTTGAATTGGACCATGCCTATATATCAGTTGACAGCGCTCCCTGTCACAAAGTAAATTAAGTGCAAAAATGTTTCGAGCAGAGAGCCCAGATATAAATCAGGTTCAACAGCACAAGTTTTGGTGAAATCTTGGTTAGAGTACACTATCCATAATTCGGGATAGTGTACTGGCGCGCATAGTGCGGGGAGCATCTTCGGCTCTGCCGCATCCAAAGCATTCGATCGTCGCTGGTGAAGAGGTCGTCTCCGTGGTCTGGTTTCTTCCTATTCATCCTACGAGTAAGTAGAAAGCCGAATACGGAGACGAGCTCCTACGCCGGCGGCGATCGGGCGCCTCGGACGCGGCAGAGCTGAAGACTGTGACCGTATATTACGCACTAGTAATAATAGTAAAATTTAATCTTGTTTTTCAAATCATAATAGTACTTTCATAAGATAGTTGTTCTGTAGTTATCATCATAAAATCTACTCGATGTTGTGCAAAATGCCCTGAAAGAAATCAATATGTAGAGCAGTGATTCCTCCGGGGTGTCGCGAAACATTTTCTAGGGGGGGGGTCGCCGATCTGATTTTGATTTCCATTTATTTTTATAGGATATTTCGATTTTTATATTTATTTCTTCTTTGTACCACCCTGTAATGCCTTTTTTATTTTTATTTACTTAAACTTTTAGAAGAGCCTCCCAATTCTTCACGCGAAT
Organism: Rhysida immarginata; assembly: GCA_023313115.1. NCBI lineage: Eukaryota > Metazoa > Arthropoda > Chilopoda > Scolopendromorpha > Scolopendridae > Rhysida > Rhysida immarginata. The sequence continues at coordinate 1,254,981 of JAHWFO010002816.1, forward strand.
CATTTTCCCCATCCCCAACAACTAAAGTGCGCAAATGTAATTCCGGATTTCAAAAAAAGAGATTCAATGATTTTATCAACTATAGGCCCTTTTCTATTCTACTTATCTTTTCCAAGATATTTGAATAGCTGTTCTTCATTCGCTTAAGTAATTTCATTTATTTACATGTACAGCACGGCTTTCGTCCAGCTAAAAACATTTCCACAGCTCTGTATGAAGTATCGGAATATACACTGCTTTGCAATGAAATTCCCCCCCCCCCTCCAAAACGAGTTATCCGAATAAGCCAAAAGTAGGCATACAGTAAGAGATACATCTGAACATACCTTTATTACGTTATGGAGCCAAGACGTGCACTCGTTTGTACTGGGTGTCTTAAAGGAAAGCAGCATCAGTAGGTTGTGGCGCCACATCTAGCGGCGATGCATTGTTCCAGCCGCAGGTGTAGGTGATCATACAGGTGGCGAATGTCATCTTTGGGTACGTCTACCCAGGCCTGGTGAACCTGTGATGAATTCAGGAAGGTAGCCGGCTCACTACGGTTAAGTGGGATAGCCTAGCCTTTATCCTGAACGCGTTCGCTAGGCTGCGCTAGCTCCGTCCGTCAGTAGCCGGCCAGGTTTTTAAGCGAGCTTCTCAAAAGTTGGCTTCGTTGGTCATTTTTAAGATGGCTGCGCCCACTGAAGCAAACGTTCATGAAACTGTGATCGAAACACGAGTCATTGTCAACGGACAACAGCGACGAGATTTACGGCTAAGCCAAGAAAGATTGTAGTATTGAATATTTTCTTACTTTTGTATGACTAATAAAATGTTTAACTTTTATTTTGAGATAATTAGCTTGTCGTCGATTTTATTATTGAATTAATGAACAATTAGAGCTTGCAACAGAAATTATTCAAAATATAGCAGAGTTTTTTTTATTCTTTCCCATTTTTTCACCCTTTTTTCATCCCTTCATTGTTTCTCTTCGATTTCGATCTTCGATGGCTAGGCCCTAATTCGATCGTTCAAATACGCTATGGCTAGATCGCAGCTTATCACGTGACGGCTGGGAGGCGATACCTCTAGCCATAGCGAACCGGCTACCTTCCTGAATTAACCTCTGCTGTGTCAGTTCATGGAGATTCCGGGGTGATCGTAACGATCTGGCGTTATCCTGCTGAAAGACTGCGCCGGATATGGTGTGCAGAAAGGGCAGTAATACGGGCTGCAGAATCTCTGTGACCTACCGTGCTGCTATCAGGGTGCCTTGGATAGTGACTAATACTCCAGAGGTGGCGCGGGTGTTTGTAACACGGGTGGTAGCGCGCGGTCTAAGAGACCGCATTTTGAAACTACTTTTTATTAATGTTAAAAAATGAAATACATGAATATTTTTATCTATCACTTATTATTAATTATTTATATATATATTATTAATAGAACACCTCAAAAAACTTTTCAATATTATCTGAAAAACGCAAGTTTTAGAAAAAAATTTAAAAACCCTTCTTTTTCCATCAAAATTAGATATGAATATATCGGGAAAGGCATTTATAAAAATAGTTGAAAATTGATACTTTGCATTATTTTTTACTTTTCATACTTTCTTCCATAAAAGAAAACCATTAGAAAAATGAATAATAGCAATCATTTCTCAGAGAATAAAAATGCCTACTATTTTTTATTATAAAAAAAACTAGTATAAATATAAACTCGAGGTTAAATATATATGAAATTCTATTTATAGAAGAGCTTATTGCTCTTAAAATTCAGAAAACAGCATTAGTATATTTGCATTATTATTTGCGTTTCGCTCCAAATATTTGTTTTCAAATAAAAGTTTCTAAGTAGGAAAATATTAATAAACAAAAAATATGTTGGAAATTAACTGGAGACTGTTTAGGTAATAAAAAATTAAAAAGAAGTAAAAAAAAAAAAAATGACCTTTACATCAATTTATTTTAGTAACGAAGTTGGTGGCGCGCGGTCCTTCAGACCGCACGTCCTGTATATGTGAATCTGGGGAAGAAATCATGGATTATGACATACTGACTTCTAGAAGGGTCCAAGTTGGGAGAATACAGAAGATATTCACAAAAATGTAGTGATACGTTCCTGAGACCGCGCGCCATCTTTAGGGTGCTAAAGGCGTTCTGGTATCGTAGCCGATGGCACCCCAGACCATGATCCCGAGTGTTGGTCCACGATGGCGATACCGGATGCATTATTCATTGGCACGTTCCGATGGTCTGCGCCACACACGTCCGCCTCTGTCGTCGGTGTCCAAACAAAAGCGGGATTCGTCGCTGAAGATCACCGGGCGCCATCCCATTCGCCAGCCCACTCGTTCATGACACCATAGCAGTCGTATCGCGCGGTGCTCAGGTCTCAAGGAAGACACAACAATGGACGCCTGGCAGACATTGTCGCGGCGTATAACCGGCGTGCTATTGTCGCTATTGACACTGGAGCAGTATCGGGAATAGTGATGTTGTCGCGCAGTTGCCGCAGAATGATGGTTCCGTCCGCTAGCGCTGTTCGGTACGAGCTGACGTGCTTCTCCGGGCCCCAGAGCCTGGTCTTCTGGCATGTGTGCCTTCCTCTCGCCATTGCCTCCAACATCGGCCTACCGTCCGTGCGTCTCGCGACACATGGACAGCAATCCGTCTGGTTGACCATCCAGCCTCGGAGAGGCCAATAAGCCGACCTCGTTCAAAGTCCGTTAATTGCGTGAACGTTTGTCGTTGTCGTCGCGGCATTGAGACCGTTGTGCAGATTGCAGTACTGTACGTTCATGAGGCAGTTGCTTCCTCCCTACTGCATGGAACGTCTCGCACAGGTGTCAACTGATGAGCCGGACACCCTGTATCAACCCAAATGGTCATGTCCCGGAGGTAGACGAACCCCATCCCCCCCACTAAATATGGATAACTGCTTGTTGGTGGGGCAATTTCATTGGAAAGCCGTGTATTAATATTCATACGGCTCAAAAGAAAATTGCATGAATTTTGTTCCATGATTTTAAAAAAGCATTTGATATGGTTCCTCATGCTTTATTATTAAATAAATGAAATTCGCTATATGGCATTAGGGGGCTGTGATTGAATTGGATAGCTTCCTTTCTTCTAGATAGACAATATTCTCTTTATGTTAATTCAAAAGTTTCTCCAAAATTAATTACTAATCAGGGTGTACCCTGCAGTTCTATCCTGTCACCGCTACTGTTTTCTATTTTTATTGACGACCTCTAATATTGCTGACCATGCAAAATGCGTATTCTTTCCAGATGACACCCATATTCTTAGCCTCAGCTTATTCAGAAGAACAACTTCAAAATATAGCAAATTCTTTACAAAATAAAAGCTTTAAGTGGTCATTGCTAAATCGGCTTCTACTAATCTAAACAAATGAAATTATATGATCTTTCACCAACGAAATAAACAGATTGATTACAATAAATGTAAGCTTTGTGTTAACAATAATATTCTATATAGCTGTCTTCTAATAAATATTTTGGAATTTATTTTATCTGTGATCTATCGTGGAGCCTTCGTATAAAACATTTAGCTAAAAAATTGTCTGATACTTTAGGCATTGTATACATACTGACTGCTCAATTGAAAGTGGACACTTTTGATTTTAGACGTATTGTCGAATATCTGGAAAAATACTTGACGAATTATGTTGAAACTTCAGGAATATAAAGATCAGCTCACACTCATATATTTCAGCGAAGCTTTTGTTCCCAAAGCAAACAGCAGACCAGCAACAAATTGAACAAAAAATAATTTTTGGGATCATCCTGTTAAAAAATAATGCTTGAAATGCGTTTAACTGTAGCGTATGATTAGGAGGCTTCTTTTATTTATCTGTGTTTATTTGTATGAGAATTGCACGTGTATTCATGGAGATATGAAGTTTTCTTTAAAAAAAAAAATCGAAATTTTTTCATATGTATTTTTTGTTTATAACAGCCAGGTTTTCCAGCCCAATGCAATGCCATTTTCAGGAAAATTGACAACCTACAGTAGAGACATCACTCTGCAATCAGAATATAAAAATATTAAATATTTGATGAAATATGAGCATTTTTACTAAATAATGTTTAACTGGGCATGCGTTACCAAAATGTCTTTTGCAAAATTTATTAGCTACATGTATGGAGCTGCTCTTATAAAAAGCCTAAGCAAATGTCATGAATATTCAGAATAATATCGCCGATAAAATGAGTTGAATGTCAGTTGCTCTCAAAAGATAAACAAAACGGTAAGTGGTTTTCTCCAATACGTCAAAACGTTTATTCGACAAAACGTCTGAAATCCAATATATTCATATTATTTTGTTCAACCCCTGTGTATTGACTTAGAAATCCCTCTATTATAACTAGCTCTTCTCTTCATAACCACACGAGAGATAATAAAATAAGGATTCCATTTTATAGAGTGAATTACTTAAAAAGATCAATATCAGTTTCTGGAATAACCTATTGTGCCAAATTAACTTGGAAACTTCATGGTGCACCACTTTCCCTTCAATTTTTTAAACATCTTTTCCTTATGATGCAAGAAAACAAACCTCTTGTCCACAAAAGTTTTTATGATGCAACTTTTGTGGACAAGAGATTTGTTTTCTTGCATCATGTTTTTATCCACAGTGTATTCCCTCTTCTCATCTTTTCCTTAGAAACATTCGTTCAGGCTTAATCGCAACTTCTTTAATTTCCACATCCTCTATATAAAACTGGCATTCGGCTTTCTGATTGGTCTAGGATTTGAAACAATTGGTCTAATCTTCATTGTTTCCATCTTGGACTTTAGCAATCAGTATTTTTTCGTTACATTGTTGCTTGCCTTAATGACTCACGTTTTAAGGGGGATAGTTATAAAAAGTAATAAATAAATAAATAAATAAATAAATAAATAAAAATCATTATTTTTTTTATTAAAATCTTTAGTGCGATAAGAAATTTTTCTTAAACAAATAATTGAATTCAACTTCTGAAGCTTTTGGTGAAAAGTGAAGGCACTTTCCCTAATGAGCTAATAATAGGAGAAAATTTATTTTTCATATGTTTTTTGTAATGTAGTACTTTCTTTAGAGAATTTATAGATAATGTTTCTCTAAACATATTAGAAAATTATAAAGTTCTCAACTGATTGTGTGAGAGAGCAGTCCTTGCTGCTAAAACTGATACTGTCAATATAAACAACCACATTCAGGACATGATTCCATGCTCTCTGACTGAATACAACTCTATTGAAACGGTTCCATGTTGATGAAGGATGTTGATCAGGCTTAACAGAATTCCTCAACTCTCATCTATGAAGTATTTTTATATAGACAGAAATAATTCAATATTCACAGCCTTTTTTGATATTCTAAAATGTTAAGGATGCAATGTCGAATGTTCCTGGGCAAACCCAATTGGACACAAAATTCCAGTGCGACCATTTTAAAGAATTCTTTTCGTTTTTTCCAAAGTGAATATACACGTCAAACAAATAGCCCGAGCAACACCGGGTATATCATCTAGTATTCTTAAAATTTCAACTGATTTTCACTGTTAGTATTTTATTATTATTATTATTATTATTATTATTATTATTATTATTATTATTATT
>JAHWFO010002816.1:1260596-1274376 GCA_023313115.1 Rhysida immarginata
TTATTATTATTATTATTATTATTATTATTATTATTATTATTATTATTGACCCACTTGGTCGTGTTTTGCAGCAAATTCAAACTTCAGAGTCACATTCCTCTCTAACTTTGGTGTTCAATCTGCAAGTTTGAATTTATTGCAAAACTAGAAACAATCATCATAAAAAATAGGAATGAAATAGGAATCGAAATGGCTGCCTGCAACAATGATTGTCCATACTTTTTTTTATACAGGGTGTTTAAAAGGTGTAATCCAAACTTCACACACATGTAGGAGGCATGGAGGTGACAGATTCTGTTAATACATGAGGGCTCGAAACTCAACCATTGTCAAGTTAATGGGGGAGCAAATGACAAGTGATAAAGCATGCAAATGATGGCACAGCACAAACTGGTTAACGCTCTTTGGCAAGGATATTTTTTAGGGGCCACATGAAATCAGTTGTGTACCGAACACCTGTGACAAGCATTGAAGATCTGGCAGCTCGCATCGCAGTTGTTTCAGTCGACATCAGAAAATGCCCGGAATCTTTGGTCGCATACGGGAGTCCATGTTCTGCCGATACCATGCATGTGAGGTCATGGGTGGCTCACATTTTGAGCATCTTTTGTAAAGCTTCTGTAGATTCGCACTTCATAATAAATGGGTTTTCATGTGCACTCAAATTACTGCTCCCCCTCCCAATGTTACCTTGTATTAACAGAATCTGTTCACCTTCGTGCTCCCTACCAGTGTATGAAGTTTGGATTATATCTTTTGAAACACCCTGTATAGTGCTTTAATGTAGTCGACATATACTGTGTTTCTTCATACAGTGGGCATCTGTTAACCAATAACCAGTCGTAATACCAACACATATCGCAACGCATAAAATATTTTTCCAACGACAAAACTGTCGGCTTTTGTGCCAAACAAACAGCATTTGTGAAGCTTTGAAGTTGGTCTGCTCTCTCATTCGGATGTCAGTTGCTGCTGCGACGGTTGGAGGTTGCGCGCTCCTTTCCCGTGTTCTGGGGAAGTCATGACCACCGCACGTGCTAGGATTACGGTGTCCTGGGCTCTCGCCGCGTTCTCCAGGACGACGTCATTTGAAACTTAGCGAAGCTGTCAATGGGCATCGCTATCCGACAACAACTGATCGATCTGAACCATGCATTGCTCGAAAAACGGCCGGAATGGGACACGAGACACGAACTAAATGGAAGGCCATCGCGCTTGCATCATCCAGGAGACCATCAAAACGCTGAAATGGGATCTTCTACCGCACCCACTGTATTCGCCAGACCTGACCCCTTTCGATTATCACTTGTTCTGGTCGATGGCGCATGGCTTGACTTGGCTACACTTGCCCACTTTCGAAGAAGTGCAGAATTGGTTGGATGAATGGTTTCGATCCAAGGACGCGTCGTTTTATCGTCGCGGTATTCATATATTGCCAGAGAGATGGCAAAAATGTGTAGCTGGCGAGAGACGATAGTTTGAATAAACCATTTGTTATATTTTGCTTGACATTTTCCCACTGTCATTGATCCAAAGAACCCAGAAACTTAGTTGCGCACCTAGTATTAATCTCTAAATGTCTGGAAGATGCCCCTAGATGGGCCTCCAGGCCTTCTGGTCACCTTTCTATTTATAAATAATATTATTTTGATACAATAAACTGTTGAATTTATTTATTTTAACTTGATCAAGAAGTATTCCATACAATATTTAATTTTTGCTTATTATTATTATTATTATTATTATTATTATTATTATTAGTAGTAGTAGTAGTAGTAGTAGTAGTAGTAGTAATATTACTAATTTATTTGTAAATAAATAAATAAAAGTGGGCGTGATTCTAAAAAGGTTGGGAATCATAGGTATCCCTTCACAGCTCGTCAAATTTGGTAAAATCCTTCGAATAGATAGAAAGCCGACCACGGGACGAGCTCTCACGCCGGCGGCGATCAGATGCGTTGGACGCGGCGGAGCCAAAGACTCTGCCCGTACTTTGTGCGGCTTTAAAAATTCCAAAATTTGATACCTATATTCGAGACAGTAGAGTATATTTATAAGATAATAGGCTTAGTTATCCTTTGGTTACCATCGTAAAAACTATTCGGAATATAAGAGCTAGCCAGGTTAACCATTTTCTTGTTGGCATAGGAGTCAGAAAGTTTTCATGGGGTTCAAGATTGAATATTTAATCAGATGAAAAAAAATTTATTTGATCCTATCATTCACAGGGTTTGTCGAAGGAGAGGCATAAATTAAGGGATATAGGTTGCGAATAAGATTTGTCGAGAAGGGGTTTGGGGAGCTGTTATTGAGTTCACATGCAATTTAATAATTTTTTTATTAAAATATAAACCAATTTAAAGGCAATTTTTTAAAATTTTGTTTTCAAGTTTGATTAAAGGCTTTTAAAGAAAATTAAATTTAATGGCTTTGAATTGGATATTTTGAAATTTAATGATTATGCGCAATTGAGGCTCGTGCGTCTCATTAGGCGCAATTTTTAATTCCTAAACTGAAATTTGATAATTTAGAGGATTTAATAAAATTGGACTAGGAAATTGATTTCGAGTAAATTGGTGTCATTAATTCGAGCAACGTATACTGGGCGAACGTAGAGCGACAGGTGAGAGTACAGGTGAGCAAGAGTAATTTGTTGCGACACTGTGGTTCTGAATAGAGACGGCTGAAGGAATTGATGTCGAGACGATAAGTGTGCACGTGCTTCGAGTTGGGAGTAAGTAATTAGAAGCGATTTATTGTCACGCGCTTGTACATTCCGTACTTGTGTCGCCTTTGAGGAATTTGTGTTGAGTGGAAGCAACAAGGTGATGGAGAGGCTTCCGGTTGGTGGTGGTGGGGGGTATTCTGCCTGCAGAGGGGGATGTGCTTTGAACAAAAGCTTTCATTGTCTGTAACGCATGCCGTGGTGATAATGGCTTGTGTGTTTGTGGTAACCGCTCATAGCGACGCAGGTGATGCAGCGTTTTTGCCAAAAGCGTATGAACAACTACGAGAGAATGTCAGCGTTGAAGTTCGTTGTTGGAAGGATGGATCTAGATGCGAGTTTTAGAAGCGAAGATGAAAGCGCGTAATAGCGATTTATGGTAGACAGGAAGCAGCGCGTAATAAGGATTTCTGGCGGCGATGTTAAGTGATCAATTACGAGTTTTGGAAGAATACAAACTCAAAACGCGTTTCAGCAAGTTTTGGCAGCGAAGCTGAGAGCGCGTAATAGCGATTTTTGGAAGAGATGCTCGTAAAAGTCATCTTTTGGTTAAAAACCTGAGAGCGCGTAATGGCGAATTTGGAAGAGAAGCTGCCAATGCGTATCCGTGTTCCATTTATTTTAATTGATGAATTGATGAAGTAGCTGTCTCAAGATTTTTTAGCAGGGTAGCGTCTAAATTAATATGTATGGATCTGTCTTTTCAGTATTTTTTTCATTGCATGCGAATTCAGCAAAGCTATAGAATAACTGCTCACGTTTTGAAATTGAAAAAAAATTAATTTTTAAACGAACTGAAAAAAATTAATTTTAAAATTAAATATCTTAAACGCGTAATAACGAATTTCAGCAGAAACAATTGAAAGATCTCAATCGCGATTTTCAGAGGAAAAGCTGAGCCCTTAATAGCAAGTTTAGAAGACAAAAAGCTGAGAGCAGAATATAAATGATTTTTGGTAGAGAACAAGCTGAGAGCGCGTAATGGCGATTTCAGAAGCGAAAAAGCAGAGAGCGCGTAACTACGAATTTTTTTAAAAGTCGGTAACTTGGGAAGCGATGTTAGCATTTTTGGAAGCGATCTTAGCAATAACGAATTTGGTAGAGATGGTTAGCGCGTAATAGCGATTTCTGAAAGAGAAAAGGCTGAGCGATTACTTGGGATTTTATGAAAAGAAGAAGCATACAGCATTCATACTAACTTTCATAGTAGAAAAAGCTGAAAGCACGATATAGCGTGCTTTTTTTTTTTTTTTTTGGAATAGAAGCCGGATAGCGATTTTTCGCACACGCTGAAAGGGAGAGCGTGCAATAGTGACTCAGGGAAGAAAATAAACCGAGAGTCTGTTATAGCCCATTATTGGTAGAGCAGAATCTTAGAGCGCGTAATTGCCACTTTTGGAATACAAGATGCTGAAAGCAAGTTATAGCGATTTTTTTTTCGGAAGAGAACTACAAGTCGTGCTAGCGATTTTTGGAAGGCCAGCTGAGCGCGTATTCGCGATTTTTTTGATACGTTGAAAGCCAGGAATATAAAACATTGGTAGCGAAGAAACTTAGAACGGTTCATGGCGAATTTAGAAAAGAGCAGCGTTATAGCGATTTTTGAGAGAAGAAGCTGAGATGGCATAAAATGATTTTTAATAGAAAAAGATGAAAGTACGCTATATCGATTTTTTTTTCCAAGAAACGGCTAAAAGTGCGTAATAGCATTTTTTAGAAGAGAAACTGAGGACGTAGTAGCGAGTTTTGGAATAGAAGAAGCTGAAAGCATGTTCCAGCGATTTACGAAAGACAAGGGAAGCGCGTAATGACGTTTTTTGTACGAGAATAAATTGACAGCCCGTCCTAGCTAGATTTGTGAGAAAAAATTGAAATCGCTTTATTGCGGATTTTGGAATAAAGAAGGTGAGCGATTATTGGTAGAGAACAGACTTTGAGCGCGTAATGGCGATTTTTGAAAAAAAAAAAAGCTGAAAGCACGGTAAGGCAAATTTTGAAACAAAGAAGATGAATCCGTTATAGCGATTATGGGTAGCTAAAAGAAGCGTAAAGAGCGCAATAGCGATTATTGGAAGAGTAGAAGCTTCAAAGGCGTAAAAGAGAATCCTGCACTAAGCCTAAATTGAACGAAACTGTAATTCCATCAAATGCCCTTTGGTCACGTGGTATCTTTTTTCATGCTATCGAGATTTCTCGAAGAACCGAAGCCCTATATGAAAGGTCGTGTTTGAATACTGTGTATTCTAGAAAGTGCGCACTTCTAAAATTTTGAGAATTTATTTCTGGACGTTTAAGCGAATTAGGGATTCAATCAATTATGAATGCTAAATAAGATGAGGGGGCTGGGGGTCTCTTTGTCGGAGCACTGTAAAGAAGCACCTCGCGAGCGACGCCTCGTGGCTTAAAGCGGAACTTGTGTCTCCCCTGATAATTTGATTTCTTTCTTAAGGAGACGGAAATGGCTCGTTAATGGCTTCTCTCCAAAATCCATTTTGCGATGTTTGATGGGGTTTCTTATTATAAAGAAATATGGCACTCGTACCCCCTTCCCCCCTCTCCATATCCTTCCTATTGACAGAGGCCTGACGACAGGCCTTCCTTGAGACGGAACTGGAGGGGCTCGAGTGCTTCGTATTTAGCTGCAAGCGGGAAGAAATGCCTACAATTGATGTCGGCTTGATTCTTTGTTGCCATGCTTTTTTTTATTTTCTTTTTTTTTCGCTGTCATGGGGGTTAGGTTAGGTTAGCCCACTGCGAACACCATCTAAAACTATTTTATCGTTCTTTCCAGTATACCCATAGAACTGCCTGGATTCTTCTGGTTTTTGATTACACACCTATAATGATCTATGCTGCCTGTATATGGAAGAGTTTCAAGAAACTGGAACAATTATGATAAGAGCAATCGCATCCCAGTAAAATGGTAGTGAGGTCTAAGTTCATGCTTTCGTAAAGAATGAACAATGATCCAAACTTTGTATAGAGGACCTATGGTCTCACTTAAAGGGCCTGTGTTCTCTTTGGTATGCTTCACTGCAATTCAAATGTGTTAGAAACCTCAGCCAACCTGGCCAGCTCAACCTGACCAGCTCAACCTGACCAGCTCAACCTGACCTTGAGCGACTCTTTCTCGCCCATTTTCTCAAAATCTTTCATGGGGAAGGATGTGATTAAAAATTGTTTTTCGACTAATGTGGTGTTGCTCTACAAGATAGGAATTGGAAATTTTTCTCTATCTTTTATCTTTAACAGTTTTCGAGTTAGCAAATTGATGACCTTAAATTTGGAGGTCAAGGTCAAATTTGAGTGTGGCATTGAAGTCCCCATCCCCCTATTGCCTATAAATCACGCTCATCAGATCTCCTCTACCTGGCAGCTTTGAGATATCTGCCATGTTACCAGACAATTTGGACACCCTGTATAACCTCTGGCGAAATGACATGGTGCCAAGTTTGCTTAGTACTTTCTATCATAGCGGCTAGAACCGTCATTGTAAGAATAAAAAATTAAAACCCGCACCCACTTAAATCCCAGTGCCCTCTTTGGGATGTAAAAAAATCGAAAAAACGGTATACGAAAGCCTGTGATTTCTCCTGCAAAGAACAGGAAAGGTCATCTACTCTGGTATCTGGAACGGGAGGACTCCAGATTTCGAGAGGGCACCCTAACAGACTGTCAATCAATCATTCATCTGGAAGTTTTAAAAAGGTTGCGCAAGAATTTGAGAAAAAAAACGTATCGATTTGTGGCAGTCAGGTGACTGTTTCTTCCACCATGACAATGCCCCCGCTCACGCAACCCTTACTGTGCGGCATTTTTTGAAAAAAAACCAAAAAACATGACTCCATTGACCCACCTACCCCTTAATTACCTATCACTGTTGAGCTTGGGAGGAACGAATTCTGTTTGTACAAAACCCCTCACATCAAAAAACACCGCGCAAACAAAACAGTCTTTACATAACGGCTCACAGAGACTGCGCACAAACTTCCCTAGCAACGCCTCTTGGCATAACGACGGAGGAAGTGTTGGCTTACAATCACCTAGCGGAAGAAATCGGTAATACAAGCGCCCTGCTATCAACACCACAACTCCCGTTTCTTTTGGCTGGTCCAGCTAATCACGGTGTGCGTTGTTTTCTACTCACGTAAGGCATAGTTTTGGCGGAAGCCCACGAAATAATGGTTCCAGCATGTCTTATCGACACAACTCTAAAATTCTGGTGTTGGTGGTATCTTTCTTATGGACCTTATTTACTTGTATGGAATTGACCTCCTCATATACATGGAAGGTCCGGTGAGTTTCTTGGACTACCTGAACATTGTTACCGACCAAGTCCATACTGCACGTGAGGCTTATTCATAGCGACGGTGTTACTGGTTGGTTCGATGGTGTCTTGTAAGGAGGTTTTTCTTTTGGTAAGGAAAGGGTCTCCTAATGTAGATGGAAGATGGAGTACGTGAACATGGTTCCGAAGAAATCCATTCTGTAATGCTGCATGTGATGTGCCAATGGCACAGTTGGTTCAACAGTGGGTTAGTCCGTCAGATAGCAAGAGAACTAAGGCAATGTCTGCTGAAGGTCTGGTCGTTCACCGACATACACTCCAAGTTTTTTATTATTATTGTTATTATTATGTATTGTAATCCAATACGTCCATCCAGGGCCTTTCTGGCCTGAGGCCGACGAGTTGGGTCCCTGGACTAACCTGGATTAACGACTGCTGTATGATGGTCACAGCAGCCGGGGGGGGGGTGAAGATTGTGAGTCACTGAATGGTCGCCCAACCCTAGCCGTGCCTGATGTTGCTTAACTTCACAGAAGTTGTGTTTCAGTGAAAGCCCACCAGGCCACGGCCTCCCCCTCTGCAAAACCATAGAAGATATCCCAGTATTGCTGCTTGTGGTAGTTATGTGTGGTCTTAGGAACGCGCTGCGCAACGTGAGAGCACCACGGACATGACGGTTGCGCGAGCGCGGGCGGACAGTGATGTTGAGTAGATAATAGTTCTCACGCAATAACAGTCGCATTCTTAGTTTATTTTGCGAAAAAAATCGTACCAACGTTGCATTCAGTGCTTTCAAAGAAAACTTCCTGATGCTCCTATACTGTACCAGGGAAAACAACTGTGTATGATCTTGTATATCATTTTCACGAGATAGGCACTGTGTATGATATGCCTAAAAGTACCCGACGGGCCTTGGTGACGACCACGTTTCTGAAGAAGATTGAAGCTTCCATGAGGAAGCCACTTCAGCGACTGTCTCAAGAGTTAGGGGCCTCGTATTCAGCCTCCTAGAGGGCTACTAAACGGCCGTATAAAATTTGTCTGAAGCTACGACTGTACAGGATGTTGCAGATAACTACGGGGCAGTATAACGAGAAGCCTACCCGCTCGATTGCCGGCTCGACATCAAATGATAATTGGGTAATTTTATCAAACACATGACAGTTTTGACGTTCACCCCCCCCCTCATTCCCGACATTGGCAACTGCTGGCTGCTGCAGGCCACCTTCATCTCCCAATCGACCGTGCCGGCCCCTGCAATCGAGCGGGTAAGATTCCCGTTATACTGCCCTGTAGTTAACTGCAACACCCTGTACAGAATTCGAGTAGTGCAAGAGCTTCGTTCTTTGGATTCGGAAAAACGCATTGCTTACTGATGTTTTAAGATTTTAAGCGCAAAAGTTTACTGCATGTAGTTGGACTCTGTTCTTGCATGAGAACCATCACTGACATAACGTCACTCCTCGCCCGCGCCCGCACAAGCTTCATGTCACGAGGTGCTCTCACGTTGTGCAGCGTATTCCAAAGGTCACACAAACATCTGTCCCAACCAGCAATATACGGATATCTTTTATGGTTTTGCAGTAAATCGTTTAATTTCGAATCACTCTACATAATAGATTTCTTTAATAAGTCTTTTTTGGCGATGTTTCTCCGTTTCTAAAATTTTTACATTTTCCCAGTCAATATTATGATCCTTATCCTTCTTATGCATACATATCAAATAAGAAAAAGTAATGCAAAAATCAATTATTTACGTATAAGAAGTGGATTCGTGCTTATAGATGAGTAGTGGAAGAAAAAAGTTCAATCAAGCGCAATAAATACACACACATGGCTTTAACAACGAAGTATTTGTGTAGCTTTATGTGCTCAATTTTTTTTTCGTTTTCGCGGCTTATTTTCAAAGAAACAAAATTTCGCATTTTCTTTTTTTGCAAGCATCAATAGTAGCTTCAGATGAGTAACATATTTCAATTTACTTTGTAAGTTGCAACAACGCTCTTGTATCGAAATTGAGGTTGCAGATGCAGTTTGCAGGTTACTGAATACTACCCAACCAAACAGATAGTGGATGCTGCCTAGTACTGTCGTTTCTTGCAACACCACCTTCGTCCAGCTTTAAGGAGAAAGCGACGCTAACGCTGGCGATGGAAAGCACTGGAACTTCAGCCATACTGATCTGACATGATTCCATACGATGACGATCTCTTCGCCAGATTGAAAGAGCATTACTTAAAGGGAACCATTACAATACAAAAGCCGCTATTCTCCACGCAATAAAGACCCTTAAGGACGTCATCAGAGATGGACGCGCTGAAATTGTGACTGCAGTAGATTATTAAACATAGTTGGCCGTTCCGTTGAAGAAATGGAAATGATGTTTTCTCTAATAATGAAGCCTTTTCTAAAATTTAGCACTGTTGCTATTTTTTTTTTATCCAACCCTTGCATTTCGTTTTATTCTTAGAAAAGGATTTTAATTAACTGAAGATTCTAAGCTTAAGGCTTATGAGAACTGTAAGCAAAAAATATATGACTCACGGAAAAGAGTTTGTCAATGCTTTAGTGTAGGTTGCTATTCATTGCATCGTCAATTATTGGGAGTTATTATTAGAAAAGGAGCTGGAGGAAAAAAGCTTAAGTTGTTTACATGAAGCTCGTTTCTTAGAATTAATTTAATAAAATATAATAAGAATTGAACGAGAATCATAGGGGAAAAATGCGCAATTGATTATTTAAACTTTATTTTTTAACTTTTTTAATACTATCCTGATTTATATATTTGTTTTCTTTGCTCTACTTCCAGGAACTGCTCCATAGAAGACGGAAACTTCTTACGTAATGGCAAGTGAATTTTTTTTTACTATTTAACTAATTTTTATGGAAACGAATTGCAGCATGTGATCAAAATTTCCAGGAATTCCTCTAAAATAGAGTTTCGTGTACTGACTTCTTTGTCTAAGATTTCTATGCCCTGATCCCGGTAAGAATGCGCTAAAATCGAAATGCGCATGCGTTAGTTTTGCAGTTTCACTGTGTCGCTCCAATTCGCCATAAAAAATAAACCTTTTCTTTTAGGATATTTTTAACAAACAAATCATGAAAATACTACTTGAATGCTATGCAAATGTAACTCGTTATAAACTGAGTGACCAGATTATTATGACCACCCCATCTGTATTTCGTTGGGCCAACTTTTGCCTTCAATACTGCGGCGATTCATCTAGGCATTGACTTCAAGAGATGTTGAAAGGGGATGTGAGGAATCGACACCATGCCCGAT
The DNA here is from genome assembly GCA_023313115.1 of Rhysida immarginata. Lineage (NCBI taxonomy): Eukaryota > Metazoa > Arthropoda > Chilopoda > Scolopendromorpha > Scolopendridae > Rhysida > Rhysida immarginata. The sequence goes on from JAHWFO010002816.1 coordinate 1,270,896, forward strand.
TAATAGAACTATCCAGTTGTATGAGATTTGATGGTTGCTGAACCAGCTGCCTGATGGGCTTTCAACATCGTCCACAAATGCACGATTGGATTGAGTGCTGGTGATTGTAAAGGCCACATAAGCAAGATAAAGTCTCCTCATGAAAGGGTCTAAATCATGCTAGGAAAGCCTCCCCCAAATAATAAACACTGCCCTCACCAGCTATTGAAGGGTTGTACTCGTGAATGTGGGGTCCATGCTTTCATGTTGTTTCCGCCAAATTCTCACTCTGCCATTTGCCTAATGCAATTGCAAACGTGATTCATCGGACCACATGACTTTTTTTCCAATGCTCGACTGTTCAGTCCACAGGACATTGTATCTTGTTAACTGCAGAAAGCAAAAGTGTTCGAACAGGCCTTCGGCTTCCATATCCCATACGATGCAGTGTACTGCGAACAGAGCATTCAGAGATCATTTGAGAGGAACCCTGATTTAGATCTGCAGTTACTTGATGCACTGTTGTCCTTCTGTTGTCTTGTACCATTCTTGCCACTCTCCGTCCTGCCCGAACATTGACTAGTCGCTGACGGCCACAACTCCCACGTTCAGACCCAGTTTTCCGGCTGACAGTCGAGTCTTGAGCATTTAGCGATTTAAGCTGTTTTGCTGATATTCGCTTCATGGCCCCGAGCGCCAACGTTCAAAGGCTGTTAAATCGCGTCGTTTGCCCATATCTTCAGAAAACATTTCTACAGTCGTCGTAAACAACCTGCTTTTCTATTTATAATGGTCAGGCCCTCTAACAACTTCAGCGCGAAATCATACACAATTTGCCTACCAACTTGAGGTGGTCATAATAAACTGGCCACTTAATCTTGGATATTAGACAAATTGAAACGATTAATAGGCTATGTACTCACCGTACGCCATCCAATTTTCGTGGAGATAGAAGCCGAGTTATTAGCTTATGTGTTGCCAACAAAACCAGACGACATCACATTTCAAAGTAATTTTTCTCGAAACGTATGCCGGATGTTTCATAGGGCTCTGGCCAAACTATCTTCCTAGTTTGTCAGACCATGTAACCGTTTTGCTGTCTTCTCGTGTACAAGTCCAGACACGAGCTTCCGGACACCACTTTTGAAGAACTTTCCTATTCTTTGCAGGAGAAATATGAAGGTTTCTTATAGTCATGCGACTGCACATTAGATCCGGTTTAATTACTGGCGCATGGTCTCTCGATCCTGGTATGACTTTGGATGGTCTGTTTAAAACGACGACAGTCTTGCCTGTCATTGTCTTTGATCCACAATTACTCTTTTAAACAAAGATTGTGGATCATATTTCCAAACGTTGGTCATACTGGATACTCGAGAATCCAGTGCTGATGAGGTTCTGTGAATAGGCTCTTGAATCACGTGACATGGTTATGCATAAATAAATACGCATGTGTGTAGTCATTGGTCAGTGTATGTTTTTCGTGAAATTCAAGTGTGCAGAATCGTTTGATCACATACTGTGTGTTGTTAACCGATTTTACACAGCGTGGTGGCATGGTGCCTAAATGCACTTTTATTGTCTTTTTTATAAAATTTAAACATTAATTTACATTTACATACTATTAAAGTTAATGACTTAGTTATTAAATGACATACAGGATATTGCGTCCCATTACAGTATCGTATCTGGGGATCGCCTTTGAGGTACTCGCATTGCGGTATACTTAACGATCTCGCCCTAATAAAATCCTAGATTTGGAATTAACAATTGGAAATGGTTGATATGGTCCTGTAATGAAAAGCGTTTGATAATTGCGGATCGATTTGGATGACCCATCATTAGCGACCCCCCTTTAATAGGATGCGCTTAATCCGTTTGGCTTCTCCTTTGGAAGAACTGGAGAGGCTTATGAGCATTTGCAGTTTAATCGCCGTTAATGCGTTATTAAGCTAATTAATACACTAACACTCTGCTGTTAATTGAATTGCGCTTCTATTCATTGATAGTGGAATCGATTTTCGATCCTCGTGCGCCAATTAGTCCTGTGCGCAACAGGTGGTGACGCAATTAACTCGGTTGTGCGGTATGGCGGGTTTTAAGGGTTTCGTTCGCCTGTACGATCAGTTTTCCGATACGCAACGTAACTTCCAGTGGACATCGAAATAACGTCGTTATGATGTCACAATGTCCCAGTCCAAACATAGTGTTCAGTGGATATCCCCAGGATATCCTAATCTAACTTGACCCTCTTTTCTTGGAAGTTCTTTTGGATGTCCAGAAATCTCGTCTGGATTTGATCATCTTCTCGTGGATATCCATCGGGTTGACCAGGGGAGATCTGGTAGATAGGTTTGGATATTTATTACGCTGTCATCTAGTATTTTAATTGGATGTTCCCGGAATACTGGGACTTAGGGGCTTTTGTCGCTCATTCCTTAGGCCTTCTTCAGGAAGTAACACTTTGTAAGGTCTTTTGACGCGTCCAAGTTTGTCGATCATTTCTTCCTCACGGGTCTTCATCTGGATGTCCAGTTGATATTTAGTAAAAATATGTGGGCATTATTTAGATTATCCTTATTAAATATCTCTATTAGATATCCTTGGAGGTTGCAGGTAAGGATCTTTCCATGTGTCCGACTTTGTCGATCATTAAGCATACAATTCTCATCTTACTGGGTTCTGTGCACGATACAGTTTTCAGTATCCCATATAATAGAGCTGTTATTACCATTGGATAACTGTTGATATGGTATCCTTGTTGAATCCTCTAGAATATGTGTAAGATGTCTACTAGATCTCCTCTGAACAACACCCATCCCCGATTTCCCAGTACCTGATGCATACCTATAGTAGATATCTTGTGGGCGTTTTGGATATATTCGGGGAATCTACTGGATATAACATGGTTATAATATTTCTGTAGATATCCACTCAACGATCTGTGTCATAATGTGACTGTGGGTACTAGTTTTGCATGGCATGAGTTTCAAGGGCTCATGCCCATCTCCAGGGAGTTGCAGTTTTTTACTTCACTTTGTGGACTGGCAGTGGGTATTCAGCAGTGTCAAATCTTATCGAAAGAGGACTTGAACACAGTTTGTTGGCAGACTGATGCCGGTTGGGTTACATTTGGGGAGTGCTATCATGGTGTGGGCCTTTTGGTACCTTAAGAAGGCAACGCAATTGATCAAGGATGTGGGTGTCAAGTTAGACTCATCATATCTGAAGCCACTCGAAAGCCAAATGGAGAAACTTTCCAGCAATTTGAATCCTTCCTTCCAGCATTTGGGTCATCGGGAGGGGTCACCAACTTATCAGATTGTACACGTCTTATGAAGTTTTTCTACACATAATATATAGAAACTTTCCAGCACTTGAGTCCTGGCATTTGAGTGTGGAACATGGTAGTTTCCATGGCAGGTCTTCAACGTATACTGGTTGTGCATGGTCAGAGATCCTGTAGGAACCTTCCAGCACTTTTGAGTACTGACATTTGGAC
>JAHWFO010002816.1:1274386-1362673 GCA_023313115.1 Rhysida immarginata
AAATCTTCCAACAAATTCAGTCTTGAAGTTAAGTGTGGTATGCAGTAATTTCCAGGTTGCAAAACTGGTATACGATTCTTAGTCTGTATGGTCATAGACCCTGTAGGAATCTTGCAGCACTTTTACTCCTTACAGTGGTTGGGTGTGTTACACAGTAGTTTCCAGGAAAGGTTTCCATCTGATACAAGTTACGCAAATGAAGTATATCTTTTTTAGTCTGCATGTTCATAGTTCCTATAGAAATTCTCCAGCAGCTCATTGTGTCTCTCCATCTTGCAATTTGATGTGGTATACAATAATTTTCAGAACAGTCTTCAAGTTACAGAGATATGCACGTTTTATAAGGTCTTTGTTAGTCTGGATGCCGATAGACCCTGTAGAAACCTTCCAGTACTGCATTGAGTCCCACCATCTTGTATTTGGGTGTAGTAGTCAGTAATTTACAAGAAAAATTATCGAGTTATAAAACAGGTTGTGCAGGTGTTATACGATCTTTGATCTGCGTGATCGTAGTTCTTGTATGAATCTTCCAGTACTTTCAGTCTTTCCAGTGATCGTGTGTTTTATGCAGTAGTTTCCAGGATAGATCTTCTAGCATTTTAAGTCCTGACACTTTAGCGTGGTATGTAGTATTTTCCCGGGTAGAACTTTGATTTATACAGGTTGTACTAAGCTGTACCGGGCTTTGCAAAAGTTCTGTTACACTCGAGACGACCGTCAAAGAAATGGACACGACGATGTTCACGATGCAGTTAGACATGTTTTTATTTTGCCATCATGTAGAATAACATTGTAATTAGTCATTTAATCAATGTAGCCACCATCTGCATCAAGAACCCGCTCCAGGCGAGGCCGAAAAGCCTTGCAAACTTTGCGAATGTAGTCCTTCCTCATTCTGGTCCACACACGGTTGACAGATGTTTTCAGCTCGTCGACGTTGCTGTGACGGACCTTGCAGGCCTTCCCCTCGACATGCGCCCTCACGTTGTAGTCAAGTGGATTGAGGTCTGGCGACTGCGGAGGCCAAAAGCCCTTCGACCAGAAGGTCATGTTGGACCCCGATCAGTTTTGCACTGTGTTGGCCGTGTGGGCAGGGGCACCGTCCTGTTGAAAGATGTAGTCCGCATTTCTTCACTCAGGGAAGGACTTTTGTGGCCAGAATGTCCTTGTAATCAGCCGCCGTTAGCCGGTATCCACTTGGGAACCACACGGGTGGCATTTTCTCGCCATTCGACGCCACGATTCCGAGCATCATCAGAGGCCGGGTGCTTGGTTGTAGACACGTAGCGGACCTTGGAGATGTCCTGGCCGAAGCTTACCAAGCAGTCGTTTTGCTTGTCGACGACAGGATCGATCGTGAAGGTCTTTTCGTCAGAGAAAATGACAATTCGCTCGCCATGACTCTTCAAGTCGTTGAAAAGACGGCGACAGCGCTCCCGACGTTGTTCCCGTATCCGATCCGTCAGCAGAGGCCTCACGCTCATTCCACTTCTTCTTTGACCGCTCTGGACACTGTGGACACCGAAATTTTCTTTTTCTTTGCGAGCGCAGTCATTTTGAGCGTCGGGTCTTGTTCGAAGGCTTTTCTCACAACCAAACGGTTGACGACTTGAGGTCTACCTGAACGAGGTTGATCTTTAAGGTCTCTCCCATTCTTGAGCCTGTCCGCAACTCTGTGGATGGTCATCCGGCTGTCTTTGAGGAGCTTGGCAATCTCGGACTTCGTGTGGCCCGCGCGCAGGAGAGCAGCGATCTCTACTCGTTTCGTTTCCATCGCTTTTGTCGTGGACATTAGGATCACTCAGAGGTTAACACGTAATTTCCAATATATTATTTGATCCTTTTGTGGAAATGGAATTATCCAAATCATGAGCAGTCCATTTTTTGGGGGATGTAAAGAGTGTAACAGAACTTTTGCAAAGCCCGGTAGTTGTGCAGTCTTTTTTAGTTAGCATGATCATAGATCCTGTAGCCAGCATTGTGCAGTTCAGCTTTCGCCATCACGTATGTAGGTGTGATAAGAGAGCTTCTAGGATAGATTATCCAACTTAAACATATTGTACGGCTGATTTATATAATTTTTCGCGGACCTAGTTTAACAACCTATTACCAGTTCGATATCACTGTAATGGAAGTGGTAGCGATTAGACTAATTCGATTTTCCGGTTCTCTTTCTTTCTCTCGTGAAATCATCAGAAAGAGAGAGTCGAATGGTATCGATTTTTTTTAGAAATTTGAATATTAAGTAAAACGAGATGGTTTCAGGAAGACAGGATAAGAGACTGGCGGGTGACGTCACCCACTTCCGATCGGCTGGCCATAAATGTAATTTTCAGATTAATTAGATCGGCTTTTCTGGATAGGGTAATGAACTGTGCGCCGGGGGTTTAAGTGTCTAAATAACAGGATTAATCGTTTTCCAGGCGATTACACGCCTCACTGGGGTCGTAGGTTTAATTGAACGTGAAAACTTTAGTGGATTCGTCCTGAAGGGAACTGGAAAAGGGGGTGTTCATCATCGTCTCGATCTCCGTTTTGTATTGAATCGATGTCTGTTGGGTTCTGGGTCCGCGCTGCTGCTGCTGCTGTTGTTGTTGTTGTTGTTGTTGTTCGGCGATGGATAATTGGAAGCTAGAAATTTTGTTCGGAGGGAGGTCTTTCGATTGGGATGTTTTGTTGGAAGCATTTGTTTTGGGAATTGGGAGTAATGAGCGTTTCGTTACCCGCAGGAATGAGGTGATTCGTTATTCAAAAGGTATTTTCGCGTTCGTAGGAAGGCAGGATTATGGCCAACGACTTTTGAAGACTTCGTATGTGGAAGCATATCTGCGTTCATTCAGTATCACTAGTATATCAGAAACTGCTTATTAAAGATTACCCGTGTCCTGATTTTCATGCTTCTAAGGTAATATAAATGGAAGCATGCCTCACTCGGCTAATTTAGGGTTAAATGATACATTATGAATCCCTCAACAAAGTTCTGTGTGTGCAAACAGACACCATCATAGGATGTTTTCTATAAACGCTACAAGTCAGAGGGGTAGTCAAATGAAAAGGGACAGAAATGAACACAACTTCGGGCAAAGGATATGCCTGTCAGTGGTCCTCATCCTGGCGGTACATGATGTTGGACATTAACGGCATAAAAGTCATTGACTTCTGTTTCCGACGCAGTCCTCAGCCTATTTAAGCTATTCATGGTTTCTTTCCGAGGCCTGGTCGTGGAGCAGGATAATCCACGAGAGAGCGGCCTTTTGTTGTTGATTTGTACGGCTTTGCCTGCACTTATATCCATGCGGAACTTCTTCGGCGGTGCTTACATTGAATCTATTCAGGTTATATTTAGGACAGTCCATTTCTTCAACCTTTGATTCCTCAAACTTATGCGCACCTTACTTTGTGTTAAGGAGCAGTATCATACTGATTCAGTAAGGATCAATCCTAAACTGGTACTAAAATGTTGGCAGTGCAGTATTGTCCAGACTGCCTCGGTATTGAATGTTAAAGACGTCATAGTCAAGTTGACTTAACCCAAACCATAAAAATATCCTGAAGCGCTCTCCAGGCATCCGCCAGATTCAAATTCGACCATCTTTCGATTAGCTGTGTCTTGCTTGATTGCAAAAACCATAAAATCAGAAACTAAACACGGGTGACCAATTGGACAGCCAAAACAACTGGTTTCCGCAACCAAGTACTTATATGCGCAATAAGTCAGTTATATCCATAAGCTGTATGCCATTCTAAACCTCTTATTGCATTGAGTCTGAGGCTTAAGAGCAGCAGCACAGTCATGGAAACCTGGAGCCTCAGCTCAGGACGATTCGTGATGGTACCGACATTACTTCTAGTAACTTTCCGACCTCTCTAGCCACTGTTACGCTTGAAGACTTCCCGTGTTATACTTGCTAGCACTGGATTTTTCATTAATGTTGCTCCTTGAGATTTCCCATGACATTGCCGTCACTTAAGTCGAACGGGATGCCTGGAAAACTTTTGGTCAAAGGAATGTGATCTTTCTCATTCTTCTGGGTTGAATGCTTCCATCTTGCATACTTGCTGACCATACTAAGAACAATTGTGTCCCATCGTTTTTGATTAGGGGTGCTAACCTAGCAAATGCTTTTCTCTGGCAGTGTTTTTGCTCATGTTTGTTTTTATTTGACTGATCCTTTTACCGCGTTCAACTAACGAAAAAGATTATAGGCTGATTATAAAAAATACTGATTACCTCAGTCTTCAATGATTAACGGACTTCATTTTAGCTAAATTTCAGTTTAGCGAATTTTATCTCGGTCCTGGCTATAGCCTTCTATTCCAAGCCATTATAAAATTGACTTCACTTTAACGAATGTAGTTAGCTAGTCTGTAACATTGGCAATACCTCACTTTAACGAATTTATTGAAGCGTTAGGCATATGCCGATGTCCTGGCAATGTTTTGACATGAGATACTGTATAACTGCCTAACCAATCAGTTCCATTTTATAAATGGAAAATCATGCGTTCTTTTTTGTGCAGCTATGAAGATGTTATATTATAAACTTCTTTATTCCTTATTTGGTAGTTTTACTTTAACGAAATTTCAGTTTAACGAATTTTTTTTCTCAGTCCCTAGGAATTCGTTAAATTGAGGTTCTTTTGTATTAAAATCCAAAATGGAGACAATGAAAGTTGGATTGTTGCTGTGCCTACTAGGTTAAGTGACTTTTTTGGTGCCATAACCTTTCTCTGATTTGCTGCGCCCTATAAACACAATAATGAATGCTGCTGACAGCTTCTTACTTATAATCCAAGTTAAAGACCACGATGGTTAGGTTGCTGTTATGACTTGTAGAAGGGGCGATGATAAAATTCATACAAATGCGTTGAAGCCATGATCGTACGGCAGCCATTTTGGTTGCAAAGTGAATGCCGTAAATATACAGGATGTTCCAAAATCATCTTTACAACTTTGACCACGTATATTTCAGAAATGGGGATAGGTAGAAAGGCGCGATTTGGTATATTGTTCCCACACACTTAATTTTGAGTAGACGTTTAACAGAGTTCAATGTGTGCGCCAGCTGTAGCGCGCAGGATATCTAAGCGATATTCCAGTTCCTCCTATGTCCGGCCTAGCATGTCCTCATTAACGTTTGCAATTGCTGCTGTGATGCGAGCTCGCAGTTCCTGCAGGGCCCGCACCGGGGTATGATAGACAGTATCCTTCTCAAAACCCCTCCAAAAGAAAATAGTCCAATGAGGTTATGTCTGGAGACCTTGAAGGGCAGGAAATAGGTCCTTCTCTGCCAATCCAACGTCCATGCTGAGTGCTCGCACATGCTGAAATGCGCTTTAAGTATAATCACCATTCACCAGAGAATTTAAGGACGTTAAGGTTCCATCGCCGTGCCTCTACTCATAAGCTCTGCTTGAGAAGAATCAATGAATGTAGGCAGAGAAGACACGATGGATACCACTATTTCCGCAAAACATGTTTTATTCATCACAGATGCACATTTCGGCTACTAGGTACTAGGTAGCCATCTTCAGCATGAATCCAGTAACAATTGAATTCGGGAAGTATTTATAATAACATTAAACCAATCAGAATAATGAACAAGGAAAGAAAAAACACAATTGGACAAGGAATAGGTCGGAAAAAATTATTTGCTAAACTTACGCAGGAGTTTCCAAGTTGTAAGGTCCATGGGTCCGCCATCAAGATTCAAACGATTGTCTCCCTGGCTCTTCATGATCTCCAACGACTCCAGATAATTCAGTTTTCTAGCAGCGTCCACAACATGCAGAATTTCATTTAAAGGTGGCATATAAAAGTGATCACTCTCTGAGAAGATTGCTTGGTAGTATGAAGGTCCGGATTGCGAGGCAAGTAAGATCCGGAGTTTACCAAATACAATGTGGAACATGTGATAATGAAATATATTGGCCAGACCCGGAGGAGGATAGAAACTCGAACTAAAGAACACCTTGAACACGTGAAGAATAACAGACCGGAGAAGTTGGCAATGGCAGACCACATTAACAAGACTGGTCAGGAATTCAGGAAGGAGAATATGAGAATTCTGCATGTTATGGACGATGAGGTCATGAGGAATCTTTTGAATTTTGATGGTGGACCCATGGACCTCACAGCTTGGATACTCCTGCTTAAGTTTATCAAATAATTTTTACGAACTAGAGCTTTCTTCTAGGTCCGCGCTTTTTATCTATCTATTCCTTGTCCAATTGTGTTTTTTCTTTCCTTGTTCTTTATTCTGATTGGTTTAATGTTATTATAAATACTTCCCCAATTCAATTGTTACTTGATACATACTGAAGATGGCTACCTAGAAGCTGAAATGTGCATCGATGATGAATAAAACACGTTTTGCGGAAATAGTAGTATCCATTGTCTCTTCTCTGTATGCAAGGATCCGTAGATTAATAAGTTCAGTCTTGTTTATTTTAATACTTTTTAAAATAACTTCGCTAATGAATTTAGGGTTTAGATATGTGTAACTGGATCATAGGACACTGTGTTTTGTAACGACGATTATCTGCACACGCTCTGGTGAGATTTATGTATAGCGAATGCCCGGAGAAGGCTTCGTGAGGCTGAATTTTATGGCTTGGGTTGTCCAACATGTTCCAGTGGCAGGGACTTTGACGTTTGCAAGATACATGGATATTTTGGATAATTTTGCACAGCCAGAACTATGGCAACAGCTTGGGATTGGATTATCATTCCTGTACCACCATGACAATGCTCCTTGTCACAAAGTTAAGCGTTTGCAGGACTGCTTTGAAGAGATAGGGATTGAAGCAGTGGGCAGTAGTTTTCATATTGGAGCTTTTGAAGGATTCAGAAGGTCGTCTCTGGACTGCATTGTTGATTTCATATAATAAGAATACGCACGTGACATCATACGGTATTTACAAATTCTTATCCAAGACTCTATGCTAGTCTTTTGATGATGTTACGTTTGCTAAGCAACTGAACAATTATTTTCGTTAGGAAAAAAGGTTCTTCGTCGAAGGAGTAATTAATTTCTGTTTTATAAATGTCGCGAGCTTCAGACTATTAAGTTTAGAGTTTTAGTTATAAAGGGAACCTTTTAGAAAGAGTATCTCTAGACATGTAATTACAAACATAACATGAAAATGATTTCTTTTCCAAGGATCCTCCACCTTATTGTTTTTAATTTTTTAGCAAATTATTTTCTTGGATCCCTAGTCTAACCGCAATCGATCCATGAGAATAAATTTTTTATCCTGTTGATGGTACGCACCTGTTGTCATCTTGCTTTGTTATTAAAGAAGCGATTAGATTACACGAGAATCCATTAAGCATCGCAGAAGGGAGTCGTTCAAGAACCCCCCCCCCCATTTTACTATTTTCCATTAATTCGGTCTAGTCGTAGGCGTTTTCATCTAGTGCCGCGAGCAGTGTTTACATGGAGGAGTCGTCGGTGGGTATGGAGTGGTTTCTATGTTACATGCAGTCTCAATTAGGTCTCCCGCTCCGAGCATTGAGTATGGTGGATGCTGCTAGGCTTTGTGTCGCTTGTGCGTACTTTGTTGGTGTGAGTTCGATGAGGTTCCATTATGCAAGAAGAAGTTCCTTGCTGTCTCACAATAGGGCTGACAGTTCAGTAAACGGGAGGCAAATTAGAAAACGCGCTATAAAGTTCATGAAGCTGGAAGGTTCACAAACTTGGGAATTCTCGTAGCCGGTCTTGATTCCATAACCAAACTCGTAGAATCGAATCTTATACAACCTGTAAAGTGTATAAATACCAAAAAAATTCCTAAAGCTTACAGATTATGTAACCCAGGAAGGCTCGGCGCCGACTCGTAGAATCTGAAGCCGTGGAGTAAGTAACGATCGCAAGGCTCAATATGTTTTTTTGTCCTGAGCAGAGGGACTCTTAAGACAATTGAATACCAAAAGTTAATGAAACGTTTCCAGTCATCCCTCCAAAACAATTTCACTGGACTAACTTGTGATTCATATTTCAACTGGTGTCACTTTTCAAGTGGTCCTATATAACCACTGTCGTGTTGCCGTTCTCAGTGAAAGAGCACTGTCATGTTGTACTGGAATGATCTAATCCCAAACTTTTATCACATTGTTAAAAGCGTTCAGTAGAGGTCCATTATACACTGTCCTTTGGCTATCAAGTTGCTAGCAACCAGTGGACATTTCTAGATTAGTGGTCCCTTATGTAGATAAGCCCGACAACCAGGAATTAAAGATCAATTCATCGGCCAACCAGCTTATGTCTACTTTGACAATATGTTATTCATTGGTTGCCCATTAGGTCTCCCGTTTTTTAGCAGTCGACCGAGGTTGTATGGTGTGATGAATCTCGCTACACACATTGGCAATTACATGCTCAGTTAACTGTTCATGTTTAACGGTTGCGAAGATTGCGGTGTTAGCATATGAGGCTGATTTTCATGAGCTGGATGGTTTCCAACTTGTTCCAGTAGCACAAGGTATGACGGCTGCAACTTAGGCAAAATACGCACTTTTACCTTGTTGCTGGCAACCAGAAAATAAGAAACCGTAATCGTAAGACCAGTTGGACACCCAAGCAAGCTACTGATTTCTGCAACACCAAAATATTCATTCTACAGTGGTATCTGGAAGGTCGCGACTGGAAGAAGATTATGTGCTCTGGCGAATGACGATGTACGTTATTGTGTACTGAAAGGTAGCCCAGAAAATGAGCAACCGAACAAGAAAGACCAGATAACTCTGATTTCTGCAAAGACAATGAGAGTCCTTTTACAGTGGTGTCTGGTTTGAGGCTCATTTTCATTTTCATTATTTGGATTGGGCTTACATATCCCAGATGCACAAAGTAAAGCGGCTGCATGACTTGGCCATTTACGCAAGTTCGACTTGATGGCGAAAACCAAAATATGAGAACTGAAAGACGGAAGACCAATTGCGCAAATAAATTCACACCTCGTAAGAAACAAGCTACACTACTGGTTTTTGGGTCAATTACACACTATTTGCTGCAACCAATTGCGTACGGGAGCTTTATTCCCGTTAGATGTAGCAGTTCCTGGCAACCAGAAAATGAAAAAACCAAAGACGAAAAACTAAGCAGCAATAATCCCTTACACGTTATAAGAAACAAGCTGCCTAATGATTTTTCGGCTTCTGGTTGTGTTGATTTGCTGCTGATTTCTTAGTTGCTGCAATCAAGTGCTAAACCCAAATTAATCTTGTTGTGTCTAGTGGTTGCTGGCAACAGTCAACTGTGGATAATGGGCCTTAACTTCACATTTTGGACAAAACTCCACTGACCTTTGTCACAAACCAAGGAATAGCAGGACGAGACAGGGATTAAAGAAACGGACCGTCCTTAAGAGGGGCTCGATATAAAGCGCATTGAAGAATGGAAAACAAATCTGCTGAAGCCTCTACCAAAACCTGGTGTAAAAAAGAGGCGCTAGTAAACAAAGGCAAGTGGTTCAACACAAGAGCAATTTTACTCATGAATCTTTTTTCTCCTGCTTTGCCTCATCTGTTTTTCAACATTGATCTACAACTATTTTCGTAATAAGTTTTGCCTTTTTTTGTTTGTCCTGATTGATTTTACTTTCCGAAATGAGCTCTTCGAGTGTTGTTTTTTTTCATTTCGCGTATTTACATAGAAGCAAGAACAGCACATATTAAATTACGCTAAACAAGCTCGTTCTCTAAGAAATTAAAATTTTTTTTGCTCAGCAAGGCATGCATTGCGGTTCTGTGGGATTTCGCTGCAGGAAATTGGATTTGACGAATGTAAGCAAATCTTGCGGGAATTATTTTGTATATAGCACAGCAATTATTTTCTAATACGAGAAGATATAAGAAACAATGCCATTCATTTTTTTCAAAGGGAATTATAAAACATACAGGTAAACAACTAAGTGCAGCTAAAACTACACACATTTATCTACTTTTCCACATATGGACTTAGACGATTTAGGCATTTATCCCAACGCTGAACCAGTTTCAAAATACCCCGCTCATTTCAGTTCCTTGTTAGTCTCAGATCTCTGACCACCCAGAAATCTCTTCACGGTAACAAGGACTTGGGAGTTAGGGTGCGCTTAGTCCGCACTGTAGCTGGGTGGTCCAGAACCTCCCAACCGAAACAGGCCAGTTTTGCTTTGACGACTTTGGCCACGTGCGGGCGGGCGTTGTCATGAAGAAGTCGAGCATCGTTTCCTCTTTTTGGTCGCTTATCCCGATTAGCACGCTGCAGTTTAGTCAGCCATTCACAATAGGTAACGGCGATGATGGTTGATCCACGAGATAGGAACTCTGCCAGTACGATGCCTTGCATATCCCAAAAAACTGTAAGCAGCTATTTCCGAGCTGTATTTTTTGCGAACTGGCGAATGTGGTTGTTTCCATACCTTGCTTGCGGGTTTAGGCTGACGTGTGAAGTGCAAGACCTAGAACATCTCTACTGTATCAATATCATTCAGAAACGTATTTTCCTCGTGGTTGTACCTCTGCAGGTGTTGCAGACGACACGCCATTCTGTTGCCGGTCTATTCTGGAGTCATACTTTTTAGAATCCAACGTGAAAAGAATTTGCGGTATTCAAGCTTCTCGTGCACCATATCCCATGCTGATCCATAGGATATATGAAACATTTCATTCAGTTCTTTCAAGGAATTGCGACGGTTTTCTCTGATTGTGTTCTTAATGTCCTCGATAATGGCTGGTATTGCCGCTGATGCAGGCACCCAGAACGCTGTTTATCAGCAAGGCTAACTTGTCCTTCCTGAATCATTTTACACCATATACACACATTGGAATGGTGCAGACAGTCAGCACCGTAAACTTCTACCATTTTCCCATGAATTTCAGCGGGTTTCTCACCTTTTGCGAAAAGAAACCTTAAAGAGCTCGCTGTTCTTCCACTGTAGATGATGTGATAGCGGCAGCCACTTTTAAAACGACTGACAGCCCTGTTGCGCGTGCACATATACTCAGCCTTCTTTTTACCTATGTTAACATTTATACAGCGACGATGTTTTTTCCAATAAAATATATGGCATTATTTTCTGATATTCCCTCGTATCTCTTTGGAGTTGTAGAAATGTCCGGGTCTAATCGAATTCTCTATTTTAATCTTCAAGTAGAATCAGTCTAAGCATGTTAAGATGAAAAACTGGACCAACGTGGACTGAGCACGGCAAAGCTTTTTAATCATATACTGCAGTGGTGAAAGACCTGTTAGGTTTTTCAGGCTTGTTATCGACTTCATTTTATTTCATTTAGTGGGTACTGATAAAAATGAGCTTAAGTTTAGGCAGTGCTTCAGTACATCAGAAAAAATGTACAGTCCAAAAATATGCTCTATTACGTCTATCACTGATAATGTGTGGTACACAGATCACCGTGATACGTCCATTTCTGCCTTTTCAACATAGTCAAAGTGTTCTATACAAAAAACCTCTAACTTAGGTTTTTAAAGTGATTATTAGAAAACGATCTCAAAATAACGATCAGAGGCAACGCAAGAGTCAGTGGCTCAGCTCCTGGACATCAGTTCTTGCGGAATATCCAACTTAACAACTTCACACATGCCACGTGGCGAACGACATCCCATTATTCGAAGCCAATATTCCCAACAATTTCTCGTTTTATTCCAAGACAGTAATCTCGCAGGCCAGTCGGCTGAGGAATACGAATGAATAAGTTAAAAAAATAAAACTTTTCATAGCAGGCCATAAAACTGCGAAACTTCTAAAGACTCTTGAAGCTTCAGTGGAGTGGAGGGTTCGAATTTTATGGTTCAGAAATAGACGGTCACGTGGAAAAATCGATAGAGAACTGTGCGGAGAGAGAGAGAGAGAGAGAGGGAGCGAGAGAAAGAAATATGGCAATCGTAATAGAAAGCGTAAACACGGGTTAAACGGAGCAGTAAACTGGCGGCGGAAATCGCCTTCTTTGCAATGTGGAACAGACCCTTACGCGCCCAGGACTCGCACCTATTAACAATTAGAGCCCCTTCAGAAACCCATCTGCTCAGTGTTACCTTTAAAGAAGCCCGTCTGAGACGGAAATTTGCTTAAGTGTATTATGTTGTCCCAGTTCTTGTTTCACTAATAGCTCTGCGTTTTCTTATACATTATTTTCCAAAAAGTAATAGGACACTTTTCGATTCTAGACGTTTAGTCAAATATTTGGAAAAATGCTCGACGAATTATCCTGAAACTTCACGGGTGTATAGAGCATGCTACACCTCATATATTTCAGCAAAGGTTTTGTCCCGAAAGCAAATAGGGGACCAGCAACAAATTGAATAATAAAAAAATAAGGTTTGGGATCACTCTGTAAATTCAAAAAAAATTCAAATTTTGTCCTAACTTTTCCTAAGTTTTCAAATAAACAAAACATTTATGGTTTTCAACCCAATGCAATGCCATTTTCAAGAAACCTGACAAAGTACAGTAGAGACAACATCCTTCAATCAGAATATAAAAATATTAAATATTTATAGTACTAATGGTACTGTGTCAAAAACTCGGCCAAACGGTAGTAACAAGCAAAGTAAGAAGAAAAACCACAATTCCAAAAATGAGACTTTTATTCTCGAGCCACGGATGTGCATTTCGAAGACCCGAATAAGAGCACAGTTCTTCGAAATGCACATTCGTGGTTCCAGAATAAAAATCTCATTTGTGGAATTCTGGTTTCTCTTCTTATTTTGTTTGTTACTATTAAATATTTGATAAACATTAGATAGGGTGGGGGTTGAATATGCTGACGATTGATGATGAGGGGGAGGGGGTGGTTTCGTTCCACTGACGTAATACATAGAACACGAAATATCATCCATGGCCAAGAAGATTTACTCGTCCACGTATCGTCTATATTTCGTCGACCCCATAACAAAAATACCAGGTCGAACGCGTCGGCCTCGGAGCAGTCGAGCAGGAGTTTTTAGAGTCACGATTCGGGGTAGTTCATATATTGCTTCATTAGGTAATTAGCTGTAACATTACCGTCTTTCAAGAGCATAACCTAGACTGCCTTTTTGTTGCCACAAATGGCCCATGAAAGTCAGCGTTTAACATAGTAGAGCGAAGGATGGCAAAGCAAAGTTTGGAATTGTCTAGTCTTTTGCTTATACATGATCATTTCGGTACTCACCTAAATGAGAAAGGAGAGACAATTGATGTTGCCTTAGAAAAAAAAAGAATTTTCCTCATGCTGGAGAAACACTGGCTAAAATTTGGAGCAAAACTTACATTATCCAGTAGATCCAGCTTCTTTCAGAGTTCATTTGTAAAATGAATAAATCAATATCTGTAACTTTTTCATAGCCAGATTCTTACAGAAAACTAGCAGACCCGGCAATGCTTCGCTGTTGTTATATATGAGCGCCTTTTAAAAATCTACTAATGAAGCGCCATCTTTTACTTTTCTACGAACTGTACTAAGCTGAACATACTCCAAAAACTTTAAATTAAGATATTTTTTTATTTCATAAGCCTATACGTTGCTACGCTCAACTTACCTGTGAAAACCCCATGAAAATTCGTCAAGTAGTGTTGGAGATTAGCATGTTCAAACAGATAAACAGACAAAGTTTTTAAAAATGTTTTTATTGTATTCTCCTTCACTCCTCTTCAATCACCGGCCCTTTAGCTGAGTGAGTTAAACGCAGGGCCGGAGATGAAAGGTGGAGATTGATGTTCACTTTTTCTGTATATTCACATTCAGAAATTCCAAATTTCATCAAAAAAGCCCCTGGCACCCCTCACAAAGCGAAAATATCCTCGAAAACCTTCCCTCCGAATTTCGTTGCTTTATCTTTATTCCCCGTGAAGTTGCATCAAAATATCAGAAAATTTTGTGAAACACCCCCGAAAATCGACTTTTTGTGCACTGAAACATGCCTTTTATTTGCTTTTCCGCATGAAAGTGAATGTGAGTATGGTAATTTATGTTAATTTTTTGATTTGCATGCTTTACATGGTGGAAATATCAACATTCAGTTTTACTTGTGCAGTGTGACTGTTTGTAAGCTACAAACAGTTCACCACGTGATTGGGTGATTGGTTGGTCCGATTTGGATGATTTTTTTTTGTTTTGTTTGTTTCTTTATGCTGAACAAGTTTGCAATTGGGTTTTTTCCTCTATCCCTTACGGTTTTTGAGATAAATTTTGAATGTGTCTTAATTTGCATATGGGATGATGAAAAGTGCACCATGGGATAGGTCACCCACAACTTCCTATTCATTGGATTCATCAAAATTGACATATCTGCTTCGGTTCTGACTTTTGTATTCACCCTGTATAAGAATATACAGGGTGTCCAAAAAGTCTGGTAACATGGCAGATATCTCAAAGCTGCCAGGTAGACGAGATCTGATGAGTGTGGTTTATAGTAATAGAAGGGTGGGGAATTCATTGCCGCACTCAAATTGGACTTTGACCCCCAAACTTAGGGTCCTCCGTTTCCTAACTCGAAAATATTAAAAATAAAGGAAAATTTCCGATTGCTACCCTGTAGAGCAACATCACATTAGCCTAAAAACAATTTTTAATCACGCCCTTCCCCTTGAAAGATTTTGAGAAAATGGGCTAGAAAGAGTCACTCAAGAGTGTGCTTCCCCTTTCTCTTCCCAACGGTGTGCTTCACTGCAATTCAAATGTGTTAGAAACCTCAGCCAACCTGACCAGCTCAACCTGACCTTGAGTGACTCTTTCTCGCCCATTTTCTCAAAATCTTTCAAGGGGAGGGGTGTGATTAAAAATTGGTTTTAGACTAATGTGGTGTTGCTCTACAGGGTAACGATTGGAAATTTTCCTCTATTTTTAATAGTTTTCAAATGGATGATCTTAGATTTGGGTGTCAAGGTCAAAATTGAGTGCAGCAATGAATTCCCCACCTTTCTATTACCTATAAACCACATTCATCATATCTCGCCTAACATTGAGATATCTGCCATGTTACCAGACTTTCTGGACACCCTGTATATTTGAAAAAAATTTGAGTTTCTGAAACTAACACATAGGCCTTCACTCCTAGAGAGTGGTAGGCCAATAATGTTTGGGATCACCCTGTAAAAAATAATGCTTGAAATGAATTATTGCTGTAGATATGCTTATGAGGCTTCTTTTACTTATGTGTTCATGTGTATGAGAATGGCACGTATATTCTTATAAATTTTTTTTTTTTTTTGCTGAAATAGACTTAAAAACTCATGATTCGAAAAGATATGTTGAAAAAAAAATTCCGTCTACGTATGTGACAAATTTTCTGCAGCTAACTCCTCTGAAACGGCAAATAGCAGAACCAAATATAAAATATACCTGCTTAGAGGGTACCTTAAATTGTGCCATAGCGTAATTTTTACGTCAATTGGATAAGCCTTTTTAGATTTATTAATTGTTTTCTAAAATTTAAAAAAAAATGGCTGTAGCGTTCAAACCAGCGAACCAAACTCAATAAACTTGACATGTACGGATTCCTCTCGGTAAGGCGTTTTTTTTTGTAAATGGCTTGTTTGACTGTGATTTGCCGTTTTGAAGTTATTAATTATTCCCTTCCCTGCCACCCTTCCAAAAAAATTTTTTCCTATATATTTCGGGGGTCCTAAAACCATGCATTGAGGTTTTTTTTTTTCGAAATGGGCTAAGCCTTTTTTCCCCTAAAAATTAAGAAATGGCAGAAGCGTTCATTACTTCGCCCCAAATACCATAAATGCGACATGAACAGCATCCTCTTATTGAAAAAAAACAATTTTCTTATTTTAAGTTCGTATCATCATCTCGTGGTAGGCCTGTGGGAATGTACCATTTCGCCATTCCAGTTTATTTATTTTTTTTGTGTGTTCAATTTGTTCCTGGTCCCCTATTTATTTACATTTAAGACAAAACCTTTTTTTGAAATATATGAGGTGTAACATGCTCTTTAACCCCCGAATAATTCAAGTTTCAGAATAATTTGTCAAGTATTTTTCTAGATATTCGACACCACGTCTAAAATTCGAAAGCATCCAATTTGTTTTTGGTAGATAGAAATGTATTCACTGTATGTGATTCAAAACAATATTACGTGTCCTAATTTAATGTCATATTCGTGAACTGTAGGTGTTCTCTCGGCAGATCTCGAGGGGTTCTAAATCAGTACCATCATAGCATGCCAATTTGTAGCAAATCTGTATAGTGGAGTATGCACTTCTTTTGGTGGTATTGAAAACCTTTTCTATATTTCCCACGTTTATAAATTTATTAATGAACCTTCACACCCGTTACATAAAAGTTCATATCTCCACAGTCTTCATACAAAATTCGAGAGAAATTGCTGGTTCCATTTGGCACCATCAAGGCAGAAAGAGTTAATCTTCTGAAGAGGTACCCGAAACTAATACCGTAAATTTGTGAGTGGATAGGTAAAGTAGATACTGTAAGAGTGAAAACAAAAATGATTTTACCGCCAAAGCGGATAAAGGGAGCACATTTTCATGTTATAGCATCGTACATGGATATATTGAATTAATCAACATTTTAAAACACTTAAGAGAAAATGAATAAATATGAAAACTAATTGTAAATTACTATTTAAGTAAGCTAATGTATAGAGAGAATTTAAACGAATAAACTTGAAGAACTAAAAGGTAAATGAAAAGGGAATTATTCCTCATACATTTAAAAAAATAAAAGTTCTTTAATTTGTAAGAATTCCCACATAATGTTAAAAGAAGTGAGCCTCAATTGCTGAAGCGTTGTGTGAAAGCATCTATTATTTTTTCATATTATATTACTAATTTGTTTCTACGTTATCGTCTACTATTGAAGCAAGCGAATAACTACTATTAATTAGCAATATGTATAACAGTAGTGAGTTTTAGATAACATTAAGCCTAACATCATTATGCTCTTGATACAAATAAGCTATGGATAACAACAGATCTAACAAGTCGTAATGAGTTGGTTGATATATTACACGCCATATCTTAGCATTGAAAGTTCTAACAATACTATATTGTACTATTAGGGCACATGCAACAAAACCAATTCCCACTATCATTATTTACTCGTTATATACACTCATGGCACGTTGTTACGAATTGTTTGATATATTAGATGCCATATCTTAGCATTGAAAGTTCCAATGCTACCAAATGGAACTGATGTTATTATTTCCAAATGGAACCAAATGGAAATATTCGTTCACGATATGTTGTGACGATTTGTTTGATATATTACATTGCATATCTGGTTATAGGAAGTTTTTAAGGGGGTATCATAATGGCACAATTAAAGCACTTGCCATTATAGTACGTACTTATTCCGGCTATCTCACGTTCGTACTTGTTCGTGCTCTGTCCCATATTAATGGATTGGTGAAAACAGACTTTGAAAAAGGTTATTCCTTTTCAAGTTATCGTAATATACAGGGTGTAAATTTTAAGTTGACAAAGCAGAATAACTCGAAAAATAAGCTTCACACGAAAAAATGCGTAGAATCCAAAGTTGATTATTTTCGAGGGGGCATCTGCTGGTGCTAAAATTAGCCCACCCCCCCCGGCCCCTGGGGGTGGGGCGGGGGGCAACTTTAAAATTTCAAATGGGAACCCCTATTTTTTATTGCAGATTCAGGTCCTACATAAAAAACTACGTACATTTTGTCTGAAACATTTTTTTTATTTTTGGTAGATGGCGCTGTAATTCAAGAAAATCCATTTTCTCATTTTTGCGTGGAAATAACTAATTTATTATTCATTTCGATTCCTACATTGTTTTAACTACAATGTAATTTGAAGACATTTCGTCAACAAACAAATAACGTAAACATTGGCATTTTTTTCAGAATGTTTACATTTTAAATTCTGATCTTTAGAAGAAAAGATTGTAATTTTTCAACTGTTTTTGTGAGTGTACAACGCCGTATTGCTTTTGAATTTACATTATGAATTATCTTTCTGTGGAAGAAAAAATTGAGATGGTGTACATTTATGGAGAAAGTGGGAGAAATTTTGATAATGCAGTCGCGCTTTATGCTCAGCGTTTTCCTGGCCAAACGCGATCACGGTCTTCTTTTGTTCGAGTTATTAAACAATTTACTGCGGAAGGTAGTGTGAACCAGAAAAAAAGAACCCGTGCAGCTACTGTTTGTGGAGAAAACAATCAAGTGTCAGTCCTAGCTGCTGTGGCTCATAATCCACATGCGAGCACAAGAGAAATATCAAGGCAATCAGGAATTTCACATATGAGTGTTTGGAAAATGCTGAAGCTCCACAAATTTCATCCATATCATGTATCTATGCATCAGGAACTACATGGCAATGACCACCAAAACCGTCTAACGTTTTGTCACTGGGCACTTCAGCAGATGCAAACAAACCAACATTTTTTTGCACGAGTTCTTTTCTCCGATGAGTCAACATTCACAAACCACGGGGAAGTTAATCGACATAACATGCATTACTGGAGTGAACAGAACCCACACTGGATTCGAGAAGTCAACCATCAGCGACCTTGGTCAATTAATGTTTGGTGTGGGATAATTGGCGATAAACTTATCGGTCCATATTTTATAGACGGTAATTTGAATGGCAACAAATATCGTAACCTACTTGAAAATGAACTACCAGATCTACTTGAAGACCTGAGTATTGAACTTCGACAACACATGTGGTTTCAACATGATGGTTGTCCAGCGCATTATTCATTAGTAGCGCGCGAAGTACTACATCGACTTTACCATGGTCGCTGGATCGGCAGGGAAGGTCCTGTGAATTGGCCAGCCAGATCGCCTGACCTTACATCGCCAGATTTTTTCTTATGGGGTTACCTCAAAGATATCGTTTATAAGGAAACGCCAACCACTCGCGAAAACATGATTCAAAGAATAAGAGATGCTTGCGCTGCAATTACACCAGACATGTTATCAAGATGTGTTCAGGAATTTACAAAACGAGTCAATAAATGCATCGAAGTTGGAGGTCATCAATTTGAACATTTAATTTCATAAAACGGCGAGATGCAAGGGATTTAAGGACAACAAGCAGGCCGAAAGTGAGAGGCGAGGGGACTCACTGTAAATACAAGCACCCCGAAATTCATTTACTTGCAAGTATTTGCAAATAAGAAAAAATAAAACGAAAACAATCGGTCCTTTTAAGGACCACCAAATCTTAAACGGGAATAACTTCATCTTTACACAGTCTTTTACTTTTTTACTCTGTTAGTTAATGAGTTCACTCGTTAGTACGTAGGATGTTCGGTTAGTTAGTTAGCTAATCAGTTGATTTGTTTGATAATTATAAAGTTGTGTGGCCTCATGACCACGAAACAAAACAAAATTATCCTAATCCGCGGCAAAAAATAATAAAATAATAACTTTGCGGCAAAATTTACGAAGTAAATAAGTATTTTTTATTTCTCCGTAACCATTTCCACGCAAAAATGAGAAAATGGATTTTCTTGAATTACAGCGCCATCTACCAAAAATAAAAAAAAATGTTTCAGACAAAATGTACGTAGTTTTTTATGTAGGACCTGAATCTGCAATAAAAAATAGGGGTTCCCATTTGAAATTTTAAAGTTGCCCCCCGCCCCACCCCCAGGGGCCGGGGGGGGGTGGGCTAATTTTAGCACCAGCAGATGCCCCCTCGAAAATAATCAACTTTGGATTCTACGCATTTTTTCGTGTGAAGCTTATTTTTCGAGTTATTCTGCTTTGTCAACTTAAAATTTACACCCTGTATATTAAGCTCCCCAGGAATAAAAAAATTCTCTTGATTTAGAGACCGAACTGTCCTTTCAATAATCGTCTAACACGTGCATCCTGCATGCGCACCATCTCATTAACGTTTAGAGCGCGCGCAGAGCCGAACCCATGTATGTTCTCAACACGATTTTTCCCGAATGCGAGGATAATTCGAGTCTTCCAGCAATTCAATATATGCACACTCTTTCCATTGCAACGCAATGAATTGTGGGATTGTCTACAGACAGAGAGACGGACGGACGAACAGCTGGACAAACCGATCACATAAGCACATTTCTATATATAGAAAATGTGCTAAAAAGCCACTTAATAGGAACGACTAAATAATGTGGAGCGAACATTGATTAAATTAAATTACTTAAGAATGAACACAAGAAATCTCCAATAATAGCTGCAACAGCGAAATGAATCAACTGACTTAAATCTATTATAAATTAATAGAGGGGATCAACCACTCGCTAGGTTTATTTGCTAAACTCAGATCGTCACTTGCCAGTTGATCAGTGCTAACTATAGTTATTCATACGACCAACTATCGTGAGAGACCAATGAGCGCCTCCACCTCTATCGTGTGGATATCCATAAATTCTAGCTTAATTTCCTATACGCAGTACGACCTATACCAGTCCGTCTATATATTTCACTAATGCCAGCCAACACATACATACATGCCACCACAGACTCATTATGTGTCTGAAAAGTCCGACCGGTCGCCAACAGGTTACGTGGTACGATCAGAGACAAATGAAATGACCGGTCGCCAACAGGTTACTTTCATTTGTCTCTGGGTACGATCGGCGTCCGTTTGCTTCCGTTTGTTCGCTCATGGACAGCGCGGTCGTGAGCATTTTGCTTCAAAATGGCGTCGCAGCAAAGTTCCCTATCACATTTCGCCATCTCCTTTCTCTAACATATATTTATTACGTATCGGGCACTCGAACACTTGAATTTTCTATTACAAGAGGGATTCCCTAAGTATCATATGTACCTTTTAAAATTCCCCAAATTTTCTGATACGTTTTTATCATTACAATTTACATGGAGCCATTGCTCTTAGAGTGTTTAATTCGACTAATCTTTGGCTGCTAAGGCAACTTACACATTTGCACAATAACCATATGCCACCGGATTCACAATTTCTTTCGATCTACAACTCAAAACATGTTTGTCGAGCCCGAACCAGGACTGACCTAAAATACAATTCCTCCCGTAAGGGTAGGCTCAAAAAATATCACAAAACAACTGTTCTGACATTGTATTGTGTCATTTATATTTGTATATTTTAATCATGAGCTACATCTTGAGTAACAAAGCGCTTTTGTTTACTTAGGTAAACTGAGTCAAGATACATGTCTTTCTCTAAAGCTACTGCGCTTATGATGCTTCTTGCGTCATAAAACTTGAATAAACACCCCATAATAGTTCATATTACCATACACATTGAATAATAACGATCTGGAACCTTGCTTCTTTACTCGTATGATATCAACAATTCATAATAAGCAATAATTGCGTCGTCTTGTATGAGTTGTTTACCACAAGCAGAAAGGGCTGCTCATAATCATCTTATTTTTTTTAATTACAAGCACGCAACAACAACATCATGCTGCACTATCAAAAAACCCGGCATTCTCTATCTAAAACACAAAAGCAAGAATGCCTCAACAAAACAAAATTGGAGGGCAACAATCAAGTCACTATATAAGACACTTGATTGTTGCGCTCCTCATTACAAACACTAACAATTTGCTTACTCCCAACCACGATCTATAGATATGCATGTTCATCGAGCTCCATTGTTAAAATGAAGCTAAAGTTTCTAGCTCCCAATAGGGCGGGAACTCTATTGAAAAGTGGCGCTGCATGTACAATCGGTCCAAAAACGCCCGCAGCGCCGCCCTATCGACAAACAGAAAAACCTCTGTTTCATTTTCAGTTTTAATGAAAAACCTCTATCGCAGGTCACGCTCGGCCCTGATGCGATCTATGCGGCACCTGGCGCGATCTGTTTTCTATGGAAAATGGCCGAAGCTCGATGATTGGTTGGTTGGTTGGTTTGGTTTGTTTGGTATTAACGTCCTTTTCAACTGCTATGGTCATTTCAGGACGGCGTTATAGGGGCCGCAAAGTTTGCCTCGCAAGGGTTCTTTAACGTGCAGCCGGCAAACGACTACACGGGACCAACGGCTTTACTTCCCTTCCGACGGAAGTGCGTGATCTCAGGATTTACCCCTGAAAAATTCTCGTCGTCCTCGGCCGGGATTGAACCCGCGTACTCGGGCATCAGGAAGCTCGATGACCATGAATATCTATAGACCGTGCTCCCAACATATAATCCCGTTTTTTAAAAATATTAAAACAATTGATCCAAACTCCTGCCTTATGACTAAACCCAATGGAACAGCCCAAACTAAAGACTCACACAATCACTTTTCCTCGCACCCCATTTGAGAATGCCTGCCTTAAACTCATCGTTTCTCAGTAGACGCCACAGGAAATATATCGAGGTCGATAAGAAACCTGAAGAGGTCTTCCACCATAGAATTTTTTCAATAATTTCTGGACATCCCTGTCAAACGTGCCCTTTCTAGAAACATACCTTACGCGACTGATTTTTGATTAATATTGATTTAGACAGGTTCTCAGAGTTCGTATAGTACCCTTCGTTAACCTGCAAAATAGCGTCTAGTAAAACTTGATTAATCTGTGTGCGATGCAGTTCAGAGAAATTTGTGAGCCAGGGCGAACATGTAGTGCGATGTTGTCGACACTGGTTCCACGAAATGGTACTTTTGCGAAGTGAGAATCCCCATAGTGCCAAGGATATCCTTTTAAACCTTTCATTTCGGTGTATGTGTGTGCGTTTGTGTTTTAGTAATAATTGTTTTTAAATTTCTTATTAATTAATATAATTCAGAAAATTTTAATGGAACCAAATAACAGTCTCCTCTAATCCTAAAATAAAAGATGGGTCTGCAAAAATCGCGCGAATCTTCCTAAAATAGCTTTAACAAGGCAAGCAATTATCCTCTCTGGGATTAACATATTAAAACAAATTGCTTTTTAAAAATCCCCAAATGAAACTGTCTACCCCGTCCCCCAGTACCCCCAAGTTGAAGATTAAGCAAGAAGGTGGAATTAAACCCTAAATTAGTCTGCTGAGTAAATTTGAAAGTTTCCAGTCGTCTTTTGTGTTTTTGTTTCGATTGTGGTTCTTCGAAACCCCTCCTATAGTTACATACCCTCCCCCTCCCGTTCTCTTGTTGTGTTCATCGCTTCCTAATCCTTTCCAGGCCTATGAATGGGGGAGGGGCTTGCTTCAGACATACGAGTCTTGCCCTTAATCCCTTTCTCTTAAGCTTTATTGAAAAACACGAGAGGGGGTCTTAATCCTTTTCAGCGGTACTGAAACTGATTGCATTGCGACACTGTTTTTTGTTAGAGCCCCCTCTCTCCTTTTCTATTATCTATTTTGCGTCGTTACCCTCTTCTAATGGGAGCTGGGTTTGTTATAGAGACTTGTTTTGATTGTATGACCTTTCCAGTTTCTCTTTATTGCTCCTTACGTGCTGCAAGGCTCGAGATTCTATGAGTAGTTCCGAGTCGTTCTGAGTTTTGGAATCTGCCTGCTTTTGGAATTCTTTGCTGTGTTTTGGTTGTTAATATTCCTTATCTGCGGTGTAGGTTGTAAATCTCCGAGCCGATTCCGAGCTTTTCTGTGCGTGTGAATCGGCTTGTTATATTGCGTTCTCTTAAGATTCTTAATTTCTTTAGCATATGTTTGGGTCCTTCTGTATGGATTGGGATTCTACGAGCCGGTTCCGTGTTTGGAATCTGTTGGCTTTATAGGGTACACCTTTAGATTTTTCGACAGCAGGTGTGATTTGTAAAATTAGCGGCCTCTTGTGAAGTTTACGAAATTTGATCACCATACTTTTGGAGTTATAGGGGATTCATGCAGAAAGTACCACTGCATGTCATCAAACAACAGGGTGTTTCTGAAGTTCGCAACCCACATTTCGCTTGATATTTATCAAATCAAAAAGGACAAAAATATGAAATTCTCACTGTAAATAGTTTAATGCCTGCATAACATCGTGTACTGTATTTTATGATAAGCACTACTCTGTTCGATGACAGGTATTTGCAATCACACGATGCAGCATATAGGTGAAATGGATGCAGTGATGTTGCAGTTGTTGTCCTTTAAGGCGTTGATTGTCTTTGGGTTGTTTTCGGATACACGTTCTTTGAGATAAGACCATAAAAAGAAATCAAGGGATATTGCATCAGGGGATCAAGGTGGCTATAGTCATGAAATTACCCTATCACCAAACACTGATTCAATGGATTTGCTTGAGGTGTGCATCGATGATTTACTCAGCACATTTCGTGTTTAAGCGTTTGCGAAACGCTGAACAAATACTTTTGAAAGAATTATTCATCAAACAATACTCCACAATAAACACACGCTCGGGAAGGCTGAGCGCCATGTTAAGACTATGTCAACTGACTCTGTGCTATAGCCATCTATCGTGTATCATATGATATCCAACAGCGCGAATTCAAACATTTGTATTGATAAGCGATGTCACCTGAAATGTGGTTGCGCGACTTCAGAAACACTCTCTACAAGAAACAGTTTCTGGACACTCCCGTTATTCGCGTTGGTTATGGCTCACAATTATCGCTGAACTGCATCACACAGATTTAAGGAGATTTATTTGCGTATTTCTTGCAGACAACTGGGGGGTCTTAAGTCATGCTTACGCTGTAGTAACCGCCCAATACATTATCTGAATTAAAATAACCATTGCCTTCAGATTTCCAAAATCCTTGAAACGATAGAAGTGACCAGCCTGCCAGCATTCACTTCAGCTTTTGACAGTATCCACCTAGAAGACAAGGTATTAAGACATCTTCACATTGGTTATTTTGAAAGGCGAAAGTCTTCAACATTAGATATATTACTCAGATGGTAACAAACGTAGGTAACCGTATGGCAAAGTTCCTAACGACGAGATCGCATAACTAACGTAACCTATAATTCGGTACAGGTTAACCTTGCATTGAAGGATCAAGTACGGGCAGCGATAAGGCTATGTTCATGCGCGGCTAAAATATAGTCCCTAGCATTTTTTTAAAAATAAAATTATGTAATAAATATATCCGAATAAAATTTTTACTTACTATTATTTACTCGTCAAATTTTAAAACCTAATACATCACTTGCCAGGTCTTTTTAAACTTCACGCATACGTTGACACCTTTTCAGAAAGATTTCTTATCATGCCTGCTACGCCGTCGCTACTCGAGTCGCACGCCTTTAACAAGTCGAATGAAGAATTAGTTTTAAGTGTTTACGTAAGATTGCGTGAATAATATCCAAAAATTCTATAGCAAGTAACTGTCCTGTCTCAAGAGTAAGTTTTTCTTATTACCTACTCCTCGCATTGATACATTGGTCTCGCACTGTACTTGTTCCTTCATTGCAAGGTTAACCTATTCTTGTCTTCAGTCTCTCTTTGAGATACCGTTCTTCCATCATCTGTTGTGCTTAATGTGTTGTTCACTATTATGGACAGTGGCCGGCCCTAACCTTACACGACCTAACCTAATCTAGGCTAACATTCAGCTTCTCTTGAAAATATATTCCGACATCAACTGTCCTTTCAATTTCATGTCCCGACTTATGGACAATGGCCCTAACCTAACATAACATAACCTAACCTACCTATCGAACCTAACTTTCAATGTCATGTCAGTGTTGCCAGATTTAGTAACTTTTTTAAAGCGGTTGTCCTTGTTTTCATTGTTGTGTGCGTTGTTTAAAAATGTCCAACAAAGGACAAGGGCTTTAAAAAGTTACTAAATCTGGAAATACTGTGTCATGTAGACTGTTACGGACGGTGGACTGACAGGACCTTAACCTAACCTACCTAGCATAACCTAAACTAATTTTCACCTTCTTTTGGGCATACCATTCTTCCACCATTTCATCTGTTCAATGTCATGTTCTTTATTATGGACAATGACCCAACATGACCTTAACCTAACTTAATTTACCTACTTACCTACCGGCCTAACTTAATCTCCAGCTTCTCTTGACATACTGTTCCTCCACCAACTGTTGCGTTCTATTTTGTCTACTTTAATGGACAAGAGCCGACATGGCCCTAGCTCATTTAAGATAACCTTCAGCTTCTCTTGGTCATACCCGTTCCTCCGTTTTCTCTGTTGTAATCAGTGTCATTTATCGTCTTACAGACAATGGGCCGATATGGTCCTAACCTAAGCTAACCTTCAACTTCTTTTGGACATACCATTTTTCCAGCATCTGTTCTTTTCTGTATTGGATCTTCAACCACATGTCATCTGACTTTGCCAGAACCTAAAGGCTGTATCCAAACTAGACTATGATGTGTAAACGTCTGGTGAATCCAGGATACGAAGCTGCCAGTAGTATAGCCTGCCAGTACCATAGACTGTGGCCTAGAAACCATGAGATCTCAGTTATTCAAGAAGATTTTCACTCTCTTGTTGTATGGGGAACTTTATATCTGGAAAAGTCCGTAGGATTTGCATGCTTCCAGAATGTGCTGTCCTGCCACTTCCACTTCTTCGTAACGGTTCTTTCGAAAAAAATAATATGTTTTTTTACATATCTATTACATTTTAGGCATAGCTTTCAGGAACCTTCATCTATGATTCACCTGTTGTCTGAAGGGGTTCTTGTGGGACCCTAGTATGTTCTGGCTGGTCACTTCATTGTTTTCGCGCATCCTGCGAGTTACGGTTCTTCTAAACAGAGTAATGTGCCTACATTCAAGGCTATTGGAGCCTTCATTTGAGTTAGGACCCTCCAGCAGTCTTCAAGAAACCCTCTTTTTAAATCTATGAGTGCTGGGTTTAGTGAGCTATGAACCCAGAACATACTTCTAAAGTGTGCTTCCATATAGGATAGCAGAACTCTTATTTGAATTAGAACCTTCTAGCAATCTGCAAGAAATCTTTTTTTAAATCTGCGTGCGATCAAATTCAGCGAGCTATTTACCTGGGGCGAGTTTTTGGATTTAAGGTCACGATTCAGTAAGCATTGCATTTGACATTATTTAAACAGAGTCAATAGAAGGTATAGGACTCGTAACTTCCTGATAACACTGTATAGACTTTTGTCTTGGCTGCCGCCAACTCTTGAGCGACAGCTAATCTCGGGTTGGGACGTGCGCTCAACAGCTAGCGCTAGTATCGCAAAAGAGAGAGTCCTAAGACCATACATTCTATTCAGACTGGTTAAAGTATCGTTGAATAATGAAGCTGATGTCAACTCGCGATCAAATGTCCAAAAACTCGTTCCAGGCCCAATGTGTATAAAAGAGTTGACGACAAGTGGGTGGTCAGCAGTCTTCGGAGATGTGCATATTTGTAAAGCAATACTTTCAGCACACTTTATTGGTAATATTTCTTTTGAACAAGACCATGCGCTTGTATGGACTAAAATGTGCAGGCTGGTCTTTTTCACTTATTCATATTCTCGCGCACACAGAAGTTAATTGTTCTTTTGGACAAGATAATGCGCTTTCATACAAGACTGTCAGGAGCCTGCAAATGAGAAGATCCTCTAATATTCTGCAAGAAACCCTGTTGTTAAATATGAGTACGATCCAGTAAGTGAGTCATGTGTCCAAGACCAATGTATTTAGCAGAGTAGGCGACAGTGATGGGGTCGCCAAAACCGTGTTATCAGTAGTCTCAGTATGTGACTTTTTTGGCTATTCTGCTCTAAACAGCTCCTCTTTAGAGAACCCTTGAGCAGTTTCTTCTTTCAGGAGAATGCAAATAAAAAAATTAAACCTAAAAACAGCACCAAGGGGGCTCTGTTGATTTCGTTAGTGAGGTCAACGAACCAATTTCTGTAATGTCGTGAGCTGAACTTCAGAATGACCCATCTCGTTTCGATTTTTTTTGCTTTTCCTGATACACTTTTAACCCCCATTGACACACCCATGAAATGAAAGAGAGGGGAAAACGCATTACAGGGTACTGACCCCTATTTATTGCAGATGGCGTCACTTTCTTTCATTGAAGGAACCCCTTAACACACATTTGTTGCAATCTGTTTCTCTTTTTGGAGTCAGGAGCGATAACCCTCGCTTATTAGATGGGTTTCTTGAGGAAGCTGGGAACGCGAGCGTGTTTGTTCATCGGTGTTGGAGACATCTGAGTTAGGGAGTGGTTAATGCAAGTTAAGTTTTTGTAAACTAAACTGTATAGTATTTAGGACTGCCTTTTTGCCAGTATAACCTTCTTTTCGAATGTTTCTCTTATACATCCATTATGCATCCGTTATGTGTACTTTTTCCATCAAAAATGAAAAATAAAATGAGAAGCGCTTGAGCTCAAAACGGATCCCCCGATCTGTCGTAATTGCTCTCGTCAGAAACTGTCGCCGAGAACGAGACTAGAACGAGATTGAGTTTTCCGGCTTTTTTTTCTTCTTCCTTTTCCTTTTGGTTGAACAGCAATGGCTTCATCGACACGGAAAATTGCCAAGTGAGGCTTCCTCACTATTGTATGGAGTGGGAGGTACAGGGGGAACCATTTTTTTTGCTTTTTTCACTCCAGCACAATGCAATGAAATCCTGACGGGTCGTCGAGAATATGATGAGGTAGAGAGGGAAAGGAAGTTAAATCCTGTCGCTCGAAAGAGACCTCCCTTGAAAATATTATTTTTTTTCTTGCCATAGGAATAAAAATATTTGATGATGACTGCATGGAAAGAATCCGCAAGTAAAGGGTAGAGCTACGAATATGAGGTAGGTTTTTCTAAGCGGACCTTAATATCCAGGAAGAATCTTTAAAGCAAATATTTTACAGTCCAAAAGCCGCATGATGTTCAAGAGGCAAGATCTTGAAATAGCTTTATGGTAGGAATTGCTTTTCGTAACTTCTGCGACGATGCTTTATGTTTGCCAATGACTGTTTTTGCTTAATCTTGTGTTTTAGTTAACTTAATTTTTTTTAGTTATGCATGGATTACTTATTTTTTTTTCTTTTTCAGTCCCTGCGCTCATTTCAATCTAACAATCATCAGCACGGTGAATTACAAATGTCAATCACTAACCTCATAAGCATAAATAGATTAACATGTACACATGGTTGAGGCAGTTAACATTGAACGACTTTGAGATTCACTTCTCTTGAGGAGACCATTCCTCCTCGTATGGAACATTCTTATGGACAATGGCCCAACATGGCCCAAAATTATCTTGCTTAATTTAACTTTAGCCTTCACCATATCATTCCTCCACCAGCTGTCGTGTTCGTTGTCATGCCACCTGTTATGGAGAGTGGCTAGACATGGCCCTACTTATCTCTTTATATGACCTAATCTAACCTTCAGATTCTGTTGGACATACAATTCTTCCACCAGCTATAATGTTCAATGTCATGTCCTCCTTATGGACATTGACCCGATAGGGTACTAACTTTCCTGCCTACCTACGTACCTACCCTATCTGTTGTGCTGAATTCCAAGTTTTGTGTTATGGATAGTGGTCCGACATGGCCATAACTTAACATTCAGGCCTCTCTTGGACATATCATTTTTCCACCATTTGTTCTTCATTGTCATGTCCCCTATAATGACCCTATATGGCTCTAACCTAACCTTCAGCTTCTCTTGGACATATCATTTTTCCACTTTATTGTTCAAATGTTATATATTGGAGTGACAAGCCCCTAACCTTACCTAACGTAGCCTAACCTATGCTAAGGAGACCAAAGCCATAGAAGTTTAAAGATGAGGCGACTGGATAAAAATGGGATCACTTTTGGTTCTGGTTCCTGTTTCATTGTCTATTGCATAATAGGCCAGTGAAGAATGTGTGGCTCGATAATGTACTCGTAGTAGTTGGACTCCAACCATAGTGGTTCCTCAGTAGGAAACCAAACCAGAACCTCGTTAGAAGGGTCCACGAACTAAGCTAATTTTCATTACGAGCAACTGAAAAAAAAGCAAACAAGTTTCATTGGGTCATTAAAGGCCGAAGGAATGTTCAATGGGTGCGCGCTTTCTCGGAGATAATTAGCAAGAATAAACATTCCTCGCGCGCAAAGCGGAATGTGTAACCAGTGACGCAATCAGGTCTTTATACAGTCCTCGTTAAATTACCCCTAAAAAAAAAGGTTCCATATTCTACCCACTTTTAACGGCCTTAATCAAAATGAAAATTGAAGGGAGCTTTAATTGATATGAATTCAAAAGGATGCGCTCGCACGCGTCCCCGAGCATCTCAGTTCCTCTTTATGGCTTGACGCGTTCGCTGTTATGGGTTGATCAATGCTAATGTAATAATTAGACTTAACAAAAAAAAATTTTATTTATTGACGATCGCTTATGGGGAGTAACGAACTGTGGGTAATGACTCTTTGCAATTGCGAAACGGCCAATCATCTCGCTCGCGCCCTCAGTTGCGTTCATCTGGTCGGCAAGTGTAGATCCTTAATTAACATATACAAGGGCTACGTTTGGTTAGGTATTCTGTACGCCACATTCGTTTCTGAATCATAGAGTACCGTCATAGGTTATTTGACTCTTGTTTCTCCAGATATTTCCTCAGTTCTCTTAGCTGATTTTTTGTCAGAGGGTCTTGCTGTCGTAAATATCATTTCAACATAAATGGGGAGTTCTTGCTGTCCCAAACATTCTCTATGGGGTTGAGATCTGAGATCCGGGGAGATCAGGATAAATGGCAAAGTCATCTTTGTGCTCGCTAAATGCAGTAGCATTGATCGAAGAAGCCGTCACATGTATAAAAGTGCAGTATTACAGGTGTACATGGTCGGCAATGCTGTAGGTAGTCTTGTTTCGCACCCTGCCTTCCATGGATATCAATTTCTATACCGTGACACAACTACCCCAAAAGCATACTGGATGCTTTAATCTATCGCCAGTATTAGTCTGTACTACAATCTTTCAGTCTCCACATGAACAATTAAG
Source organism: Rhysida immarginata (assembly GCA_023313115.1). Classification (NCBI taxonomy): domain Eukaryota; kingdom Metazoa; phylum Arthropoda; class Chilopoda; order Scolopendromorpha; family Scolopendridae; genus Rhysida; species Rhysida immarginata. Next base: position 1,305,142 of record JAHWFO010002816.1, read on the forward strand.
ACCTTCCTGATACCACTGCTGACAAACATTCCAGTTCTTTGTTGGGTTCAGGTACTTTCCTATAGGTATACGTTTCAGTTGGACCCGCTTCAACTCCTGGAGCCTGTTTTTTGCCAGATACGGATCGAGAACAGACTTTTCAGTTATTACACAGTGAATGTCCTCTTTCTTCTTACAAAGGCGGTTTCGCTCGTGACTTGATCCAGTGATGTCCCTTTTAGAAAAAGACTGTGGATCGTTTATCCAACCAGAATATTCTGAAAACTCAAGGAACTTGAGAGTTGCTTTGACGTTTCTGTCGTAACTCCAGCTAGACAAGAACCAAAAATTAGTCCCTTTTAAAAGTCAGATAGCTCCTTTTTTACCGGTTCTGTAAATACTCACGCAAATCCTTCTTAAAAATAATTAAGGATTGACTTAACCATAACTGAAAATATGATCTCCATCACTTATCATTTGAAACATGACGTTTCTTCCAAAGTGTTTGACTGGATATATAAAACATTGCAACAGATACTACTGTACAAATACCAGCCATGACACGTCCTAACGAGTGGTTGATATACACTGACTGACCAGTTTATTAGGAACACCCATGACTCTGCAAATCCGTCGGCATAGCATATACTATGTATCAGTTAGTTTCGTGACAGTCGGTAGCAATATAAAAATGAGAACATACCTGTCAACTGCAAGTTGTTTAACCGTTACCATGGGGAAAACAAAGGATCTGAGCGACTTCGAGCGCGGGATGATAGTTGGTGCCCGGCGAGGTGGACTGAGTGTTTCCTAAACTGCACGTCTTCTAGGCTTTTTCCGAACAACTATTTCAAGGGTTCACCAGGACCGGTTAAACAATAAAAAAAACACCAACCAAGCTTGTGTTCGCAAACGAGCCGTTGATCCAAGGGGCGAGCGTAGGATGGGAATGCTTGTTCGTGCGAATAGAAACGTCACGATTCGTCAACTAACCCTGGAATACAACACTGTACCGCAGAATAACATCATACGCTGTATATTGGCAAGGATGGGCTACAACAGCCGACGGCCAATCCGGTTACCCTTGATCTCCACTCAAAACCGCAAAAAAGTCTCCAGTTTGCCCTGATCATTGGACTATCTACGACTGGAATAAGGTCTGCTGGTCGGATGAATCCCGTTTGCTATTGCATCATGCAGATGGCCGACGGAGAATTTGGAGACAACAGCACGAAGCGATGGACCTCTCCTATGTGGTTTCTACTCTTCAGGCTGCCGGAGGCTCTGTAATGGTCTAGGGAATGTTTTCATGATATAATGTTGGTACGCTGTTACCTGTAGAACATCGCCTTAATGGTCAGGGCTACTGTTGCCTCTTCTTCCCTTCTGTTTCCCCCATCGGAAGGATACTTCCAGCAGGACAATGCTCCATGTCACAAGGCTCGTATCGTCGTGGAATGGTTCCAGAAGCACGATAATGAATTCAACTTACTCCTCCACAGTTCCCGGATTTGAACCCAATCGAACATTTTTGGAATAAGCTAGAACGGGTTACACGAGGCATGGATCCACCACCAGCCAATAAGGATCAACTGGGAGCACCTGTTCCACCGGCATCCAAACATCACGGAACAATGCTTCCAGCGGCTAATTGAATCCATGCAAGGCGAATTCGTGCTGTTATAGCTGCTAGGGGTGGCGCAACACAGTATTGGCGGGGTGTTGCTAATAAACTGGCCCCTCAGTGTTGCATGCAATATTAGCATTGAAAATTTCCGATGGTATCATTATAACACGTGCCGCTGAAGGAGTTTCGAACACGTGATTGCTTATTAATTAGTCGTTGTCTTCATTCGTGTTAGGTAGTTTCAGGTTGATTGATGTATAACATTAATTACATTAGGTTTGAAAATATCTAAGGGGGTATCACAATGGTGATATTAGGACACGTGCCAATGTTTCGAATCAATTTCGACCATCTTCGAACTATATTTATCGATTGGCGTAAACCGTATTGAGTAATGTATTTTCCCTCCCGGCTCGTCATTACTTACTATAGCGTAGCATTGAAAATTTCTAGGGGATATTATAATGGTACCATTAAAGCACGTGCCAATGTAACGATTTCGACCATCTTCGAAATGGTTCTTGGGATGGACCATATTTAACGATTGGCGAAAAAAGGTTTTTGAAAATTTTTACGCTTCGAGAAGATCGAGTTGCAAACGAACAGATTCCCCATAATAATAGCATGAATCGCCTTTCGGTACTTAATAACTACACGCTTCAATCAGGTGACCTCTTTTCCAAGGGGCAAATGACTCCATAAAAGACATTTGCTTCAATTTCAGTGAGCTTATTAGTGAGTACGCCTAACCTAATCAATATTCATCAAATTTGGTCCTGTAAGTTTGAAAGTTCTTGAAAATCGATGCAAATTCGTTCATACTTGTTCCTTGTTTGATGATGCTTTGTTGAAGACTTAATGAGAACTCAGGTCTTCTTTTGCATGTATATCCTCGCATGAAATTCAATTTTAAATCGTCCTGGAAGACAATGTCACTCTAAATCAGCTTAGCGCTTCGATAGCTTTGAAGATTATTCTGAGAAATGGAAACGAATTCACCTCTCTCACGCCTGCTGAATGCTGTTAACGACTGCGACAGGTGATTGAGTGGTGCATCGAAATAAGTGGAAGTGCAGGGGTTTATGCCAATAAGCACGGAGGGAAAGCAATCTTTGGATTCTCTAATTGATTGAGTTATGGTTATACGAGGTACCTGTTCGTGTTATCGATTCTATTAACAGCAGCACAGCACCACGCAACCCTCTATGTAAATATATACAAACACACGCTAATACGAGATGGGTACCTCGCTACCGGAAGATGTGTGCATGATGGGTCCCGCGGATGCTGACATCGGAAATGAAGAACAGGGAGAGGGTGAGGCATTTCTGCGCCGCATTCTCACCATTACGACCCCGAGGACAAGCGACAGTCCATGGAGCATCGGCGCAAGGAAACGCCGCCCCCGAAAAAATTCAAAATGTTTGCTTCAGCAGGTTAAGTCATGCTGACTTTTTTTGGGACTGGAGCGGGGTCGTGCATGTCGAGTTCCTTGAGTATGGGCACACGATCAACCCGGTATGCCCAAACTTTGCGAAAACTGAGGTCGCGGCTAACCCGTGCTCGGCTAGGGGTAGAGGTCATTCTCCAATATGACAATGCCAGCCCCTCGAAACGTCCTTTAGCAGCTCCGGTTCACCGGCATCCTACCCCACCCACCCTACAGTCCGGACCTCTCCACCTGCGACTTTTTCCACTTTCCCAAGCTGAAGGAGAATTTCAAGAGGTAGAGATTCAATGGGGATGCGGAGGTCAAGGCGGCTGTTCGAAAGTGGCTCCGCGAACAGTCTAAAGACTTCTTCGCCGATAGCATGCGGGAGCTTGTGTATCGTTGGCGTGTTTGCGTGGAGAGAAAGAGAGACTAGTCGAGAAAATGAAGCTTTCACACTGTGCGCGATTTCTTCAAATAAAAATTTTGTACTCAAACAGGCGTTAGTTTTCCTTCTACTCTCGTAAATTAAAAACATGTGTAGAAATACATTTACATTTTAAGTATGCAAAGGCTGAGCTCGTGTGATTGAAGTATATATTTACCGAAGGTGGTGTTGGATGAGATTAACCAGAGAACTTGCAAAGGAATACAACTGACTTGCAATAGGGACTCATTCTAAGTTGGATCAGAAATCTTTCTCTAAATGGGATAGCTTGCTTAAAGACAATCAATTATGAGTGAACATAAACTGTGCAACAACTACAGATTTGAAACAAAACTGTTCCACGACCATGCGCTGGGAGTTGAAACGGGTTCATATCTGCAGTCACATGCCTATACGAAAAGCCTTGATTTCTTGTGCAAAGTACACGAAAGTTCGTCTAACGACTGATATTTCATTGTTCATGGTATGGAACTGCTCGGAACATATCCTAACTTATTTACTTAGTCTAACCTACCTAATCTAACCTATCTAACCTAACGTAGCTGCATAACTTGACTTAAAGTTAATCTACAAAATAAGTAAACTAACAAAAATGGAAACTACAAATCCACAAGGAAATTTTTTGAAGATTCGAATGTACATTTTGGAGGCTATGCCTCCTTCATCAACGTATCGCAAGAATTTATACAGAAAAGGGAAACTTACAAGTCAATAGCATTAAAGTTCGTATTAAAGGCTTCAAATAAGTTCGTATTTAAGCAATGTTTTTCTTTTAGTTATATGGTTAGCAAAATATTGATATTCAAAATTTAACATTCCAAATTTAACATGCTATGCGTTCACTTCTCTTCTTTGCTGCTCGTTGAAAAACTTCTTTCTTTCGACATTGAAAGTTTTTTTCCGAGTATCCGTTTAAAAATACCCTTAGGGATTTAGAGAATTCCTCATTAGGAGCTTTAGCTACTTATACGAATGCACGTTTGGTCTGTACGTTTATCCGGCCGGCCGTCCGCCGTTTGCACGATAACTTCAAAGAAGATTACCTTCTTAAAAATTGTTTTCAAAAAATATAACCATTAAGGTCTTGGCTCGGCTGAATCAACTTTTTTGTTTTTATGTGGACCCCTTCAATTCGATTCGTAAAGAACACCAAGATAATGACTTGTCATATAACATTCGATTCGTCAAGAATGAAGACACTGTTATTAGGAGCTTTAGCAAAAAGCTACTTATAAGAATGCACGCTTGGTCTATACGTTTACTGACCGTCCGCCGTTTGCACGATAACTTGAAAACGGATTAAGTTTTTCAAATTCTGTTTTCAGGAATATGACCATCAGGGGCTTAGCTCGCTGTATCAACTTTTCAGGACATTTCGTGGACAACTTCAAGTCGAATTCACGTGCTAAAAGAGTGACCGTAAAGACTACTAAGATAATGGCACGTCATATAACAATCGATTCGTCAAGAATGAATTCTCTGTTACTTTCTGTTTATCTTTTAAGTGTTGTTGACAGAGCACGCGACGATCGCTTAGTCGACGCACGATTGCTCAATTGCTCATGATCCTAATACTCTAAATGACCTAAATATTGTGGTTGTAACAATATTTACGAATATTCATAACCATCAAAGAGGAGAAATAAGATAGAGAGCGCATTCGCCTGCGCATTGAGCGATTTCGGATGCCAACATTGAGGCAAAATAACCAGCTGTGATTTCGGGGCGGATGAGAGCGAAGCGGCGCTGTTTAAAATGCAAAGACCGTGTCGTTTAGCTTTTCAGGAATATAATTCTCCATCAGAGGAACTGTTCTTGCGAGCAGGGGCAAAGGAGACAGTGAGTGGCTTTGCACACGCTATTGCACGTATTCAGAATGAGTGCTTTTGCGTTTGCTCAAACCATTGTTGAGTATAAATTCAATAATATGGAATTGATATTCAACAATGGTCTTGAGCAAGAGCTATATGATAACTATTAGAATTTTTTTTTGAGCACCGAGAGATGGAATTATTATGGATGAGGTCAAAACAGTGATGTGTTAGAAAAACCAGATCGTTTCCGTAGATCTTGTACTTCCGTTACCGTCCAAATTTGAAGAGCCGTAGCACCATTTTTTTGGGGAAGAAACGATTCATGCACGGAGATTGCCTGCTACAGTAAGGTGAATTGGCTCGACTCGAAATTGATATATATTGGTTTGGTTTGGTTGGTATTAACGTCCCTTTTAACTAATATGGTCATATTAGGATGGTGCTATAGGGGCCGCAAATTTTGACTCTTTAGAGTGCACAGATATTGACGATACCCTCCAGAGGCAGTAATGGGCCCAAAACATGCCACGAAAACATGCCTCAGGGAATTACCTCCTCCAGCTTGTTGCCGCGCAGCAATGGTTTCGGGTAGTTTGTTTTCGGATATCTCCCGGCGGATACGCCAGCTTTCATCGATACGATGCAGTAGAAAACGCGAGTCATTGGAGAATGCACTCTTTTTCCACTGGTCTAGGGTTCAATGTTTGTACTGCGATGCAAGTGCACAGTTGTTCTCGATAGCTTTTTGTTGCGTTCTTCGTTCATTTGGGCTGTCATTGTATCGACGGTAGCGCATCGATCACTCTTGTCACGAATATTCGAGTACGCAGTGGAAAAAGAAATGTTTTAAAGTAAAGGAAATAGTATTATATTTATCATTAAATATTTATTAAATAACAGAAAAGTAGTAGAAATTAATAAAGATAACAATAACAGCAGTAAAGATCGATGAAAGCCATTTTTTGACTATCAAAGCAATGGCCGCCAGGCCTTCAAATGGGGACACGATGGTGGCGCTGAAAGCAGCTCATGAGCGATCTACTCATTTCATATCGTTGTTCGTTACCGACTTAGACGCCATTGCTTGAAGCCTCTTCCACAGTAGACAAGGATGGCGCACTCAAGCTGCTCGTCGGGCTGGCTGCGTTTGTTATCCGTACGGAACTGTCGTGCTGGGTTTTAGCTCCTGCTCGCCCCGGCTCGTTTCCAATCTCCTTCTTGAGTCCTCCTTTAGAATGAGAAAAACATAGTTCATTACGTAGCGACTGCGACGCAACTCTATGGCCGCTGATAACGTCTCTCGAACATGGCTCGGTGAAGGGAGTAGCAAAGGAGTCCTTCGAAGAAGCACTTGAGCGCATCAGAAACCACGTTTCTGCATATTCGAAGCACTCGCTGCCTCGGAAACGTTCATAAGTCTCTTGATATCGAGAAGCCTCCGTTCCTGGTCTTCTGTTGCTGGCTGGCTCCTGCTTTCTGACTCTGCTCTTGCTTTGCGCCCCCCGAGTCTCGTATTTCGCGCTTTTGCGCATCTTTGTTTTACTTCCGTGGAGCGGACTCTTGTTCTGCTATCTATTGCCACAATACTGAGGATTGCCTTTATTAATATTGCAGCTATCACTTGTGGCAACAGATGGAGACTAGGCCTTCTGCTTCCTTCGCTCCTCGCGCTGTGATGAACTCCGATCGCCCGCGCTCGCGCTATTGTTCACAATACGTTGTGACAACTCTTAAACAGCCGTCGCAAGCGCCGCTCGCCCCGTTCATTAACGGCCCGTAGTGTCTACAGTTTGCACGCCTGGAATGCACATCTTATCCATTCTTCCTTTCATTGTACACCTTCACTACGGCAGCACGCGAACAGTTCACGAACGCTGCGGTTTCCGAGGTGCTGCCGCCTTTGCACGGTACCCGATGATCATACCTTTTTCAAGGTCTGTTAGATCGCGTGCTTTACCCATGACGGCGAGTATTGCTCTACGAACTGTTCTTCAGAAACAATCTTTATATGTCTTGCAGCGGGCAGGTTTATCGTTTAATGCTACACTTTTATCCTGCATATGCAACACCTCCCGGGGCCGTAGCCAGGACGTTATCTTGGAGGGGTCGATTTTCAAAAATTTCGGACCTTCTTTCAAAAATCCCACTGAGTCGAACCTTTTTCCATATTTGGGAGGCGGACTTTTTTTCATAATGGGTTGGTCGTCGACCCCCTCGACCCCCCCCCCCGGCTACGGGCCTGCCTCCTATACTGCGACCAACCCCAACTTTGGCCTAACTCCTATTGGTCAGGCACATCACCATGCGTAATAATACGAAAGCGACTTCATTGCCTAGCAACGAGCCACCGATGTAAACAAATGTTGAAGCATGAAACGAAACTACAGTGACTAGAATAGAAACTATTCTAGCCACTGTAGCAAAACCATAGTTTCAGTCATTTTGGCAGGGTCGCACCGCATTCCAGGCAAATACCGCATTAGTGGCGTTTTTCCCGCTAGTTTTTTCCCCTCTTATTTTAAGCCAATAAAAAGTCAACATCGAATGATATGAGCACTATCTCATGTTGCGCATTCATTATTTTCTTTGAAAAGCGTTGTTCGGCTTCAACCAATAGCAGTTAAGCCAAAGTTGGGGTTGGTCGCTGTAGAGAAAGAAAGCCTGCGCACTGAAACATCATACATTGTTACATCATTATAAAACCTATTGTTAATCGTACTTCTCCCATGGTCTATAGATTTAAATGGTCATCGAGCTTCCACCATTTTCCATTTTTAGAGGAAACGACTGTACGGGACCAACGGCTTTACTTCCCTACCGAGGGAAGTGCGTGATCTCAAGATTTTCCCCCTGAAAAAAATCCTCGTCGTCCTCGGCCGGGGTCGAACCCGCGTCCTCGGGCATCAGAGGCGATCACGCAACCACTGAGCCACCGAGGCCGATCCTAGGTAATTCAGATCACGCTGACTTGTCCAGTTATTTTATTTATACAGGGTGTCCAAAAAGTCTGGTAACATGGCAGATATCTCAGAGCTGTCAGGTAGGCGAGATAGGCGAGATCTGATGAGTGTGGTTTTATAGGTAATAACGGGTGGGGAATTCATTGCCGCACTCAAATTTGACTTTGTCCCCCCACCTTCCCAAAATTTAAGGTCATCCATTTGCTAACTCGAAATCTATTAAAGATAAAGAAAAATTTCCGATTGCTACTGTGTAGAGCAACACCATATTAGCCAAAAAACAATTTTTAATCACACCCTTCTCCTTGAAAGATTTTGAGAAAATGGGCGAAAAGAGTTACTCAAGGTCAGGTTGGGCTGGCCAGGTTGGCTGAGGTTTCTAACACATTTGAATTACAGTGAAGCACACTCAGCCAACCTGGCCAGCCCCACTAGACCTTGAGTGAATCTTTGTTTGGTACATGACGGCTTAGTGAGTACAAGGCTGACTTCCGCCACTTGCCCTGGAAATGCCTATCCGTCAGCAAGATCTTCTTCCAACTAATGTTCGATGTCCTGGTATTTCATGGTTTCGATTGGTTTAATACATTTCTAGTAGCAGGGGCTATGTAGTTTATACTGCCAACTTTGTGGCAACAATTTGGGATAGGACTATTCCTGTATACCAGCATGAGAGAGCTGTTTCTCTCGAAGCAAGATGTGCGCAGAATTGGTTTATGGAGACTGGTGTTTGAAAAAGTGGACTGGCATACATAGAGCCCTTATCTCATTAAACTTTTGCGATGGTTATTTCGTGATTATAAAAGCTGTGCGAAAATACAGGCGTGCGTAGAGTACACCATGAATAAGCACAGTGTTCGTTTTTAATTAAAATTTCTTTAATTAATGGCTTAAATGAAAAGAGGGATTCTTTGCATTTTGTTTATACAAAAGAAGTCTTTACTCACAGACTCAGCACGTGCTTAAAAGAACCTTTCAGGCCGTGTTTGTATTCTGGTGGGTTAAAATTTTGAGAGAATTCACATGGGTTCTCCGGGACAACACCTTCCCAGAAGATGAAAGTTCCATTAAGGCGAGTGTCTTGAATAATGGGTTCTTTGAGTGATCTGGCTTTTTTGTTGTCTTTCTTTAATTATATTTGCATTTCCGAAGAGCTGGGGGTTCGTTAATTAATTCTTGTGAAGAGTGGGTGTTTGAGTGACGAATGTTTTTGTCGAGCGAAGCGAGGAGCTGTCGCGTTGTTAGGTTTCAGTGTGTGTGTGTCGGCTTGTACTGCAGTTGAGTGTATATTCAAAATGTACTATTACTCTTGGCTGTACTTATACGAGGTCTGTTCAAAAAATAAGTAGACTGTTTGAATTGCGCGGGCCCTGTTGGTCCCAATCAAAATCGCTTGGTGTCGCCATCTTCTGACAGATCCGCTGATTACAAGGCAGTTTTTTGATTGCAAATATCAGTATTGGTTGATTAGCTACGCGGTTGTTTGTGAAGTGTGTTTTTTTTCGTTTGGCGGATTTTTAGAATGAGTGACTTGAACGAGCAAAGAGTTGCTGTGAAATTTTGTGTTAAACTCGGAAAAACTGCCACTGGACGAGTGGAAAAGGTCAGAAATGTGGACGAGAGGTGACTGGTTGTTTCATCACGACAACGCTCCAGCCCATTCAGCCCTCAGAACTCGAGAGTTTTTGGCCAAACACTCGATCACTGTTCTTTCTCACCCACCCTACTCACCTGACCTCGCTCCTTGTGACTTCTTCTTGTTTCCCAAACTCAAAAGACCTTTGAAAGGAAGGAGATTTGAGACGATTCCCGACATAAAGGCAAATGCGACGAAGGCGCTGAAGGACATCACAAAAGAAGCGTTCCAGGACTGTTTCCAAAAGTGGAAACACCGTTTGGATAAGTGTGTGCGTCGGGGAGGAGAGTACTTTGAAGGGGACCCAGATGTGTAACTTCTGAATAAAGTATATTTTGTTTTATGACGTCAGTCTACGTATTTTTTGAACAGACCTCGTACTTATCCTCTTCCATGCACTGATGCAGGACCAAAAGATAGATCCGAGGAGTAGGGGGGGGGGGCATAGTCCTGCCCAATTCAGACCTTTACTAAATTTTAGTAGATAACTTCAGACACCTACAACAGGATCTAATTGTTGATGCCGTATAGCTTCCAGGTGTTCATTAGGATTTTATACCGGGAGTCCGTGCAGTTCTTCAATCCCTGTCTCTTCGAAGCGTTCATTATATAAAGCTAACCGTTCAGGAATGATCCAGTCTGAATTGATAAATAACCCCATTTTGGAACTCCATTGCGTGCTTCATACTGCGCCAATATGAATCCCAAATGATCCTGGTAGCGAAGATCTTGTAAGTCTCCATCTGCGTATAGGTCCACAAATTTGCGCCAACAACGTTTAGCGTATTGTTTTTACCATTTCCTAAATGTTTTTTCTTCAGTCTCTATCTGTTTTTTATTGCACTGTCATAAATCAAGTTGATAGCCGGATTGTTTTTGACACCTTCGAGGGTCTATTTTATTGCTGCTTAGGATTTTTTTTATTTCAGATTTCGTTTATGGTTCTCATTTCAGTGGAAACATTTTGTTTTTTCTTTGTTTCGTTTTATGTTTGGATTTTTTTATGGTTCGTCATACTTTGTATCCGTGCTGATATGGTGAGGGATTTCGAATGCAAGGTATTAAAATGTTATAAATGGGTTTTTAATGGAGTTTTTATTTGGGATACAAGTGAGTAGTTGGGGGTTCTTCTTATTTTTTCATTTGAAGTCTTGCAAAATCTAGGGGGTGCGCGTTGAAATGTTATCAAAAATTCATTGCTTTTCATTTTATATTTTTTTATGAAATGTTGAATTGCGAGGGTCAGTTAAAGGAAAACGATTGGAAGCCTGTAGCGGTTAGCAGGAATACTACCAGCAAAAGCCAGATGGGACCCGTGTTTCCACATAAAGCTTTCTTCCTGAGAAGTTTCTCTGTGTTCGGATGAGGTGTTTGGTGTAACTCGAACGTGTTTGTTATAGGAACTAAAACTCTGCACAAGCGCTTCTGAGGGATGGATTGCATTTGGAAACGGTGCAATAATAAAAAGTATTGCATCTAAAGATGGTTCTAAACTACTTTTCCTATAAGGATGTTCTGGGTCTGGTCGATATTAATAACGCGGTCTACACTCGGCAACTTGAACTTGTGCAAGTTTCCTTGCGTCGCAAACAGTCAGCGCTGGTTTAAAGGGAACTGGTGCGTTTCTTGCAGGACAATGCCAGACACCACAGTGCTGTAACAGATACTGTACCAAGCGATTATCCATATTTACTCCGTGCTCTGGACATCTACATGAGAATGAGACAGTTCCGTGATGATGCAGAGATGAGATGTACCTGTTTTTTGCCTCTAAAGACTGGACATTTAACCAGCACAGGTGTACATAAGCTTGTTTTACGCTGGGAAAAGATTTCGAATGTACTAGTGACTATTTTGATGAGTGCATTGTTTTTTTTTTCCTTGATGTCTCCTTTGCCAAAGGCGTCTGGGTAGTATACTAAGCTCAAAATGAGCAATTGAAAGTGACCAAGCAAGAACAACGATCAGCATTGGAAAAGGGGGACAACGATCAGCATTAGATCAGTGCATAGTCTTTGACTAGAGAAAAGCATTTGGGACAAAAATTCACCGCGCAAGAGTGTTGTTCCTGAGGAGAACTGCTTGATTCAGTGTTACGTCTGCGCGATTTTGTTCTGGACTACGAACATCTTTGGAGGAGGATCTGAGACCTAATGTATTGTAGCGGGTGAATTGGTGGTTCACTATTACGACTAAAAAACCCATCGTTCCAGTATGCAGTAGAAGCATAGTGCGTCCGAAGGTATTCTGCTCACAGCAAGTGTCTCGAGACTGAAGTAGGCCGCAAGAATTTTACTATGACACTTCTGTACTCATTGAATGCACAGATAGTAATGCCATGCCGCTACGTCCAAACCGTGATAGATAGGTAAAATCAGACAGGTGGAATGGATTTCTGAGGAAATTCTCGTCTTGATTGATATGTCACATGACCTAATCTGCGTTTCAAAACGTTGACCTCCATCCAATTCAAAATGGCTGCCAAGTACGTCCTGTTCCCCAAAATGTTAATTTTCTTGTCGCTTTTGGAAATAAATGTATACTGGGATATTTAGGACCACCCTGGGTTGCATACTAATTTACTTGCGCATAAGTAAAGCGTATGAATATTTCATTAGATATACCTATAGATGGTGGAAATGGAAGTTGTATACTGGTTTCTGATTTCATTAAGCTTCCTCTAGCAGTAAATCTTCTCTGAAGGTTTTATGGTTTTAGTTATTACCAGTTTGTCTAGGCATTTCTTTACCTGAAGTTCATGGACCCGTTGGGAATGCTTCTATAGGATTCAAGGGAGTTTCTTGAAACGAGGTTTTGCATTTTAATGAGGCCACTATGCATTGAAAGCATCTTGAGTCTGTGTTAATGAATTGGTTGTTGTTGTTATTGTTGTGCGAAGAGGTTTCCTTCAGGTTACTTAGCAACGCGTGGCAGGGCCCTGGAGAAGTTTAATTTAAGCGGTTTGTTTATGTGGTGATACTTACGGCAGGAGGTTAACTAGTAAGGTCTGAGGCGTCCACGTGCTGCTTTGTTTGCTCACGTGGTTGGAGAAAGTGATTGCTGAGCGGATCATGGCCGCCCAGTGGCCTGTGAAATGGCTTGTTGACGGGTTCGGGTGCAGTTTTGACACCAGAGCAGGATGTTGGAAAAAATGAGGGGGTGTTCTGGGTAATGTAGCCAAGCTGATGTCTCCCAGGGCTCCCCTTTTACGGAAGCTGCTCTTCTCTAATGGCCTGGCAGAAATCAATAGAGCCAGTCGGGCCTGGCGGGAATCGAAGCGATGTCAATGTGGGGTTAATAAATGAGGTAAAAACAGATTAATTTTTTTAAATTTATGAAAATTAATCTAAAATAGGGTTTTCAGGATATTTATTGCTCGAACTGGCAGTCATTTTGACACAGGCCCTCATATGAGCTCACACAGTGTGATGCATTTAACTTGGTAAACAGCAATTTATCCTTGTCAAAACATATAACTCAAGAGACCAGCTGAGTAGTTAGTGCATGCAAGTTTTTAATAAGGATAGCTTCCAGATCGTGTCTTATAGGAGAAATCCAACATCAGGAATGGATTTCATGAGAAAAGGATCAGAAACCAGATATGCCACATGCGAAAAACAAATAGGGCGAATTTCAAAATAGCAGCTAAAACTTCTGGCGGCAGTCCCGTGGTTCGTTTGGACACATCTTCGTAGTCGACTTTCCGCTTTTTTGACATCAATGGCGCGTGCTGTTCAGCACTGGCTTCGCACCAAAGTTCACAAACTCAAAAAGGGGGGGGGGTAGATATGTCAGGACAGAATGAAACAAAATTGGGGTTTCCAGGATACTGGTATTGAATTGGCATAGACCATCATCAGAACTGAGATAACAGTACGAGATGAGATATTTTGTTGGAAAAACAGGGCTAAGCATTTTGGGGAAGTGATATCGATGATGATAACAATTTGTTCCTATACAGATCACTACGGTGAAATGTGGCGCTGCCACCTCCAACAGTAAAATAGGATGCGTGATCCTTATAGAAAAGCACATTGATAAGCATATTGCCCTATGCCAAACCGCGTCTTACTGCTTAAGTTGTTTTATCTAAAGAAAGATAATGTTACCGCGGCACTACCAGAGGTGTGCCGGCACCAATACGATTTTTACCTCCGGGACGTTCAAGGATTTTTCTGAAGTATTTTGTATCGTAAAAAACGAATTTGATAATTTAAACATCTTATCAAATCACAATTTCTTGTTATTACGAATTCCATATAATTCGCCTGAATATACGGCGAGTATGAGTATTGACCTTCAATAACCCATCTGCAGAAAGCAGTATAATCTTTATATCAAAGGGGATTAACGTAGGCGTCAACAGGATGAGTCACTTCTATAAGCTTGTCTACACTGTCATTGTTCTGCGCAGTTTTCAGTGGACAGGATTGTCACTGCTGTTTTAAACGTCGATATCTCTCACACACGATCAAAACTAGATGTAATGTTATAGGACACTTTTTGTTTCATTTGAACCATACAATGTTCCTAAACAATTATGCTGGATAAGTTTGGGTCACCATGTATAGTAAGACTAGTGTAATGCTATATAAAGATTCCATTATATCTTTACATCTAGAAAATGTGGGCATTTTCGGAATCAGCGCATCATTTTACATCAAAAACACCCACATTTGTTTCGGAGGTATGAAAAAATATTTTTTTGTTGGGTAGTGTAATCATTGCATCGACGTTCACTGGCATCTTGGGCCTGCTACGCATGGTTCAACGAGACAACAGGAAACTTTGCTGCTCGACCAGGAAGAGGAACAGAATCGTGAGAACCCCGCCTTTCACCCGATTTAACCCACCTTTGACGGTTTTTGGCTTTCGGGGTTACCTCCTCAAAAGCGTTGTGTATCGTGAAGTCATTCATTGACTGGCAGAGTCTTTCATGCACGGAGTTGTTGCCCTTGAGTACCGACGGCCACACTGAACACCATCTCTGATTGCCCTTGCAGTGTTTTGTACGGTCCACATCCTCATCACTGATAACTGCTAAGTGTCATGGATCTGCCAATATTTTGACCAACTGGTCCTCAGCTGTTATTGTTGGCAGCACCACATTTCATTCTGATGAACGGTTAGGAAATGACATGTTATTATAAAGTAGCGGAAGAATGAGGCTACTTATTGGTTTTTAGAATGTCCGTCTGTCCATCTTCCTGCAACCTTCATATTTTCTACATTTTTTTGACGTACAAGGTTGAAATTAGGAATGTACCTTACCATAGCATGTCCTATTTCACTATTTGGTCTAGTATGGATTGGCCTACTGGGTTCGGAGTTAGAGGAGATCGTATGCTCTATATGGTATATAGGGATGAAGAGGGGTGAAATTCGGTATGCGGATAGCTATGAAATTTGGGCCCAATTGGTATCTCAGCACGGTTGGAGTTTTGAAGGTATTTATCACGTGGTCTTTAGAACTATTAACGTTTTCAAATGGCAACATACGGCATGTGATACGCCATTCGATTAGAAATGACGAGAAACAAACGAAGATAGTTCTTTTTCATTTTCTAAACACTACGTTCAGAAAAATAAAACAATTAAAAACTACCGAATAAAAGATGGAAAAATATAAGGATTTAATGCTTTCGCTACTTTAGTATACCCTCCTTGCGGGGGATTAATTTTCTGTTATCAATATCTCGACCCCATTCGGCCCTGAATGCCATATTCGCCAATTTTGAAGCCATTTGGCCCAGTGGTCACCCCTTTACAGAGCTCTGAATAGAGATACTTGAATATAAATCACCCGGTATATCCAAAGGCAAAGTTCTATTTCAACAAGAAATGATTCTGCCAAAGGACAGTATAGGAAAGTAGCGGAAGCCTTGAGTTCATCTATTTTTACCCCTTTATCTGCATTTTTAATTCTCCAATTTTTGTCAATTAAAAATATTATTTTCTAGAACGTAATATTTACAAAATAAAAAGACCTCTATCTTCTTTCCTTTCTTCTCGAATGATATAGCATATGGCATATGTTGCCATAGTTCTAAACACGAAGTGATTGTCACCTTCACATCTTCGATCCTACTGTGACAATGTGGCCCAAACTTCATAATAAAGTATGGAGGGTCGTTTCTCCTTAACTTAGCCGATTTTGAACACCGCTCCAAGACAATGGAATGCGCCCGAGCCTATGTAAATCAGGTGGTGTATCAGTGGGCATTCCATAAATATTTGCTCAGAAAACGAGCGCAGAACATTCATGACATAACTGGAAAAATTAATGACTTTTAGAGACGGAATGTACGAGCACTTTTCAAGGCGGGATTAGGTGCCGTACGCATCGTGCAACAGTGCAAGACGGAAGGAATGTACACCATTCTGACTGACTTACGTAATTTGGGCGTTCCCGACAAGTTCATTCATGAAAAACTACCTCGGAAGAGACTCCACCCCCAGCCGTTCGCCTAACACAGTCAAAAAAAAGATCAGGAAGATCGTAGACAGGAAAACCCGCCGACACAGAAAGCAGGAACATCTGCGTCAACGATAAACCGCAGAATTAAACGCAACTTAGGTGATAAAGTTCCATAAATCCAGGAATCATACTCTCAATGAACGTCACATACATGAACGCAAAACTAACGCCCGCAAACTCTACAAAGGCTACTTTGCGAGGGGGGGAGGGGGTAAGGCGGTTTGTTGTCTCTTTGGATGAAGCGTGGGTTTACCTCGCAGATTGAGGTAAGGTTCGTATAATTGCCTACCGTCCAGCAGACGAGAAAGGCCGGGCTGATTGGGTGCGCAAATATCGTGAAAGTTTTCCGAAAGGCTTCACGGGGTGGTGATGGGGTACTTCTCAAAAGGACGATTGCAACTTCGTCGGGTGAAGAAAACGCTAACAATAAGTGGTTCGATCGGGCCGTTTCTTACGATGGCGGGAGTCAGATATGACGTCAGTCAGAGCCCCTTAGGCAGTGATCGAGCATATCTTACACTCTACTTACCTTGGTCCAGGATTATTTATTTACTTTTACTTCTTCACCTGCAAAAACCTAGTCAATCCAAAGCGCAACTATTGGTTCAGTGTGAATGAAATGTCCTGATAATGAGCAACACATTTGAACGCTTGCAAGGCTATGATTCGTGAACAAAAAAAAATCTCTCGGTTGAGATCTGAGAAAGTCGTCAATTCTAAAGTGAATCTAGTTGTCTGTCACTAAATGTTTCCATAACAGAAAGTATACATTTGATGAAGCAGATGATAACGTATAGAAGATAGGTCCGGGGAATAGGCATTTTGTAATATGCAGCATCATGCGTTGTGCGACATGAGTGCGGGCGTTGTCCTGGACCAGAAGAACACCCGGTTGATCAAAGACAGAGGCTTCTGGTGCCTCTGTTGTTGAATTCGGCACAATAACGTTGTTCTGATTGCAATTCGGCACTGACGGCTTGGCCTCTTGCTAAGAAACTCCGATAAATTATCCCCGCTATAGACCACCCTACAAGGAGCATCGTCTAGCAAGAAGCATTTTTTTTTAGCTAACAGTACCTCAGAGAAGTCAGGCTTTAAGATGCTTGGCTTTAGTCTTCATCATGAAAGTGTCTTTTCTGGAAAATTAAAAAATTACTATACATATGGAGCATTCATCAAGAAATAATGAGATATCCTTCTCAGGTTTTGTCTTTAAGAGGATCCCGATGTTATAATAAATAGGAAATTTTATTTTTTCGTGTTTCTTTTTCCTTGTGCCAAACGAGTTTTCCAAAGTGACTCGAAGGTTACACTCACTTTTTACACTCGTCCTCTCGGGAGGAGCGCTCAAGAAATTGCATAATGCATTTGAAGTAGAAGAGTCGGGTCGGCGCATGCGCAGGGGTGACGCATACAGTTAACCTTTACTTGGCGCGCGCGCCCGACTTCCTAATGACAGGTGACACGGATGCCGGTGTTGTCAGTCGACCCAGCCGTGAACCCTACCACCTCAGGTGCCTTTCCTACCGGGGATTTGGGAGATGAAACACAATCCGGTCACGTGATGATTTTTTTAAGCTTGGCTTGTCTTTCTTTTTTTTTTAGGTTTGCAGTTTTGTATTTTTTTTTGTTTTTCAAGAGCATAACGGCGTTCTTGGTGGTTGGTTTTATATTTTTTTTTTGGTTCTTGATAAAGTCCTGGAATAAAAAAAATTAAAATAGAAAATGGGGAGCTTTAAAAAGACTTAAGCACGAGGGGAATTTCGTTACGTGACTGCGTTTAGAGTGTCCCGGAGAATTACAAATGGATACGTGCGCTTTAATTTCTTACATAATGTAATACTCTGGGGGCACGAGGAAAAAGTTGGAAAGGAATGACTTAAATCGAGTCAAAGTGTCGGCGACGAATAAATAAAAATCTGTCCTGCGTCACGAGTGCTGAAACGAAAGTTTTTCGCTAATATGATGAAGGTGGTGACTCGAGCCTCTGTGTAGAAAAGTTATAACTTGATTTGGAAAGAATGGTTCTTAAAGGAAGATGGAACTGGTTGCTGCGGTGAGAGATAAGTGAAAACCGACACGTGGCATGGACTTCTGAGAAAATTCTCATATCGATCGATATATCACATGACCTATTTTTAACTTGAAATAACTGACCAGTCTGGAGTTTCTAAATACCGGCCAAGTTCGTGATATTCCTCAAAATGATTTGAATTTTTAATATTAATGGCGCTTACCATTCTGCAAACTGAAATTGGTGTTTATGTCTGAAAGAGTCGGAATGCCTATGATATTAATCTTCAGCTAGCTCTCTCTTCTCCTGCAGCAGATGTTATAGCTGACAGATAGGTAAAATATGACACGTGGAGTGATTATCTGTAGAGATTCTCATATCGATTGATATATCGCATAATCCAGTAAAGTAGATTCAAAATGGCGGCCAATTTCGTAGCATTCTCCAACAAGATTTAAGCTACCTTCATTAGGGGGTTGTCTGAATCCGAATGAGATTGGGAAATCATCTCCAGGTCATTATATCTTCCAAACCGTGACAGATAGCTGACATCCGGCACGCGGAATGAGTTTCTGAGGAAATTCTTCTGTCGATCGATATATCACAAGACCCACTTTCAATTTGAAAAAGAAAACCTGTATGGTGGATTTAGAAAAGGTGGCCAAGTTCGTGATATTCTGAGTGGCCGTTGTTTGAAGGCTAGATGACGTATGAGCGCAGGACTTAGCGTTGTTTATGTAGTTAGGAACGTTGAGAACCGTTAACATAATCAACCTTCTCCTCATCTCTGGGGGCGCCTAACATCAATCTCGTTATGACTATTCGCAAATTCACATTAAATTATTCGTTTACCTGGTTTGTTGCCAGCATCTGTTTTTAGAGTCCAGTCTTTCTTATTTCGTAAAAGATCTTGGGAAGCCGCGTGTACTGACCCATTTGCACGTGCCGCTCCTTAAAAGTCGGAAGGTCGCTAATTAAATTGGTGGCAACTTCGTTTAAGCCTCTTCAATCTGTAACGTCCTGATCGCATTACTCTTGCACGAGGAGGTTCTAGGAAATTAATTGTTTACCATTTCCGAGAAGAAGCGCCTTTTACGCTCTGGCGGCTTTTCACCGGTCGTCCTTTGCGGTCAGAACGGTGTGTGGTATGATGAGCGTCGGATGGGGATCAACCATTAGGAATGCTTATGAGGGAGACAATATGGACGAAAATTGTTAGAATTGTTATTGTTATGGCTTTTATATGTTACAGTGTGCGTGTTTGTATAATTTAAGTTGCACTAATCAGACCATCCTGATGATCGGATTTTATGAAACTTGGAATATACGTTATATAGACCATGGGGAAGAGATTTTTATACCGTAATAAAAAACAGTTCAAATTTGACCACTAGGTGGCGCTTATCATGCAAAACGAGATCACTAAGGCTGTAAAACGCTTGAAATGCCATTAATCAGCTGTAAAATCATTCTTTACTATGTTTTCTTAGAAGTGCTGCACTGCGAGAATTTTGAACATTCGAAGATTTGCGAAACGAGTTAGAGAAAGATGATAACTAAATTTGAAGAGACCGGGGAATTGGGTGTGCGGAGAGGATCTGGCGGAAACTTATATCAAATGAAAGTGTGGAAGAAGTCGCTGTTGCTGTGGTTGAAATGCGTTCGGTTCCCAATGTTCTTCAAAAAGTGCTGGAGCAGTGAGTTGTCTCTCACTTTGTATACGGTACGAAAGGTTCTGCGATGCATTTTTAAGTGATATCCATACAAGTTCCATGTAGTGCTTGGACCCCCTCAAAGCTGCTCCCTCAAGACCCGGATCGAAGCACTGATTTTGCTTGCCGATGTTTGGCCAGAATAGCCGTTGACAATACATAATCTTGGAATGTTTTTTGGTCAGAGTCGCATTTTACCCTAGATGGAGCAGTGAATACTCACTAGGGAACATCACGGAGTGATAATAAAATTCCGATTCTATATCTAATGTAAGTAATAACAATATCATATAAAACAGAGCAAGTCAAAATGATACACCCGATTTCAGACATTTATTCTGTGATGTCTAATAAAAGTATCGTAATGTGAAACATGTGCTTCAAAAAGCTAACGTTCACAGTTTATTTTCACGCAGTATTTTCACTTTCTATCGCTAAGGGTCAGCAGCGAGCGGTTAGAGAAAATGGCGTTGACTGGAGAACAGGTCGTTCTGTGTGCTTGGACCCTATGTGATTTCTTCCTGTGGCGGTTTGTAAAGGATCATGTGTACGTACCATCACTGCAAACAACATTGGATGACCTGCGTGCCCGCATCACTGCAGCCATTGCTGATATTGACCACAACGTGCTAGGAAAGGTTTGGCAGGAGACAGACTATCGGCTAGGCCCTCACAACGAATACCTGTGATGTGATGTTTGAACATTTACCTTTCGTACCACATGTCTCACAATACCATTAGCTTTCACTCTAAATCATTTTGAATTGCCCTGTATATCGAATTAAAAAAATTACGTGCTAAGATTCATATTCAAAGATTTTATAGACGTATAAAAAATCCATATACAGAGTGCAGAGAAAATTTTTGAAACAGTTGAATAACTTTAGAACAAAAGGTGCTACAGTCATAAAACTCAGGTCTACCTCTAGAAAAGTGGTCATGTCTGATTGAATAAAAGTACTCCTAGCGCTCCTAGTGTAAGCTCTGAGAAGTTACGAAAACTAACTTTTGAACCATGATATATAGAGCAAATGTTCCAATTACAAAGATACAGAGTGTCACCGATTTAGAAAGAAAACAAAGCCATAAAACGAGAGAGAAAAATCCATGTCTGAAGCACTTTCTGGACACCGTATGCTGGAATATTCACGTATAGAACAACAAACGTGTGAAGTCGCCCCTATTTAATACTTGCGACAATAAAAGATTGAATAAAATTAAAAAAGGGAGAAATGGATGTTGAGATAATTAGTCAGTCAGCACTCGCGATGACTCACAACTAAACAATTCGTCTCGGAATAGATGGGATATGCTCATCTATTCCTAATTCAATCTTAAGTCCTGATAGAGATTCCATTTCGCCTATGATGGTCGTCTTACAAGATAAAAATTATGTCCACGGGTCAAAGAGAATATTTTTATGGTTCAGGAAAGGTGACTAATAATACTATCAAGTGCATACTTTCCGCAAGTGGGAAATGAAACAGCCCTCCTACATGATATTCAAGCCTAAATGACGAAAACCTCATCGCGTCTGTTAAGTCGGATAGAAAATCAGGCGAATTAAGAGCGGCAATCTCGAAAGACGAACGAATTTTGGCTACTTGCTTTTTAACCATTTCTACTTTTTTTTTTTACCATTATTGCAAAGATTTAAATGCATAAATTTTGTATCGGGAATTGCCAGAAAATCGATGTGTGGGTGGGAGGGAATGTTCAGAATGGCATTCAGTGATTGTTTTGTTTAATTTTATTATTCTTCCACTTTGGCAAGTATTAAATGAAGCGAGTTCGTGCGTTTGTTATTTTACACGTAAATATTCCAAAGTACGGTGTCCAGAAGGTGTTCCATACATGACCTTTTCTCCACCGTTTTAAGAGTTTTATCTCTATCTGTCATGGCTCAACAGTTAGTTTCCGTAAGTTCTCCGCGCTTACACTAGAAGCGCTGGGATACTTTTGTTCAATCGGGAATGGCCGCTTTCCTATAGATAGACTTGACTGTTATGGCTCTAGCACCTTTTCTACTAAAGTTATTTGGAAATTTTCGGGAATTTCCTTTGCAGCCTGTATAAGAATATTTAATGTGCCTATAAAATCTTTGAATATGAACCTTGGCACGTATTTTTTTTCATAATCGATATATTATTGGATATAGGAGTTACCTATTTTAGCTTTGGTTCGGTATTTTATTATCCTTCCGTGATGTTCTCTAGTTCAACATTATTGTGCATCAACAGCCTCTGCATTCTGATTTCAGTGCTGTATGGGCGTGGTTTTACTGCTGATTTCATTCTTGGCCCCTTTCACTTTGAGGCGTTCCATCACGGGTCCCCGTTACTGCCAACTTCCGCAGCAGCAAGTCATTCCTTTGTTTAGAGACTGCTGTCTTCATGCAAGATGGTGCAACGTCCTTTACTGCTAAATAAGTAAAGGAACTGCTTTGAAGATGATCGGGTAATTTCGAGAAAGTTTCGACTGCTGCCCTCTTCGTTCTCCGGATTTGAATACCTGTGACTTCTGGTTGTGGGGGTTCCTGAAAGATCGTGTCTGTGGAGGAAGCATAAAGACTCCGCCTGAATTGAAAACAAGCATAACGCGCCAGAAGGCCTTCGCGCTACTATTGAACACGCTATAACGCGATTTGAACATGTGATTGTGTCAAATGGAATGCACATTGAACAAATGCTGTGAATAAAGAATTTTTTTGTGTTTCCAATTTGTGTTTCTTGTTCTATATGCGCCACTTTTTCACCTAATGGTCGAAATTTGAACTATGTTTTTTACTGCAAAGATCTTTTATCTTTTATAACGTACATTTTAAGTTTCATTAAAATCCGATCAGCAGAACGTGCTCTAGAGGGATCTGAATAGTGTAACTTAAATTATAACCGCCCTGTAATATACACCTTTTACCATTTGAAACCGAACCTCCCTAAAAATAAAAAGCGGCCACAGAGATTGTGGAAGCTGCTGCATGTCTTTGGAATTGAACATGCTCCAGTCTAAACAGACTTCGAAAGTGTCAGTTGATTGTTTCCAAATCAGGAATGACAGCAGTGGGAATGTACAGAAATGAAAACTAAGCTAATGGCTGAGTTGGCGAGGTAGTAGAATAAGGTAGGTTTCTTTGTATAGGGTAGATTAGATAAGCAGATTAGGGTAGGTTACTTAGGTAGATTACATAGAGTCTTTTTGGAAACCAAATCGTCAAGTTAGCTCACTGATTGAGGATTGTGGATACACGAAAGCCCAGACAGGTGAATATGTAAGAATACATGAAAAGTATACATAAGGAGATCATAAATAAACAACTTTGCCTAATGTTTCCATTAACATTCAGCCTGAGGTGGGTCAGGCCATGTCATGTCGGGCAAGAAAGCTTGCCGCAAAAGGACAATTATCGGAGAAACAGTTAACTCAATTTACGATTGCGGAACTGAGAAGAAGAAGAATAAGAAGAAGAGAAGAAGAAGAAGAAAGAGGAGAAGAAGAAGAGACAGAGTGATGTTGGAGTAAGAAAAAAAAGCGCGGGAAAAATAATATCCCGTCGTCTTTAAAGTACTCCTCAACCACGATCCCCCCCCCCACCCGCCTAGAAAATGTCTAACTTGAAAATTAATTGAAGGTAATTGAAAAGCGAAACGCAATTAGAGATCCTGCGCTCAGTTTTACGACTTTAAAGCGGTGATGTGTAAGCTGGGTAAAAAATCCAGACCAGTTGAGCACGAGGCGCTAATGGTCCCTGCAAAGCTCGGTAAAAAATGGAAGAATACCGTTTTTCCTTCGTTTAATGGAAAGCATGTTGATGACGATGAGGAGCTTAATGGTCTGGTGGAAAGTAGAAGGAATGGAACAATTTAATTTAGGCCTATTTGTATGGCTTCTTCAAAATATAGATCTCGCGTTCAACCTTAAGCACCCCATACTCATGAACCCCAGGACTTTCAAAATTGATGAGAAATTTAAGAAAACTAGTTCAGCTACAGTGGTGGCAAATGAAAACGAGCCCCCGGAGGACCATACCGCTTGTTTTCAGTGTTCTGCGTATCACAACATATACAACACGGTAAGTCCAAGCATTAGCGCCGTCTTTAAAGTGAACTCTGGCATATGCACTGGCCGAAAAAAAAATCCCAACACCACGAAGGACTTGTGTTAGATGAATGAAATTTGGACAGTATATTCAGCTATGGTATTTATTCAATTGATTCAAGTTTCAAGGTTACAACTTATAGGGGTCGCCACCAGCGCCACCCTGTACATGCAAATGAGGCATTCCAATGACATATAAAGGAGATCAAACGCCTCGAAGGCGACTGCGACGTGAATATGGGCAGCTAACCCAATTAGAACGAGGACGTGTAGTAGGCCTTCGAGAGGGTAGACTTTCGTTCCGTGCTATTGCAGAACGCATGGGTCGAGATGTTGCCACTGTGTACAACTGTTGGCAGCAATGGTCCGGGGAAGGCAGGATTACTAGGAGACCAGGATATGGACGACCCCCGGCCACTGGAGACAGGGTTGACCGGCGCATCTGTAGGATGGCTGTGGCAAATCGGACAGCATCTGCAGCGGACATTCGGGCTGCTGTGGCACCCAACGTCACTCCACGCACAATTCGGAACCGTCTCCTGGCCAGGAACCTCCACTCCAGGCGCCTTGTGGCATGTTTGCCTCTTACCTCTCAACACCGTGCGGCACGTCTTCAGTGGTGTCAAGCCAGAGCGACTTGGAGGGCAGAATGGAGGTCTGTGGTCTTCACGGATGAATGTGGTCGTTTCTGTCTGAGTCAGAGTGATGGTCGCGCAAGGGTCAGGAGGAGACCCCCCTGGTGGTTATCCCAGTCACCATAATGGCAAATGTTTACATTCGGATGGTTGTTGAACCCATTGTACTGTCATTCATGGCTGGTATGCCAGGGGGGCTGTTCCTACAGGATAATGCTCGACCCTACACTGCCGCTGCAACCCAACGTGCCCTTAAGGGTGTACACATTCTATCATGGCCAGCACGATCACCAGCTCTGTCGCCCATCGAAAACGTCTGGGACATGGTCGGACGCCGTGTCAGGGCTCTTCCACAACCAGCAACAACTGTCGCTGATCTGACCATCCAGGTACAAAATGACATTCGGCATCTCTACGACTGTATGCATGCACGTGTGCAGGCTTGCATAGACCAGCGCGGCGACTACAGCGGGTAGTAAAGTCCGTGCTTTTCACCATGTACAGAGTGGCGCTGGTGGCGCCCCCTATAAGTTGTAACCTGGAAACTTGAATAAATTGAATAAATATACTGTCCAAATTTCATTCATCTAGCATAAGTCCTTCGTGGTGTTGGGATTTTTTTTCCGCCAGTGTATTTGACGAATATCATTTTGAGGTATCAGTCCATGTATATGGTTTATGGACATGGATGTTACCCCGTCCAATCCATGTCCATGTATAAAGTTTATGGACATGGATGTTACCCCGTCCAATCCAGTCCCATACATGCTAGAAGGTCTGGTGAGTGCGGTGGCTAGGGAAGATGACGTTGGACATGCTGTAAAGTTACATGTTGACTTACATGTTCTCAGCAACTGTATGTGGTCGCTTTTTGGCTATGGATGACGCGTTGTCCAATCCAGACCCAACCAGTGCTCAAGTTGGTATTTCAAAATCCAGAAGTTCTGCAATCCACAAGTACTACAAGTGGAATGTTGTTAAATCCGGAAGCACTCCAGCTGAGATTCTGAAATTCGAAAGTACTCTTATTATGGTATTCGTAAATCCGGAACTACTCCAGTTGAGTCTCCTTTTCGACCCGTATGAAGTTTCTCATGGAGCCAGTGGTTAGGTTGAGTGATTGTTGTGTAGGTTATTCTGAAATCCGCAAATTCTCCAGCTTTGGTACTCTGAAATCCGGAACTCAGAGTGAGTGGAAATCAACGGAATTTTCCGGCATCTTTGTTGATCTCAATCGTTTTGACGAGGAGTCAGACAGTTCGAGTTTGGTGCATCTTTGTAGAATTTGGCTTCAAAGGATTGGCAGCGTCATTAAGATTCGTGAAATCCTGGACGTGGTTTCAAATTTAAAATTAATTTCTCCCAAGAGGGCGGTGGGGGGGGGGGGATCCGAATGAGGGGGGTAATTGAAATGAGAAATAATTATCGGACTGGCAAACGATTGCTATTTTTTGTCTTAATTAAAAATTCTTGGGGATCCTGTGTTCATTCTTCGTCTTATCCAGTAGAGCGCACTCTTGGAGGGGTAAGAGATAAAAGACTGGATCCTTGAAAATGAAACTGCGTCATTAACAAACGATGCATTAAGATAAAAATCAATTTTTTATTAATTTTTTCGTCATCCTGCCGCGCGTGCAGTTTTTTTTTTAATATTAATTTGAAGAACCTGAAAGAAATTTAAGTTTCGTGAAACCTTATGAAAAGTTAAATTTTTTTAAGTTTGGTTAAGTAAACATCGCACTTGTTTGCTTAAGTTGATATTTAGGCCTAATTTCGCGTTTGATTATTTATTATAGAGTCACCAATTCGTACCGCTTGTTGTGTTTGCTGCCTTCCGATCGATTTCTGAGTCCTTGAAAGTTGTTTAAGATTTTTGAGGTATACGTGCAAATATTGAATTTTGCTGTGTTAACAAGAAATTTCTTGAGCTGCTTGATCGCTTGGAACGTTTGCTTGGGTACTGTATGAGAAAATCTTTAAATAAAAATATTTTCAAAATTTCTTTTTCTGGGTCGATACTGCTTCGTTTGGGCTGGATTGTGCAGCAAAAGTTTTCGTTTGTTCAGTTATCGCTTAAGAGCTATAAAGAAAACATGGTAGAGAGGATGGCAAATTAATGTATTTATAGTTATGGGGTACGTTCTGTGAACTACTTGAACATTGTTGATGACCACGGCCATCCTGTAGTTCTATGTTTTTATCCTGCATGTGACTATGGATGAGTAACATACGAGGATTGTTCAAGAATTTTTGCCTCCTGATCCATAACTTTTTTATTTGTCAACCGATTTTCAAAATTCTTTTGCATCTGATACTTACATTTGTCCTCTATGTAATGCACTATTCACTTTAAGAAATAGTCCCCATCCCTATCCACGCATTACGCAAACGCGTGACTAGTCGGGTGAACCCGTCGGAGAGGAATTCCGGGGTTGTTGTCGACACCAGGATTGAATGGCAGCTTTGGATCCTCTTCTGCAGCACGATAACGCCCACCCGCACACGATCGCTGCACACCAGAGGCCTACAGTTCGAAGATGAAGAACTGTAGTTCAAAAATGAAAGACTTTGTGCTTTGCGACTTTCATCAATTCCCAAGAAGGAACTTGAGTTGCGACAACAACACCGGAATTCCTCTCCGACGAGTTCACCCGACTAGTCACGCGTTGGCGCAATGCGTGGAAAAGGGTGCGGACCATGTCTAAAAGTGAATAGTGCATTACATAGAGGACAAATGTAAGTATCAGATACCAAAAGATTTCAAAATCGGTTAACAAATAAAAAGTTACGGACCTGGAGGCAAAAAGTCTTGTGTCCTGTGAAGTTTTTTATTTATTTTCTATTATAATGGCCTGTCTTCTATTTGTTTATTGATAAGCGTTTTGTTCTCTTTTTATCCTGCAGATGGCGACAGGTTACCGAATCATCCTAGAACGCTATTCTGATTCCACTATTCAGAGCGCGAGAGTCACCTGATCCTGTCAGGTACTAATAAGCCGAGTGACCAGCAACTCGCCAACTTAAACCATGTCGACGACTGCGCTCCTCATGATGGCCAGTGGGGCCAATGCGTCATACTGGAACGACACAGACCTAACGCTCGACGACCCCGAGAGGGAGGGGCTCTTTGTCCGCTATGACAGCGGCAATGTGAGCGAGGGCAACGCCACCGACGGGAACCGAACCACAGACCCGTCGTCCACTGGTACGCCGCTCGAGACGGGACAGCTTGTGACCATGGTGATCGTCTCGACGGTGCTGGGCATCATGATCCTGACGACGGTCATAGGTAAGTTAAAAAAAAAAATACACGCGTGCCCACTAGATATATGTGGTGTTTTGTACATGGTACTGAGCTATAAGAAGCTATTCCACTTGGGGCATTTTGAAATCCAGAAGTACTCTGTAATTTCTTAAATGCAGAAATATCCCCCAGTTTGAGATTTTGAAATTCGCAAATACCCCAACTTGGGGTTTTTGAAATCCGGAATCCAACAGTGATTTCGTTGTGGGGATCACATCTGTTACTAAGCTTAATTGCTTCTAGTAAGTGTGTTTATGTGTGCGAAGGTGTGCGTGCGCGTGTGTGTGTATGTGTGTGTGTATGTCACGTATATAGAACTTCTATGAAAAAACTCAACATGAGAAATTCATGAGAAGTAGCTAACACTAACGTCATCTTTCTCTTTCACGAATCCAAGTTCCCATTTCCCATCAGAACGTGATTCTGCACGAGATTTCCCTGTTGGTTTTCAATTTAAAGCAATCCCGACCAACAATTCAGAAACCCATTTTACTCAATAAATAACGTGCTATGCTGCTGCAAATCGTGGCGCGTGCCAAATCCCATAGACCCATGACAACCCGTAAAAGAAGAATTGAAATAAATAAGCAAGTTGGGGGAGAATTGGAAATTTTAAGAATAAAGAGGAGAATAAGAACCCTCACCATCCGAAAGACGCGTGTAATATAGGAACATATCCCACGCTAGCCTAGACGACTTGCAAATTTCATTTCCCCCCTCATTTCCCCATTGGTGGAAAGGCAATCTCGACCAATGACGTAACATTCTTCTCTTGAGCATTTCAGTCACCTTAATGCGCTTTCAAGAGCGCTTTAAGAGAATTTAGAGTTCATTCGATCACTGACAATGCCTCCGAGCATGTGCAAATAATCCATAACTCGAGTGGCATTGCTACCTCAGCCTTTGGTCAGTGTCACGTGATTCAGTTTTGATTAGCTTTCATGTGTTGCGAAGCTGAGTGAGCCAGTCTTTATGTCAAGCAGACTTGAATGAATCTAATTGAAAGCAATTTCAAGTACAAGTTTACGCATACAAATAACAATAAGGTTAAAAAACATAAGCGTTGCTATCATGCATGTGCAACACCACAACTAGACAGGTCCACCACAGTTCTGCTTAAAAGCTTTTAGTAAATCATTACAAGCAAATCATAAGACACTTCCTAAACTTGGCTTCCAGAAAGTCGATTAGGGCTCTAGCACTGCAAATGTCTATTGCATTTAGTTAGGTGATTAGCATAACTAGTCTAAGGCCGGTATATCCTTAAAGACTTGTAACTTATTGGCTGAGAAATTCTCTTTCGATCATGACCACAGGTTTGTCCTGGAAGCGTTCCGCAGTGATATTGGTCCACAGTGGCTGAAACGGGACATAGCGTTTGATGGCCGGGTGATAACTTAGACTGGATGCTTTCCTGTTTGAAGTTGCACTCTTTTTGTAAGACCTCCCAAAAGAAAGGCACTTGCACCTACTGTTTCTGGATTGGAAGGAATACTTAAATTTTGCAAAAAGTGCATTTGTAATCATTAATGAGATAACTGTAACTGCTTGTTGGTTAAGTCAATTTTGAGAGTCCTGGCGGTTGTTCTGGAAGCGTTTTGGCTAGTCCAGTATCTCTCACGTGATTCTAATCTTTGAGAGATGTCGATAGCTGTATGTCCAGACCACTTTTAGGTAGCTGGATATGCCACATTGCCTGGCTCATAAGTTGCGTCCAGAAAGATCTGGAGATTTCAAGAAGAGAGACAATCCTGGAGAGCATTCTGCGGATGTTGGTGTGTTATCTTGTTCGAAAGTAAGCCCCAGTTATCTATAAAGCAACGGTAGAGGCGTCGACCGTGATCGCCTGGTTCCTGGTTCGAATCCAGGTCGCGGGATACATATGGTTTTTCTTAGGTATTACCAAATGTTACAGACATGTAGGGGAGAACAAAACTAACAGTTTTTACCATAGCATGGAGGGTCGGAACCCTACCATTCTCCGCCTATGGTGAAAAAAAGTGATGTAACGTGCAAATGAAAAAAACAACGTAATATCAATTAGTTTATTGACACGTGAAAACAACGCTTACAAAAGCTGCTCTAAGTGTCCACCAGCCATTTCGATGCATGCATTGCATCGACGCAACATTGACCCCCGTAGGTTACCAAAGAGTCCTGGTATTGACAGGTATGCGGTCGATGAATGCCTTCATGTGAACCCGCAAGAAGAAGTCAATGGATGTAAGATCCGGTGACCTGGGAGGCCATGCAACTGGTCCTCCTCTACCCAGAATAACCAGCGATACATTCTCCAGGAGCTCGGGCAGCTCATAAATGATAAAGCGAATTATGTCCACTGAGACGAACTGGCAGAATGTGGGCCAACCATCACATCATCAACAATCTCAGTCCATATGTTGACACTAAACCGCTGCTGATTTGCATGAGTGACCGTGCTTCGTGGATTGTCTTCAGACCCTAAATGTGTATTATGTACGTTGAACACCCCGACTTTGTTAAATGTTGCCTCATCAGTAAAGATTATTAGCTTTTTGTCATGGGCATTTATTATCATAATTTACCAGTGTGATCACCTCTCTCTCCCATTTCCGGACATTGATACGGTTCCGACCCCCCATGCTATGGTAAAAACTGTTTGTATTGGTGTCCCCTAACTGTGTGTAATGTTTGGTAACTATCTTGAGAAACACCCTGTATAATGTCCTCAATTATAAGGCTCTGCATTTATGTATTTGCTTCTCCGTTTTTATGTTTAGGTTAGCACTGTATGTCTCTAGTACTTTGTAGATTTGTTAATATTCTGTAGTTTTTAATGTTTTGTCATGTTTATCATTTTTACCAGGCAACGTGTTCGTCATTGCGGCCATTGTCCTGGAGCGCAACCTGCAGAGCGTCGCCAACTATCTCATCCTCTCCTTGGCTGTGGCAGATCTCATGGTCGCCTGCCTGGTCATGCCACTCGGGGCCGTCTACGAGGTGTGTTCTGTGCTACGTTTTCCGTATAACAATAAATTCTCTTTTTAAGCTTCAGAGCTTAGATTTGAGGGACGGTCATAAATTCATTACAATCATCCCTCAGCCCTACTCCACATATCACCTTCCAGTGCCATACACTTTTCCAAACAATTGACGACTTGCTGGATGCCACCTTTATAGAAATGCCGTCAACGAAGTGGCTTCTTCAGGCGAGAAAAGAGGAAGAAGTCGCTTAGGACCAGGTCGGGTGAATACGGCGGATGGGGCAGTATTTCGAACCCAGCTCCACCGCAACGCGCATGATCTCATGTGCGGAATGTGCTGAACGTTGTCGTGCAGAAGTCTGACCTCTTTGACTTGATGGGTGATACAACAGTCTGAGAAACGTCGACTGTCTCGTACGATGGGCTCATGGATTTGTTTGGCGATGTTCCCCTTCAAATGCAGGAACTTTATCACGGCTCGCATCACCAATTTTCCGACGGGCTCCGCTGTGTTGCGGCGTGTAGCGGTACTGCACCTAATGCCGCTTTGTATCATCCAGCTATCGAGGGATGTCGCTTACCAGTAGCACCACACATTTTCAAAAGCGATCGTCCTTTCATGCTGATTGTAATGACTTTATGACCGCTCCTCGTTTGTTTGTCCGCTTGTCAGATACCTACGTAGACGTATTCTTCGGTGCGCTCTGGAAGGATTCGTGCAAGAAGGTATAATGCGCAAGACGTTGGAGTTCAGCTGTGATTGTTTGATTGAATCTTAATATGGGGATGATAATAATGACGATTTTTATAGGTCTCAATAGTACTTCGACTGAGACGAGGTAAAATTTTGATTGCCCTGCTTGCTTTGTGTTGGTGGTGGTTCTATCTTACTGCAAGCTAAATGGAATGAGAACCGAAAGGTCGTCCCCATTTGGAAATGAAATTGTTTTTGGATGGATATGAAGAGAAGGAAATAAAAATGAAAATTTCAATCACATAAGTCGAAAAGATGAAAAGATTCTCTTAGGAAAGGAATTTTTGACTATTTGTGTAATTGAATTGAAGCGAATTAAGATTGGAATGGGATCGCTGTTTCAATGAAAATAAAAGCAAATTGAATGCAATATGCTTTGAGATTGAGGAGTGGGTTTTCGGTGGGATAAGCATTTTTGGAATTTTTATTTTCTCATAATGACAAGCAGTCTAGATTATTTTCGTTTTATCGAATGGCTGCTCTTTGAATGCTTTTTTCCAAGGATTGTTTGTGGTAGGGCCCTTAGCGAGACTGCTGAATGCTGAATGTTAGTCTGGGAGTTTTTATTATGTCAAACTGATTTAAATGAAAAATTCCCTGGAACTAATGGGATGGATGATAAGGCTCATTTAGATATCGAAAGGACAATCATGTCGGGATTCGTGGAAAATTTGGCTTCGGTTTGATATGTTTATGAAGAATTTGTAATTGGAGATACATACAATTGAAATACCAAGTTTTCTACAGGGTATCTCAACACTCCACTTACAAACTTTGAGGAATCTGACACCATGCCGATGAATAGCACTGTCCAGTTGTGTGAAATTTGATGGTTGTGGAACAAGTTGCCTGATGGCTCTTTCAACTTCGTCCCACAAATGCTCAGTTAGGTTGAGGTCTGGTGATTGTGGGTCCACCTAAGCTAAGAAAAGTCTCCCTCCTGTTCTTGAAACCACTTCTACACAATACGAGCACCGTGGCATGATGGCACATTGTCTTGCTCGAAGAAGCCATCTCCTTTGGAATAGGATGAACTTGATCAGCAGCGATACTTAGGTATTTTGTGCTATTTAGACGTTGTTCCACACGAATTAAAGGGCCCAAATCTTGCCAGGAAAACATGCCCCAAACCACAACATGCCCCCATCAGCTTGAAGGGTTGTACTCATGCATGTGGGGTCCATGCTTTCATGCTGTTTGCGCCAAATTCTCACTCTGCCATCTGCAAGATGCAACTGAAAACGCGCTTCATCGGACCACATGACTTTTTCCAATGCTCGACTTTCCAATCCTTGTGTTCCTCTGCGATTTGGAGACTTTTTATCTTCTTAACTGCCGACAGCGAAAGTGTTCGAACAGGCCTTTGGTTTCCACATCCCATACGATGCAGTGTCCGGCGAACAATGCGTTCAGAGATCATTTGAGAGGACTCATGATTAAGAGCTGCATAATTTGATGCACTGTTGCCCTTCTGTTGTCTTGTACCAGTCTTGTCATTCTCGTTCTGCCCGAACATTGACTACTCACTTACGGCTACAGTGCGCACCTTCAGACCCAGTTTTTCAGCTGACACATCCAGTCTGTAAACGCTTCAACAGCAGCCGCTCTTGAACATTCAAAGAATGCAGTTGTTTTGATGATACTCGCTCCATGGCTCCGAGCGCCAACAATCATTTCACGTTCAAAGGCTGTTATATCGCGTCGTTTACCCATGTCTTGGTAAACAATCTATTTATAACGTTCTGGCTCTCTAGCAACTTCAGCTCGAAATAATACCTAAGTTGCCTACAAACACTAGGTGGTCGTAATAATCTGCTCACCCCTTGTATTCACAAGCGGTGTTCAAAATGCCGACTATACGCAATGAAGCATAGCTGACACTAACGCCGCATTGATGGCAAGTCTTGCTACCAGATCCTTGTCAGAAGCAACGGGCTTTTTATACACCTATAGAAAGAAATTTATGCTCGATGCAAATACTTACGTACAGGAAGAACATATTTGGTTGGAGCCCCATCGTTTTGGAATCCCATCAGGCCACGCATGTCGCGGGAAGATTGCCCAGTAATTTCGGCAGAACCACCTCCCGAAAAGCAGGATACTTCCGAACGTCCAGTCTCGGTGTTAAGAGGTATCGCTGATTAAGGCTCACCTATACGTTTCTGTTGATGTGAATATTTATCAGCGCGATATTCTCTATCACCCCTCAGAGTTTGGTTGTGGAGTTTTGAGACACCCTGTATACAGGCTTTAAAGAACCTACAACCCCGCGGCCAAACCCGCTGCCTACCTTCGTTACAAAACAACGTTATCGTGATCGCCAAAATCATACCTACTTGCAATCTTCACGATCATTAGTTATTTTGTCAAGAAGATGAACAATCAAGGAAACAACGATTTGGAATACTTTTTGCATGAAAAACTAACAAAAACTTGGTTTTGAGTTGATTTCTCTCAAACACTCAAGTTTCTAGAGGCGTCGTAACTTGGACACGGAAGCAGTGAAAACCAGTTCTGTGCAGAACGGGTTAAGAATGTTCTATCCGATGGACGAATCGGGGTGTGGCAGTTAACTGAAGAATACCTTCTGCCAATCCAGCACAAACGAAGCTTGAGCGAGCGTTAACTCTTCTGCGTTAACCTGCCCCTTAGCCTTAACTTTCTCTTCCATTTGATTTCTCAGAGAGCCACTATTCTTTTTTCGTACCGTCTCAAATTAACTAGCTGTTTACTGAACATAAGGTTTATTTCAAAAATTTGATTAACAAAGCTTGTAAGGCGACCATTCTACTCTGCTTATTTATCATATTTATCTATTTGTGTACTTTGCCAGGTGAATCAGCAGTGGATTCTTGGTCCCGAACTGTGTGACATGTGGACGTCGTGCGACGTTCTCTGTTGCACTGCCTCCATCCTTCATCTGGTGGCCATTGCGGTGGACAGGTACTGTAGCTGGTTACTCTTCCAGAAGGAGTTCTTTGAGGTGCATGCTGTTTAATTGTGTATATTGTTTTATTGTAGGTACTGGGCTGTCACCAATGTGGACTACATCCACTCGCGTAACTCGAGGCGGATCGGCACGATGATCTTTCTCGTGTGGATTGTCTCAATCGTCATCTCCCTGGCGCCCCTCTTCGGACTGAAAGACCCCGAGTTTTTAGACCGTGTACATATTCAAAAGAGATGCCTCGTCAGCCAAGATCTCGGTTACCAGGTGAGTGATCTGGACATAAGATCAGTTCTAGAGAATCCATAACATAAACAAGTCTGTGTTCGTCATTGTCCTGGACATACAGTCTTATGCATGTATCTTTATCTGGTTTGATTTTTTAAAGATCTTCGCTACCTTCTCGACGTTCTACGTCCCACTGACTGTCATCCTTCTGCTGTACTGGAAGATCTTCCAGGCAGCGAGGAAACGCATCCGCCGCAGAGTGGGCACCAACGCTCACACAATGGCGAGCAGCAAGAAGCCCCCACCGCCCAACCCCAGCACGACCACAACATGTTCAACGACGGGTACAGGGCGAACCACTTCCGGGGGAGCACCTGCCGCCGAGACGACGGCCTTCACAACACTCTCATCCAGCAACACGTCGCCGGAGAAGTCTAGCTCGACCAATGGCTCCACGAACCAGACGAGTCACCTGAGCGATGCGAGCCGGATGGAGATGTTGCCCAAGAAGGAGAAGAAGCACAAGGAGTCGGCCGAGTCCAAGCGAGAGAAGAAGGTCAGTGCAATGTATTTACTTGAATTCTAGCTGTAGCAACTGCAGAATGAATGTTTTATAAGTGTAATCATCCATGAACCAATGCGCGCACTTCTAACAAACCTAGAGGTCCTGTTAGTCTACTAACAAGGATCGAAAACTTAGTTTCAGTTCATTCGATGCATCCAAGACCTACAAGCTTAGCAAGAGCTGGGATCACCGTTATCCCGAATACTCAGTACTATACATTCTGATGGTATTGGAGCGAGATGAATTGCTGCGTCAGTATCCTACGATTTCCAGGGTTGCAACCTTCGTCTCATGGCATCCAGTATATGAGCTGTGTAGTAACTGGTTAGCAGCGACGACTACACATAACTAGTTAATGCGCACTTATGCAACCGGCAACCACTTGGTCATGTGCACCTAGGAAATCAAATTCTGTGTACCTGGCAACCATTTGGTTATCGGCAATAAAAAAGTCAAGTGCAACTCTCTCAGAAACCAGTTAGCTGTCGAGATTTGTCAGACTATACAGTGTCCTTGATTTAACAAGTCTTTGCATTAACCAAAGACTGCTAAATTTCAGCCTATTATAAGTTATCTTTCCTATTGCTGAGATTATTATAGTTTCCCTCTTTGAACTAGTAGCTGAAGGTAATATTTCAACACAGTTGGTCTCTTCTGTCACGTGTTACCAAACCAGTCCATTTTTGGTGACTGTGGCCTGATATTTGGCCACTCAGTTTACTCGAGTGAAAACATTCTCAAAGATGAGCCTCTTATCGTATAGATTGGCCTCTATCTCTATAGTTATGTATCTACACGTGATAACCAGAAGCTAGAGGCCAGTTAAAAGGAAGAAGATAAAAGTCTTAATAGGTGATGTCCTGATACTTAAAATATATGGGATGCAATACACATAACGTGCGATGCACTGTCCTGTAAAAGACGGTGTAACAAATGAGAGAAAAGCAGTTCACAAGAAAGAATAGGATGAGCGACTCGAAGAGTATCTGAGAATGGTTGTGGATAGGATTGCGGAATCGGCGGAACTGCTTCTTGATTCAGACAATCCTGGGCTTGAATACTCAACTCCAAAACCCTGAGTGTCCTGCACTGTTGGGTACAGGAGATGAAGATTGTGTACAGATTGAGTTCCTGCTGCTCTTGTTCTTCTGTTGTAAGACGTCGGACTCAGGACATCATAGGACTAGATGCGGATTCTTTCAACATGGGGTGATTTGTTCTGTATCTAATTTTATGGCATAAATTTCTCTGGATTATGATCTTCACCCCCTTTTAGATAGTTGACCTACTGGAGACAACATACAAGTCCAGTCGGCTCCTGAAATATCGCGACCGGTCTGACAACGGGAGGACCAGGTCAGTTAAGCTTGGATTTAATGGAAGTTTAAATATGTTGTTACGCACCCCTCTCACTGATATATGGCATAGTAACTCATGCTAGTGGGCATTAGTTTACGAGGTATAATCATTTAAAGTTAGTTATGTAGGTTATTGATGTATATTTACAAATTCAGAGAGCGTGCATTTAAGTAGTTTACGCGGTCATATGGGTAAGTCTATAGATTCCACTGCTAAAGGTTCAAATCCTGCATGTTTCCCAATTTAATTTAATATTTTTAAACATGTTTTTGAACAAATTATACATGAAACTAATTTTAATTATTAAAAACTTATTTTTATAATTTTTTTGGATATTATATTTCATCTAAGGAAGGTGACAAATTACTTATTTTAATAAGTTATTATAGAGGGTGGATACAAAAATGAGCCCCCCTCCCTTTTTTTTTTTTATTTTCGTTGCCGAAGCAGATATGTCAGTTTTGATGAATCCAATGAGTAGGAAGTTGTGGGTGACCTATCCCATGGTACACTTTTCATCATGCCTTATATGTAAATTAGGACACATTCTAATCCTATCTTAAAAACCGTAACAGATACACGAAAAATTCCAATTGAAGACTTATTCAGCATGGAATTCCGAACAAAACGAAAATTTGTAAATAACCATCAATAGCCTACATAACTAACTTTAAATGATTATATCTCGTAAACTATTGGGAGGGCTGCGTAACAACACATTTAAATTTCAGTTTAATCCAAGCTTAACAGACCTGGTCCTCCCCTTGGGAGTTAGAGGTTCTATTAAAGTTGCTGTGCGATAAGTAGATCAAACCGAAGTGAGTCAGGATGCCCTTAATAATAGTGGCGGCCAGGCCTTTGTCATGGCTGTCATGTTTTGCTCCACAGCATCCCGATTGGTGTTCCTTAAGTTGCGGACACGTGATAACCGGCCTTAAGGATTGACTTTTCAGGACTAAGCAATCCTCAGTCGACCATCTGCTCAGTACACTGACATTGGGTTACCCATGCGACACGATTCAGCTCCTGGTCCAGTTTTGATGTTCAGACCATCAAATAAAGCAAAGTTTGTGGTGGTGAACCTAACTGGAGTGTCAGCTTCCAGAACTTAAATTATCAGAATGAATGTCATGTTTCGCTCGATAGCCTTCCAGGCATCATTATCTTCTATTTCTGGTGACCTTGTAGGACAGTGAATGGCTCTGAATTTTTATCAGTGTATTTAAAGCACTGTAGAGGTGATGTCCTGCCTAAGGAGTTTAAGTACTGACTTGTCAGGATAGAGCCACTACCATCAGCTCAGTCACTTTAATTTTTGTGTTCAAAGCACCAGATAAGATAAATATTTCGTTAGTGGTACCTAACTTGAGTGTTATGGGTATCAAAACATAGAGTACTCAATTGCTGACACTCCTTAAGTTTGCACAATGAAGTTAGTATGGTCTCCACTACTGATAATTTCTTGCGGTAATCCCAATCACCATTGGCATAGTCTTAGTCACTGGTATATACGTTTTAGGTCTACCACTTGTTAGCATCAAGACCATTAGAGGAACAGTGACTGCACCGGACTGAGCCACCTGAGGTACCTGATAATACGGCACTACCTCACTTGGTTGTTCAGAGCATCAGAAAAGGTGGCAGCAGAAGTCAGTGATGATGGCTCCAAGGCAGTCTAGTTCCCAGTACTTCCGTCATCCCTAGGCTTTGCAGCATGCCGTGGTCTTCTATAACTCTAGAATCATTACTACTTGAGTCGTACCCACCTTCATAGCTCTGAGCAGTCAAAACGGTTAAGTCTGCTCCATGCTGTATTTGTCCAGCTATGACTATATCGCCATCCCTGAAATCACCAAACAGCTTTCTTATACCAACAGTGCAACAAGAGCAGCCTGTTAGATACATATGCATGCACCTTTTTACAATTAAGTGTCCTGTAAATAACCTTCTTGTCATGTATTTGTAAGTGTGTGTATGTATTTCCAGGCTGCCAAGACCCTGGCCA
Source organism: Rhysida immarginata (assembly GCA_023313115.1). Taxonomy (NCBI): domain Eukaryota; kingdom Metazoa; phylum Arthropoda; class Chilopoda; order Scolopendromorpha; family Scolopendridae; genus Rhysida; species Rhysida immarginata. The sequence goes on from JAHWFO010002816.1 coordinate 1,344,094, forward strand.
TTATCACAGGAGCATTCGTCTTCTGCTGGCTCCCCTTCTTCGTTCTCGCCCTGGTGATGCCGATCTGCGGCGGCAGCTGCCAGTTTGATGACATCATGATGAGCTTCTTCCTGTGGCTCGGCTACTTCAACTCGACGCTCAATCCCATCATTTACACCATATTCTCACCAGAGTTCCGCAACGCCTTCAAGCGGATCCTGTTCGGGAAGGCGAGCAGGCACTATCGGCCGAAGCGATAATAAACTTAGCATCCTGGTTGATGCTTACTGTTTATTGTTGCAATCTAAAGAAGGTACAAACAGACATACACGTTTATCACCAAAAAATTATTTTTGCCTTCTCACCGTGTTGTACTTACGCGCAAGATCGCGGCGGATGTTCACCATGTACAAATATACTCTTTCGTTAACTAAACAGGACATTGAACCTTAAAATTACCAACACTTTGTTGTTGTTGTTACAAGCATATCGACCTGGTTAACATTTCAAAACTTTATGCCTTTCATGTCTGCTCACAAAAGACTAACACTTGTAGATCAGTAAACCTGTTCCGATGTCTAAAAGGACTGTTTTGCCTGTACTCAGTGTTAAATTTTATTTTGTTGTGTTTGTCAACCAGTACTACAGCCAGTACCCTATTTATGGCCTCTTGTCATCTACTATTGCAGAAAAATTTATGGATGTTGATGAACTGTCTTTAAAAAATATCATACTAGTGTCTATAATGGGTGTCACGAGTCTAACGGGTTGTTGAGGAAATTTTATTTGAGTGCCCCCACCATTACCATGATCACGTAATCTCAGGAAAAAATTTTTGTACTGAAAATATCAGCAAAAAATGCGCACTGGTCTTCCAAGCGTCGAAGCGGGACCTTTCGGAACGTATCGGACATTACCAGGTCTATGGTCCCTGCACTGGGTTTAGTCATTTATTGAGTTGATTCTTATTTCTGATCACTGCAGTGTACTGAAACAGTTTAAAACTTACTCCAATATTGTGGTAAGGGCATACACTAAGAGACATGATTCCATGAGGACCTTGAGAAGTGACATCATGATGTGCTGTACTCTTGATGAACCAAACAATGCAGTATATGGCGATGTTTTGTTTACCTTTCAGGATGCTCCTGGCCAGACACAACTGTATATTTGGTAAGAAATCAGGATAGTATATGATGGTCCAGTTAATGCAGTTACTAGAAGCTTCCATGGTGTTCATACAAGTTTTCACATTGTTGACCAGAATGATACTGGATGCTGTAGAGATTGTAGATTGGCCTAGCAAAATACAGATGTGATCATATCTTTTCCCGAAATCGACAATCCCGATTACAGTATCATAACGACCATTGCTAATGCAGTTACCAGAAGCTTCAACTATGCTTCCATTTTATAAGTGACTATTCTCCTGTTTGAGGTATAGTTGACCCATTATCCTTTCCTGCATGATCTTTTAAATTGGAATTTACTATAAGGTTCTATGGCGTTGACGCATATATGCCCTTACTCGTTGGAATCAGAATGTCTCAAATAGATCAGTTACCCAAAACGAACGTTGTTACTGGAATCTTCCTGACAAAGGGTCTTTCTAGATTTGGACAGAATGTCTACAGGATACTGAATGTGATACACGACTATGGTCTATACAGGACAATCCGATACCAATGGCTTTTCTGTGTTTACTTGGCAGGCCTTGTATTCCTATGGGCGGATATACGTATTAGTAATGATTAATATTGCACTCTACGATGGTCATTAGTGAGTTGTGCCAGGACACTAACGGGGTCTACAAAACATCTCATACCATGTGTTTGCTATATATAGGATACAAGTTTTGAATTTATCTGGTAATGATTACCAATACTGTCTGGAAGCTTGCAGTTTTGTGTACCAGCGAATTTCCATGATCTTGTGTTCCAGTTTTGTATAGGATTACCAGTTTTTCCGGAATATCTCTGATATGCCACTCAATAGTTAAGCTTGGCATCTACTTAAAAGACATTTCCAGGGTTATCAGCGTCCAAAATACTTTTAATATCTTACAGTACGTTGACTAGAGAATTTCTGCAGTACATGTACCATTAATACTGCTTCGTGAATTTTGGTTGGATGATATGTGTTCAGGACACAAGTCTTTACGTGTCCTGGCTATATAAGAACTGGAGTTACTAGGTAATACATACCAAAATACAGTCTGGAAGGTCTGAATTCAAAGGTGTACCAGTGAATTTCCATGACCTTGCATTTATACAGACTTCGGAGTTTAGCTAGAATAGCTAATTGTTCTTATCTCCGAAGTACCTTTCTGTACTCAGATCTCTGTAGGTCCATAATACTTTAATTAAGTATATAATTCCCAATTACAGTCAACAGTGGTCAGCTTCGTGGATTATGTTTGGTATCTGTTGGACAAAGGGCTTTATGCAAGTTGGAGTTACCTGGTAAAATTTACAGGTAGTCTGGAAGGCTTGCAGTTCAAAGGATGTGCCAGTGCAATTCCATATTAGGTACCGGTGTCCTGAGTGGATTTACCGTTCCACGGGAACATCTATTGTTCTTATCACCAAAGTACTATTCTATATACTCAGATTTGTATGTCTCTAAAACTTTCAGTTAAGAAATTATCAATTAGTAAATAATTCCCTAAGTATTTCCAAAGTATATGTACCGCAAGGTCATGTCTAGTTGCAGTCTACAGGATATCCCCTATGGTAACAGGATATGGTAACTGTTGGACACCGATCTTTATGTATCTCGGATTTACATGGAGTTTCCTGGTAATGCTTACCTATACAATCTGGAAGGTTTGCAGTTCAGAGGTATACCCGAGTAAGTGTTCAAAGCACTTTTAACTCTCTATAATACGTACTTAGGCCTACTTAAAACTTTTTTCCTGAGATAACGTGGATGAAGTCATGGTGAAAAGTGTTAATAATACCAGAGTGTTATTTTTGTATATATGTATGTATAAAGTACTAATTACAGTCCTGTGTTTCGGGGGTACCTCGCGTGCGAATAGGAAACCTTAGCGTATTTCAATCGATATAAGCAGCCAAATCCATTGAAATACATGAGGCCTGTGGGTTTAGACAGTCCTGTACGTTTATTATTATTATTGGAGCTTTGTACATATATATACATACTACTCCTACTATACATGTAATCCTAGAGTTCCAGGATACTGAAGACTTTTCAAGGCACCACTCAATAGTTCTTTGGGGAAACAAACGTCTTATCGAATTCCATGTTAAATGATTTCTTTTATGATTTTAATTTTAATTTTATTAGTCTTTAAGATTTAAGGTATTATACTGATTAATAATAATTAACTAATAATAATAAATTAATTAATAATATTGTGCCTAGGGTTAAAGATCAATCAACAACAACAACATCTGGATGCGTTTTGTTTAGTTGTAATAATGTTTACGTTTTAGAGGTTCCATTTTGTATTGTTATGATTACTATGATTTAAATTATTAAAATTATATAAATGTAAATAATTATATACTGGGGTCTTGTTTCACTTATTCGTAGTGACAGGATGTGTCACTATTTTTTTGAAGCCATCAGGGTCATGTGACTCGTTTCTGCCAAGTAAACAACTGGAGAGACAAACAGGACAAAGTTTGCCATAGAGAAATCAATAAGCTGAAAGAGAGAGGTATTGGTCTGGTAAACTACGTTGAAGAAAGTGGTGTTTACTTTATTGGCCCGTGCTGAGTATTGATTGGCTACCTTAACATGAATTATTTTGGGGTCTTTTATTGATTAAGCTTTTTCTCATAAGGGATCTTCGTGAATTTGTACTGACAAGGGTAGCACACAACATGTACCTCTCAGATTTCCACCAAAATGAAATACGTTGCTCATCTGAAGTTATTATTGACATGCAAAATTTAAAAAAAACACGAAAACGAAAGAATTTGAGCATACATAGCCTTACAAAGAGTTCATTGTTAAAGCAGTATGTGTGCGTCTGTGTGTGTGTATGTGTGTATGTGTGTGTGTGTGTGTGTGTGTGTGTCTGTGTGTTCATGTATTAAAGCGCTTGACGAAACTTTTTTTCCACTTCTCAGCAGTAGGCATGAATCCACTTCACATGAAAGCAATGAAAGTAGCAACAGACAACAATTGAATGGATTCTCGAGTTTCTAAACAAACTTAGTTTTTTAAAAGAGATTATTATTAAAATTAACTAATTGCCTTCCAGTAAAAAAAATCTGTATAGTAATTAATAACTATTTCTTTAATTATTATTTTATTTTATTAATTAATGCGGTAATCTTCGTAAATTTACCGAGGTTGGTGTCATGTGAAACGAGAGCAAGGCTGTCGAGTGATACGTTGCCTTGGTGAGGGGGATCTTTATAATTTTAAATAAAAATAATATTCATGGATGCTTACCTCATCTTATATATTATTTCGAGACGAATAATTCTACAGCAAAATTAAGATTTTGTGGTTAATAAAAGTGCTCTAATTTTGCAATAACTGCAAAGAATTATTCTTTGCCGACCATCGTTAACGATTTTGCTTCCCCCTCTTATCGCCATGTTTATTGAACTTTTCACTTCCGGCGCGCAACACCATCGCTTCCAAGGTATGTTGCGCGTAAACAAAGAGTTCTCTCGTATACTTTCGTGTATTTCCATTGTGAGTGTTTAATAGTTTTATGTTTTAGTTGAGAATGTGAAAGAAGCTTTAAACTAACGAAATATGAAGTTTTGCGCCTATATGGCATACGTATATACTAGGTAACTACAAAAGTTCTTCCGTTTTTAATTCCGGAAAACAAAATGATATACACAAAAAGTAGCGTATCGCTAGTCCCCAAAGTAATCCCCATTGGCATCTAGCACCTACTGCCAACGTGTCTCCATTTGATCAAGTCCAACTTGCCGGTCTTGCACTCAAAGAAGTCCGTGAGTGCTTTTCGCAGGTCTGTATCATTGGTGTAGGATTTTTCACGAAGATGGTCTTCCAGAGAATGGAGAAAGTGATAATCCGTTGGAGCAAGATCTGGTGACTAAGGTGGATGACACAAAGTTTCCCTGGCCAATCGCGCCACATGTGGCCAGCCATTGTCATGAAGTAAGAGCACCCCTTTGCGATTCACCAATGCTGGCCTCTTCTGCTGCAGTGCCTGTTACACACGTTTCAACTGCTGGGAGTACAGGTCCCCACTGATGGTTTGGCCAGTTGATAGCAGCTCGTAGTGAATCATTTGGCGTCTAGTCCAACAGACACACTACACTACAGGGTTCATCACAAATGGCAAATTTTCCGACCTGAATTTCTGGAACCAATGCCTTGCGGAGCGTTCATTCGCAGCATCATCACCAAACATTCGGCGACTTGATGCTGCTATTGACAAGTCCACCTTGAAGTCATAAAGCAAACAACACCTAACCATCTTCTTCGATACCTCCATTTGTCTTCACTTCTGCACGAGATGTGATTGATGTGAATGCCCAGCAGCCCTGTATTTATACAGGCTAACCTTCCTGCTCTCCCCCTGATAGATTTTGGACCACACTATACACTCATTTGCATATCTTCTATCACTTCCTTTTATGGCAACGTAAAAACGCCAACTTTTGTGGTTACCTAGTAGTATTCCGTGTTGCCGCAGAAAACATTCCTTGGGGGTATCCAGATACAATTCTGGGCAGATACTTAAAAGGCAAATGACACCAAAAATATCGCTATCGAGATAATAAAGAATCAGAAAGCATGTAACATAAAAAAAGAAAACAATAAGTTTTTATGGAAAAAAAGTTACAAATTTTTTAGAAAGAGGCAACAAATGGGGGCCCCTCCATTCAAAAACGTTAGCTGTAACGTCAACTTTGGTAAGCCGAGGCCGACAAGATTAATAGGCCCTGTAAATCTCGTCAGGTTTGTGGCTTGTGAATCGCGCCACGGCTTGTAAATCTCATCAGCCTCGGTTACCAAACTTGACGTCATAAGCAACGCTATTGCGGGAGTTTTTGGCAAAATTCAAAATGAATTTATATTACCGAAAGTGGCATTTAATTTATGATTTCTTTATTAAAAATGAAAGTAAGAAAATAATTGATATTTAGTATCAGGAAAGTATCCAAAACTATATGAAATCAACTTCCCGTTTGATGTCATTTGCCCTTTAATGCTCGTCATTGGTGGAGAACTGCTTATTTGTACCCCTTTAAGTAAGTAAACGGTATAAGTGATGGAACTGCCTAGAAATCTCCGCAGGTTTCTGTCAGTGCTGAGAGCATGGAAACAATGTGCATTGATTATGGTGTGCAGTGTTATCCTTTCAAAACGGACTTTGTCAATTTTGTCTTTTAACGCTGAGCGCGAAAAAAAAACATCAATCAGTTACGACGTGTAAACCGGTTCTCGTGTTCACTCGCAATATCATGTAATGCCATTTATGAATGGCTTTGAGCAACATATGAAATAAGCATTCAATCAGTGGGACCATTCCTTTCTTTCTCTGCCTATCTACAAGCTACATTTTAGGAGCATGAATACATTACCAGTCTCATTTACGCGTAACACAAACAGTAGGATCAAGTTAAAGTCAGAAGGTGGTTAGTACACTTATGGACGTATTCACCACCTCGGGTTAAAAATGCAAGCAGGGCCGTAGCTAGAATCCATCAAGCTTTATTTTGCATAAGAATTTATAGCCGTATATTCTACATACATGAACTCCTTATTCCTCACCGCCTGATCGGCCTCGGTGGCTCAGCAGGTTGCGTGATCGCCTCTGATGCCCGAGTACGCGGGTTCGATCCCGGCCGAGGACGACGAGGATTTTTCAGGGGTAAATCCTGAGATCACGCACTTCCTTCGGAAGGGAAGTAAAGCCGTTGGTCCCGTGTAGTCGTTTGCCGGCTGCACGTTAAAGAACCCTTGCGAGGCAAAATTTGCGGCCCCTATAACGCCGTCCTGAATTGACCATAGCAGTTGAAAAGGACGTTAATACCAAACAAACCAACCAACCTCACCGTCTGCTACATTGCGCTGAACAAGGGTGCAGGGACGTAGGTAATGGTGGTAGTTAAAATAGTCTTGAGATCGAATCCACAAAGGAAATAATCGCAAGAGATCCAGTAAACTGGGTGGACGTGGGAGAAGGTTGTTCCTCCTCTATGAACAGTGGCTCTACATGATGATGCAAGTTGCATCCGTATTCCCTTTTGTAAAGACCCTGTATGACAGGGTCCCCTAGTTTAATTAATAGCAAAAGTTTTGTTTTTCGTTTGGAATGACAATTTTGACCCTTGTTTGTCATAAAAGACAAACGAAGATTACAAGTAGGACGAGGCGGTTGTGTACAGTTTGTCTTTAATATTTGTATCTTATTTGGCCGCACGTTTACGTATTCCTATCTCATGCACGCACTTGAAATGCAGTGTCAGCAATGAAATTGAGAAATTTCATTTAATTTACTCAAACCAAACAGGAATTTCATTTCGTTTCTTTCTTGCACGTGCCTTCTCCATCATCACCCCCCCCCCCCCCCTACCTACGAAAGCCCACTTGTTTTTCTATTCCAGCGGCATTCCTGTTAACTTCATTTCCTACCTCCGCTCACCAAATATCTCTTTATGGTCCTATGCCCACAAGCTGATTGGCATTCCACTGCCGACCCCCAAAAGACATACTCAAGCCGCACGGCCCTGCTCCAATAGTCGTCAAGTGTATACTACACCGGGTCGTCGTGCCTTGTAAAAAGGGAGATGTTATTCGGAGGAAAGGAACCTCAAGGGGCCTTTGCGGGATTATTGCGGTCCTTGCGGGATGAAGCTTAGCTCTTAACACCAACGCCCAATCACAAACGCGCAGACAAACAACGCCCACGCGCATTTAACGAGGTTCTTTGTTACTCCTTTTCATTTTATGTTGGGATTTTTTTTACACACGGTTGGATGAATCCCGCTGTGGAATACGTGATGAGGGTCTCTGGAAGGCGAGATCGTTTGCTGGAAGGAGGTGAGGCGCAAGAAACACTGCACTGGCGAGTTACTCTTTATGAATTTCAATTTTGGAAGAAGGAGGGAAATGAGAGAGGGTTTAGTGGGCGTTATGAATTTATTTTGTAAATTGAGTTGCTTCTTTACTCCGTGATGACGTCAGTCTGCGCGAGATGTAACGTCCTTTTTGATAACATGTATATCCTTTTGGAGTCATTAATTCGGACAAATAGTTCTTTTAAGAGTCGCTGTTCCAGGAGTCTTTTCTTTGGTATTTTTTTTTAAATCTAGACCTAAAATAGCCTTTATGTGATGCACTTACTATGGTCATGGTCTTTTAATCTTCTGATATGTGCACTCCACTGTTGGTGTGTTATAAAGGACGTTATAAGTATCTAGCGTAATCCTGTGCATGATGGCAAACTTAAAATTCCTTATGCAAAATGTTTGCTAAGTTTTCTAAATAGCTGGCGGAAAAAGTCATTTCTATCAACAATTGTCGCCGTTTTCTCGTGGCATTGCATAGTTCATTATGCGATAGGTAGGGATGCTGTTGCAGAAAGTTCATAAATGACGTAACGATGCGATTTCTTTAGACCAGGGCTGTCCAAGATTTCTGTCCGCGGACAGCGCCCGTGCACGCGGGTAATTTTCATTCTCCCGATTGCACATTACGTTGATCAGTTCCTTAAAGTCGAGTTGCTAATTATCAATTCGACACTGTAAAAAAAAAACCGAGGCACTTTACCAATTTATTTCCTTCGTTTTAATGTGGCAATTTTTTGATGTTAGATAGAATAAATCATATGCTAAACCCCAGTGCATTAGGGGATTGATAGTATCAACTAAGCTTTACAAGCAATCCAAACGTGCGCATTATGGTCCTGCAACAATGCAAAGTACATCCGTCATTTTCAAATTTCAAGAGCAACAGCAAACAAACGCGTGAACCCACTTTGTTTACCTTATTCAAAACTATTGGGATTGATAGTAAACGCAGACAACACAGCGGTAAACAAAGTGGGTTCACGCGTTTGTTTGCTGTTGCTCTTGAAATTTGATAATGACGGATGTACTTTGCATTGTTGCAGGGCCATAATGCGCACGTTTGGATTGCTTGTAAAGCTCGGTTGATACTATCAATCCCCTAATGCACTGGGGTTTTGCATATGGGTTATTGTATTCTCTTTTTCCCGATAGGACACGATTGCATATTAAGCATTTAAAATCCGATCTGTGAACAATGAAAAAAAAAAGATTCTCCCACTCTGGTTTAAATATTGGTTCAGTGATTTTATGCTTTTCCGCAAAGTGCGCGAGACGAAAAACAAGCAAGTATCAGTAACAAAAGAAATAATGCCTCCTTTAACGGAATCGCTCCCTAAAGTCTGGCAACACTGCATAGGAAAAACTATACCCACTCCCCTCCTGAGTTTTGGACTATCTCCTCGAGTTTGCCCGTGAACTTTGCCCGCGAGCTTTATATGTTGCACGCGGGCGACGTGCACGATTTGGACGGCCCTGCTTTAGACCCTAAATTTTGAGTTTTTGACATTTTCGATAAGGAGCTTCTTGCTTAGGTTGAGGCATGAAATCATAGTATGTAGTTATTGTCATTACATTAAGAAATGCCCTGTATTTACTGAAGAGTCGATTTTTGCCTCATCTATTGCATGACTTGGCTACGGGAAATATAAAATATAATGTTAATACACGTCTTTCTGGTGGTGCTCGGGGCCAACGAAATAACGGGCCCAGCGCAGAAAAGTCACCTGACCATAGTAGTCCGAGTAACAGTATAATCTTCAATTGGATTTACACCCTCTCCTGTTTTCCTATACAGGATGTAAATGGACGACGTTTCAAAAATTTAAGGATATGTAGAGGATGAAATTCTGAGCAAAAAGGTCTAGTCGCGTTTCTCGATCTCAGGGTCCGTTAAAAAGTTATAGCGCCTTAAAGTTCGGTTTCGGTAAGGAATATAGGTATCGGTATCGGCCAGGGTGATTCTAAAAGGTCGTGCCAAAATGAAAAGGCAGGTAGAGGGTGAAATTCTGAGCAAAAAATTCTAGTCGCGTTTTCGATCTGAGGCTCCGTTAACGAAGCCTCAGATCGCGAAACGCGACTACACTTTTTTGCTCAGAATTTCATCCTCTACATACCCTTAAATTTGTGAAACGTCGTCCATTTACACCCTGTAAAATATGATGCCAATGTAAACATCGCTTGTTACTATTATGCTAGCCTTGAACATGGTGTAACACTGAAACGTGCGTCGGCAATAATATTGATAGTATCAGACCCATCCCTTATTTGAATGGAGAATGTGTTAACGTCATATCTCGTTAGTATTAAGGATCTCTGGGACGGACCGACGGATAACAGACCTAGATAGCTTTTACAAATTGTTAAATATGCACTTATGTTAAATTTTTTATTATAAATTTATTTTAAAAATTAATTTCAAATAAAAACAAAAAGTTTTGAAAAAATGACATAAATCAATAAAGAAGGTGAGAAATTTAATTCAGGACAAATTTTTTAAAATTTTTTATCTTACTTTTCATTGAAACACGAAATGGTTATTCAAAACGATGGAGCATATTTTAAATTTTTATTCCGCGCATGACTGGATATTCTAACCTTATGATATGGTCACGAGGATGTAATGTCTGCAGTAACTGTAACCTCTACGGCTTCATGTGCAGCCGGTTTTAACGAATATGCCATATCATTGTTTGGAATAAAAATTTAAATTTCAAGTTCAGTGGTTGTCCGTGTTGTGTATTTCCTAAGGCTCCGTTCGAACCCGCCTCAGATAAGCTCAACGTTTTCATCTCAGGTGCGAGGACGATCATCTCTTTTCCGTTTGCATATGCAACGGTTGTCTATAAATTTTTTATAACACTCGTAAATTTGCTTATGACCAGGCGATTTCTCCTGTGACGTTGCCATGTTTTTTACCAACAAGAAACAGTGCCTTTGTGTGGCATTGAATGGAACTTCTAGCGAGCTTTTAAAACTTTGAACCTTCCTCTATCCAGTGATGTGCCGAATGTGTTTCTATTTTTTATAATTTGAAATAAAAGAATTTGAAATTTGCTCCATATTTTTGAATAACCCTGTGTAAGTTTTTCATTTTTCATTAAATAAAAAGAATTTAATAATCAAATTTGCTTTAATAAATGGCCAGCGGAGCTATCCTGGCAATATTGGTTAAGTATTCATGAAGGTCGTAAAGAATAAATAAAAATAAATTTGTGGAATAAAAAAATTTAACAAAGGTGCAAATTTAAAAATTGGTAATAGCCATTGCTTTCTGAAATTAAAAAATGACAGACTAGACATTCGCATGGAATTATTGAATTACGCAGCTGAGCAAAATGATGTTAAAAATAAGAAGTATTTCTTATGCGAATTTTCCTAAGAAAATCCATCTGGCATTAAACAATTTTCATCTGCAAATTCATTATTTCTGCGCGCGTTTTACTGTATTATGTAAATATCAGAAAAAGAATAAAGTGGGGTGTACTGAATTAAATGTACAGAATGTAATAAAATTTATATCGGAAAAAATTACCGAATTTTAGAAACTAAAATGCTTTAAAAAAGTGCAAGTACGCAGAAAATATCTTATTAAATAAAGACGGAATTGGGAACTTCAAAGAAACATTTGAACTAATTTAAAATCTAAGTCATAAGAGATAAATAATAAGAATTGAAAATTTAATTACTTTTATGCTAAATAAATATTACTCACTAGAAATATTAAAGAAAGTTGATTTTTCAAGTAGTTTATTGTTTCAGCAAATTTTCAAAAGAAGAAAAAAGAAAGCAAATATTGAGCACAAATAAAAGATTAAGAGGAATGTGTAATTAATATTTAAAAATAAAATATTTGAAAGAAAATTCTGAATAAACATAAAAATTTAAAAAAATAAGTAAATATTTTTTAACAAAGGAAACTATGATATTGTATAGGTTTAACAAAGTCAATAATATAACCATTAAAAGTAAAAAACCATTGTCAAAAAAAAAACATTGTTAGACGTTTAAAAAATCCAAAGAATTTAAGTTAAGCCTGATTCACACTACGGCGGACTCCGCGACCGCTGTGTCGAAGGCAAGCAAACTTTCCCTTGCGAAACCGTCCTGGCCTTTCCCACAACCGCGGAAAACGACGTCGCGAAATGATTGTACAGGTGGTTATAAAATAAGTCCGCCTACTCAGAGCCCTCTAGAACCCAATCTAATGAACAGATTATGATGCAAACTGAAATGTAGGCTATTCAGATCATGGGGGAGAGAATTCCGGAAAGAAAAAAATTAATGCAAAGTTTCACCCCTGTATGACTTTTTAAAACAAATCTTTACCTACTGCTTTCCCAGAATGCGATTAGTTAATTTACATATGGACTAATCGTATTTTACAAAGGGGTTGGATCGTGACCACCGAGAGAGAAGGCTTTCGCAATGAAACTGAATACATTTTTGCATCACATAGATAGTGCATTGTTATTCGTATTTCTACCAATAATAAGCCCTGAATTTGCACTATCTATGATGATGTAACAATGTATTCAGTTTCATTGCGGAGGCCTTCTCTATCGGTGGTCACGGTTGGATACCATTGAATCTCCTTGACGAAGTTTGTCCTAAGACTTTCAACAAACAAGCACGTGCACCTTGAAATTTCTTTGCAAACAATTACTTTAAAAGTAGATTACTTGTGTTAATTGTTAAAAATAAAATAATCTAGGCCTACCAACGCACACTGCGTCCCGGTGTCATTTGATTGTTCAATGCAGTATTGGAAGTAAACGGAGCTGCGGGGACCCCATGTTCATATGACAAAAAATACTTCTAAGGACCTCTTCTCTCATCTCCCTAAAATTCTGTACTCAATTCAAAAACACCCTGTATATATTGTGTACTAACGATATTTTGTAACCTCGTTTGTATAGGACGATCAGACAAAAAATTACAAAAAATCAGATGAAGAAATCGAAAACTTATCTAAAGAAAATAATTCACTGTGAACCGGTCGTGTAGTCCTCTGACCAAAGAAACTGAAAAAGAATAAAATCATTTGAAATTTAAAAAATACTGCAAAATCATCTTTAAATTAATAACAAAAAAGAAGGGGGGTCCGAACTATTATTAAAATGGTATAGTATTTAATGTTCTGGAATGAAAATGAAATAATAAATGAAATTTACACATTTTACGAAGAAATTAATGGAGCCTTATTGATGTAAAGCTCTGGATGTTTAGCCACTAAGTTGATGTAGCTGCCATCTGGCGGCATCGTCATTCGAGGAATCAGATTTGAACGCTCGCTGCCACACTATTCTTCTAGCCACTATTGCAAAAGTAGAGATCGGTTCTATCGTATTTTCCGCCCGAATTTCGCGCTCCGGTGACGTCATTTCTTGCCGTCGAAGCTCTGCCGTCGCGGAATTCTTCGTAGTGTGAATCCAGCTTTATAAAAAGTACCGAACAAGAACCAAAGTTAACTCTAGTCAGTAAAAACAAGAAGTTAATCCTCCCGAGGAAGGTATAGAAAAGTAGCGGAAGCCCTGATAGCATCTATTTTTATCATTTTATCTCATTTTTTACCCCGCCCCCCTCCCCAATTTTTTAATTCGAAAAATATATTTTCTCGAACAGAGTATTTAAAAAGTGTAAAAGAGCTCTATCTTCTTTCGTTTCTCATCATTTTCGATCGAATGATATGTGACATGCCATATGTTGCCATAGTTCTAAAGACCAAGTAATTGCCACCCCGATAATTTCGATCTCATTGGGACAATTTGGTCCAAACTTCATCGTAATGTTGATCTTTCTTAGAGGAATCTGCATACAGAATTTCGCTCCTGTATATGCATAAATACGTGTAGACCGGTTGGTCCCCTCTAATTTCCGCCCCCGAAACTCCGAACTCAGTGGGCCCATCAAAACCAAACTAAATAGTGATGGTGCACATGCCCATAGTAAGCTACAAACCGAATTTCAACTTTCTACCTCAAAAAATGCGGAAATTATGAAGGGGACGGACAGACAGACAGACAGACAGACAGACGGACAGACTGCTCTATTCTTCCGCTACTTAATAATATTTTGTAACTGGACGTTCTTTTAATAGCGTGAAATTTTCACTTGGTATTGAATTGCTATAAATCTTTAAAAACCTAATTTTTTCCCGTCGTAATTGAAAAAATGCATTAAATCTGCCGTTTTTTCTTCCGCTAACATTAAAAATGGCTACCTTAAGATCCCTAGTACAATGCGCCATCTGGTATCTTCCGATATCTAAATTCTTTCCTATTTTCTTCTCCAAGAGTTCAAGAAAATGTTTTCAATATGCTTGTTTTAAGAGTGGTTTTAGTGAAGAACGGCCGACTTTCAATTCTTGCCAAAAATCAATTCATTACATATACATGGTGTAAAAGTGTCTTACGTATTGACGATTTGTACTCTTTTTACCTTTTAATAAAAAGATTTTAAAAATTTTTCCTGCCTTAAATTACCAGGAAAATGCATGTATGGGCGGAAAGGAATAATCAGAGTGGAATTTAGTGATTGTTTTGTTTTAATTTTATTCAGTCTTTCACTTTGGCAAATACTGGGGTTGTATAGTAATGATTGACACAAATGCAGTCACATGATGGAAAATAATTTATTCATAAAAACAGCATATTACATTAATTACTGCATGCACTTCAGTCGTTTGCCTGGGAGTTTCCAGATAGCTGCCAGATGACGAACCATTCCTCGGGTATGTTGTTGCACCGTCTACGAACAATACCCTGGAATTCCCCTGTTTCGTTCTGGAGCTCATTAAAATGTTATGTGCCTGTTCGCCATAATCAAACTCAACACGGCCTCCACATTTCATGTTGTACGCGATGTTGAAGGACTTTTTGTGCTCACGTCTTTGGCTTCAGTTTTCAGTTCACTATTGAACTTGGCCAACTAGCCAATCAGCGGAACACAGCTGTTCGCCTTGACGGTGCCTTTTCTTCGCATACTGACACCATACAGTGATGGATATCATCTCCTGAAACCCTTTCGTTCCACGAAAACTACACCGTCCATCGCTGGCCGTGATAATCGCTTTCAATCTTTGCTGTCTATACGTGCACTGACGATGACGGAAAGAACAACCGCCCACCTTAACCCTTTAATCAGCTTGTAGCGCCATTTGTGTATTTCGAATATCTCAAGACCCCTGCTGTAGATTTCTCAGAGTTTCGCCGTCGTGCGGAGTTCGTTTACGACGTCAATCTGTACTGCACGACATAAATATTAATGAGGAGCTATTTCGTGCGTTTGTAGTTTCAAACTTTAATATTCCAACCTACGATGTCCTGAAGCTGACGACACATGAACTCTTTTCTCCCGTTTTACATGGAGTTTTATCCTTTTGTTTTTTTAATGAAAATAATGGATTTCTAATAAATCGGTTACGCTCTACAACATTGTGATTGGAATTTTCTCTTTCTCTCTCTCTCTCTCTCTCTCTCTCTCTCTACCATAGCTCAACGGTTAGTTTCCATAGCTTCTCAGCGTTTACGCAAGGGGCACTGGGAATGCTTTTATACAATACGGCACGAGCACTTTCCGATGTTATTCGACTGTTTCGGGAATCTCCTGTCGATGTTTGTGTATTGAATGTATCTATGAATTCTCTGATTATGAACTGTGGCATATAATATTTTGGTAATCGATATATTATTGGATACACGTGTTACCTATATTATTTCCGATTCGGAATTTTATTATCACTCCTTGAGGTTCCCTAGTTAGAACTGATCTACTGATACTTATATTTTCGTGTAGCTATTTAAGAGGTTTCGACAGATTTCTTACTCTTTAGGCTTGTTTATCCAAATTTAATTTAATATGCTTTAATTTGTCAACTATTGTTTTCAAAATGTTTATCTTAATGATGCTTTCTCATTAATTAATTGAAATAGGGGGCCTAAAATAACCCTAATTATTCAGAGTAATGAGAACACTTGTTTTGTTTAGGCTTTCAATAGTGCCATTGTCCATACTTGTTGAATTTTGTTTAGATTTGGATCTTAACATGCTAATGAAGGGCATGTTTTAGCCTGATTCAAGAAAAACATGTTTTCATGACTTGGATGTTACTCTTCATTAAAACTATGATAAATAAAATAATTAATTATTGACGTAATTATCTCGTGAAGCTTGAAGGAACCGAAATCTTAGAGTTCTGAATTTTTTTTAAAACATTTTTCAAGTTTTCAGTAAAGACGGAGATTTTAATCGTAGCACGTTATTTAATTGAGATCGATTGGCGGGTTTTTATTTTCTTGGGAGAAAATATTTTAATTAAGTAACCTTAAACATTTTCGTTCTCGCTCAGAGAGTACCGTAACACAAACGATGACTTTGTTTTCTAAAAGGAGACCCGTCTTTCTGAAGAGAAGCGCAGTGAGAAAGATTGATCTTGATATACAGGGGTTGGACAAAATAATATGAACACCTTTGATATTAGACGTTTTGTCGAATTTCTAAAAAAAACACTTCACGAATTATCCTGAAACTTCAGGGGTGTAAAGAGCACGTTACATTTCATATATTTCAGTGAAGGTTTTGTCCCGAAAGGAAGTAGACGACCAGCAACAAATTGAAAAAAAAATAATGTTTGGGATCGCTCTGTAAAAAATAATGCCTGAAATGCATTGTAGCTGTAGCGTATGATTATGAGGGTTCTTCAACTTATCTGTGTTCATTTTTATAGAATAGCGCGTATATTCATGGAGATATAAAGGTTTCTTTAGTAAGTTTTTTGTTTATAACATGCAGGCTTTTCAACCCAATGCAATACCATTTTAGGAAACTTGACAAACAACAGTAGAGACAACACCCTGTAATCAGAATATAAAAATATTATAAACCGGCGGGCTTACGGCATATTGACTTCATATCAGCGTAAGAAGAATTTAAAACTGGTGTCCGGTCCAAAAATAAACATATGGAGAAGACCCTTATCGTTTTGTTTCGAGAGGCCGGATGGTCTTATCGGCAAATCATGGCCCACATTAGATGTAATGTTTCTGAGGTGGCTCGATTTGGCATCAGTGGTCTACAGAAGGTACAGATTGTCGAGGAAGCATGGAGTACCTGCATAGCATCCACAGGGTCAGAAAAGCACCAACCGTGCCAAGATGGACCATTGCAGTCACGTGCCCCTCTAGCTAGACTAGTACTTCCGCAAGAACATTGATCTGTGCGGTTTGCAGTGGTTTTGCGAAAGAGCTGACTGGGAAGATGTACCATCCTGTTGTAGAACCACTTCACCGTCATCAAACTACCACTCAACTATTGGGATGAAGAAACGCTCCAAGACTTCCAAATAAATTTTAGAAGTACAAATACACATTTCTCCCACACCATGATAAAAGAAGCACGACGATAATAACTTTTTGTGGGAAATTCGCACATTTCTAAACAAGAAAGACGCAATTGCTTAGTCAGTTTGTTTCCATATATTAGATCCACCAGTGAATTTAATACAGAACAAATCATTTAACATCATTTGTCGCCACTGCTCTAAAGAAAATTCTTTGTACTGCTCAGCCCATAATACAGTAGTCTGTTCTTTCTCTGCTGTTTGGTGAGGTGCGGCATCTTCTTTGGCCTTGCAGCAACATACTCCATGGCTTTCAAGTGGGACAAAAACGTACGGTAAAGTGGGGTTTGGTTCACCTCGGACGGTATGGATTCTCGGGCTCTACCGTGCTCCAAATCGGGACAAAAAAGTACGCTAAAGTGTGACAGCTCTCGCGGGGTTTTGGTTCAAGTAGTTATATGCTTTTGATTTTGTTGCTTGCTTGCCAGTTCTGTAGGAAAGTTTTTTGCCATGTCACGAATTGACTGTCGCCTTTTCTTCTTTACAGCCCTGTTTAATGCTTGCATGTCTCTCTGTGTGGCTAGTTTCGGTCGACCACTTCGTTTAAGTACATCAGGAGAGCCAGATTGTTTGAGTCTTTCGAGGTATTTTTGCATACTTGCCAGTGATCGTGCAAATTTTTTGAGTAACTGCACATTGGATCACGTGACCTGTCAAAATAGCCGAAGACTAAATCGCCCCGACAAAATAGCCCAAGACTAAATAGCCCCGAAATAAAAGCCCCGACAAAATAGCCTATTCTAAAATAGTTCAAGACGAAATAGCACAGAAGCCTCTAAAGTTAGAAGCCCAGGACAGAAGGCTATCTTGACGGGTTGATGTTTTGTCGGGGCTATTTAGTCTTGGGCTATTTTGACGGGATTCCACTGGATCATATCCTGTTCACGCACACAATCGGTGTTTCTTCGAAGACTGACAATTCTCATTTCATCCCCGCGTTTTTGCAACAGAATGCAGTGCTTCTTAAAAGATGTAAAGAGTTTTATCAAATAAGTTATGCAAATTAATGTGGAAAAGGTCAGAAGAGGCTAGTCCATATTGTGTTGGAGGGAGGGAAGGAAAAAATAAGCATATAGTTTAAAAAACATACAAATTTATGTAAATTATTATATGCTATTATACAGGGTGTAAATTTTAAGTTGACAAAGCAGAATAACTCGAAAAA